>JAJJWW010006156.1:0-366979 GCA_023531295.1 Papaver armeniacum | reverse complement strand
ACCCTCGCCGGGTTCCATGTCTCTCAGTTGTTTTGTGTGTCGTTTCTCATTGCGTCGTTCATTTTAGTTCCCTGCGACTCCCTCGCGGTACCGTCATTTATTGATCTCGCGAGCCCTATGCATTGCGATATTATGATCCTACAAAGAGAAAATATTCCCAGCGACAAAATACTTATGCAAGATATCGATTGGCATTCTGGCAAGAACAATGTTCCTCGTCATTCCAAAGACGACAAATGGTATGTCTTTCCACTACTTTTGAATGGACCTTATATTTCAGGTTCAAATATTCTCCCTGCGAATCTCGCCAATTATCAGCCTTGGGTATTTAATTGGCCCGAGAAAGCAAAAGAGGTATGCTTCCTAAATTTTGCTCAATTTGTAATCTTCACTTCTTTTTATACCTACTAATCTTGCGAAATTTTCAGATTATCAAGTTGAGGAAGAGTTATAAAAGAAATGCTAAGGCGAGTACTCTAGAAGCACTCCGTTCGATCATGGATGAAGTAAGAAATACTTTTCTTTATTATTTTTAACAATATTGTTGCCTCTGTTTCTTATCTTCATTCGTGGTGCTGAGATCGTTGGAGAAGAAGAAAATCCTAAGGTTGCGAAGACCAAAGGTAAAGGTAAAGGTTCTCTTCGCATGGAGAAGTCTACTGCCCCACCTTCTAAGAAACGAAAGATTCATTCCTCTTCTCCTTCAAATTCTTAATCCAGCGAAAGCTCTGATGAAGATAATGATGATGTTGATATTTCTCTCACAAATGAGAATCCTCCAACTGAATCTTCTATGGCGCAACTATCTAGCATCTTCTCTGACTCCATGCAAGGAATTGGAGATGATCGTCTTTCTAGCACGTGCGAAGCTCTCGCGAGTATCTGTGATGCTCCTTTACTAGAGGGTGATGATTCTATTCATGGGGTTTCCAGATCAGTGACTCCCAGCTTTCTAAATGCGCTTGGTGTCTTAGTATGTCTTTGTTCCCTTATTTCTTCATAATTTCAATTTTAAATTATATCTTCATAATTTCTTGGCTTTCCTTTATAGTCCGGGAGAGCCTCCTTTGTTGTTGCCTCAGATCTTGAGAAAAGGCGCGGTATTCTCGAAAAGAAGAATCTTCAATTTCGCAAGAAAACGAAGAATCGGAAGTTGAAACCGTTGTTCTTCGCAAGAGAATGAAGAATTGAAACCGGTTGCTACTCTTCTTCGAAAAACCAAGCAATTAGAAGCCGATTCTTCCACTTTCAAGAATAAGATTTCTAGTCTTCATAGTGCCAACCAACAGCTTTATGGTATGAGACTTTTCTATTTTCCTTTGTTTTGTTCTCTCATTATCTTCCCTTATCTGACTTACCATTTTCGCAGACATTTATAACCTTTCTGATGAAGCCATTCTTCTTCACACATTCCCCGATCCTATGGATAACAATGCCCTCCTTGATCACCTCACCGATTCTTTGAATAGTTTTCAAATAACAAGATTAAATCTCTTCCTCTAAACGAACTTCAATCCAGTTTCGCCTTTCTTGAAATTGATCATAGATCTAGTTTAGTCTTAGCTAACCAATTTAAACGTCAATATCTTAGTTCTAAAGAGAAAATTAATATTTTAAGGAAGAAAATCAGTGATCTCATAGATGACAAAGATCGCATTACTAGTCAAGGTGCTCAAGTATTAGCGAAATTCCAAAAAACTCTTCTTGAAGTTCAAATTGAACGAGATGAATTCATCCGCAAAAATGTTATTCTTAGCGAAAGAGAGAATCAAATTCGCTCCCTTCTTCTCATAAACAATGACGATGAATTCGCTTGGGATGCGAAGTTTCTAGATGATGCCAGAAATAATTTAGGTGTTAACGTTAGTCTTCATGCTGAGCATACGGCCTTGATTAGGGATATGATTTCTGACAAAGAAGGTTGTTGATCATTTTTCTTTATTTATTTGTTTGTTTTTTATGAAGTTGTCATTAAGTTGCTGATTCATTGCTATATGTTCGCAGAGGCTGAAGAGAGATTTCGCAAAAGAATTGAAGAACTTGAATCTGAGAAGGAACAACTCGCAAAAGATCTTTCTTCTCGAAATGATAAATATTCTAGATTGAAGAGGCAACTACAAATTACAGTTGCGAATTTCAAGAATGATGCTACTCTTTTTCGCAATCGACTATTAAGATGGTCCGATGACAACAAAGATTCCTCATTCTTCATACCCTTGCCTCCTTGATGAAATCCCTAAGAATGTGCCTTCTTTGGATACATCTGACAGCGAAGCTAGCGAAGAAGAGGAATCTGACGCAGACGAAGAAGTAGAAGAATCTGATGAAGATGAAGAAGTAGAAGGATCTGCTGATGAAGAAAATAAAGAAGAAGAATCAAATAAGAAATAATTTTGTTTTCTTCTTTCTATTTTTGTAACATCTGTTCATTCATTCTTTTAATCTTCTATTTTTGTAATCTTTTGCTGCGAGTTTCTTGAGTCTTCAATTACAAGCTCCACCTTTGTTGTTCCTTTACGCATGTTAAAAGAACAATTCTTTTTTGCAATATAATTAATCAATATATTATCAACCTTTCATTTTATGAGCGCATAAATCTATCATATGAAGACAAATAACATGTTTTTATTCTATACATTCCCATACTTGCCTCTGTTATTTGCTTTCAAATGAGAGATTAAGCAAGTTACTTTCGAATAGTGATATGTGTTCATGCCTCATTCTCGCATTGGTATTCTTTCTGGATTTTCGCAAGTAAGGAAACCTTGGTTTCTTCCAAGATTTCCTTTTTTCTTTTTCTCTTATGTGGTCTTATTTTGCCTTCCTAGTTAAAGGTCTTATTGTGCCACCCCTTGTCATTGCGACAAAATCTCCGGACGTCTTTACACTTTCATGTAATGACCCATTGATCTTGCCTTATCATTTCTTTAGTATTGTTGCCTCTGCAGGATATTTTTTGTTGCGACAATATGACAGGCCTAAAAATTCTTGCGAAGATAAATCCCCATGACATTGCTAGTCTTGCGACGAAATCGCAGGACGTCCTTACATTTTCATGTATGCGACCCATTGATCTCGTCTTATCTTTATCTTTTGTATTATTGCCTCTTCAGTATTGTCGCACAAATATGACAAGCCTAAATTTCCTTGCGGAAATAAAGCCTCATGTTAAGACACTTATCAGCTCCCTAATGGAGGGTGCCGCCCTTATCATCTCCCTGGTTGCCCCTTCAAGAAGGCGTACTTCTGCCATACAAGGCTAGCTCCCCCCCATCCGGTCTTAACAACAACTAGTTGTTTTCGCAACCTCTTATCCCTTTTTCCTATAGGGCTTATGGTTACGAGACTGCACCCTAAGTGGAGTTTTCTTCGGGCCGAGTGCAGCATATGCCGAGCCTTGCCAAGAATGGCCGAGACACTTCAAATGCCCCAGGCACTCTTGGCTCAACCGTGTACCTCGGCGCCTTGGTCAAATGCTGACTCCTTAGAAGAAACCCTCGGTCGTCCAATCTAAGTCATAAGCTTAGATTGAAAATCCAAGGTATCTCCCCGGATGGGCTTTATTGACCCCAATTCTCCATGACTCGGGTTCCAGGGGGTGTAACCTTTTCCCCGAGCCATGCAATAGGTACCCCTTCTCCCTGACGCACTTTAGGTCTTACATTTGCCTCTTACGAAATTTTGATTTAGCGCGAACTAGGGTGTACGTCATAGTTGGTTCGCCTCTGTCTGATTAATTTGTTGATTCTTCTACATATAAATTCTTTTGTAATTTCGCAATCACTTCTTTATATTTCATAAAATATATTCTCTTCTTCTGCATATCAACTTCCTTTCGCAACCTCATCTCTGTTATTCATTTTTTTTTTTTTTTAAGATCAAACCCATCATACATTTTTCTTTCTCCTCCCAATTTCTTCTTCAACAGTCAACAAGTACATTTATTCTTTAAGTCTCTTATTTTTGCTACTTTCTGCCTCTACATTTTTGAATTTTCCTATCATTTTCTTGTCTGTTGCGGAGCCTTCTGATAGACGCATTTATGTGTCTATATTAATCTCAATTATGTATATTGTTCGTGCTCGATTTTGTACTTATTTGGTTATTTTATGTCTTTGTAGGTGTTTTTGGAGAAATAAGCTTTTGCGGGAAAATTGGCTCGAAAAGTGGTATTTGCGCTCGTGGGAGAAAATTACTATTCAGACCCCTCATTTGGATAAGGGGTGCTTCAATTACTAAGGGGTACACCATTGATAAGGGGCACCTAATTGTTATTTACACTCCATCTTCACGGTTTAAAAAACAGAAAAATGGCGGGAAATATTCATGCAGCGAAACAGAGTTTAGGGTTGGATATTTTAGCGAGTTAGAGGAGATTCAATCGCCGTTTCATCTTGGTATGGACCTAATAGAGCATAACGGGCACGGTAAATGTGTTTGATCCGTTTAACTTGGGCCGAGTATCGGGTAATTCACCGAAAAAGCAAAACGAGGGACGAGAAATATTAATGGGATTTTGGTTTCATAAAAGGAAGTTACGTGAAGATAAGGAGAAGATATTCTCCTCGGATTTGTACTTACCAAGTTTAGAAGAAGTTGAAGACAATCCAAGCCGGCCGCGTGAGATGAAAAGAGGAAAGAAAAGCCGATACTTGCCGTGGAAGAAAAGGGAAGATTTCTCGGTGATTTGGTCACTTGTTTGATATAAATAGGGTGGTACGAGTCCTAGAAGGAGGTCGAGGAGTTTGGGGTCGATTGGAGGTCAGCGGGAATCGAAGCGTAGAAGGCTGCAGAGAAAGTTGCGGCGAGACGGGAAGAAAAAGTTGCGAGACGACACTTCGGAAGTGTCGTTCAAGAACACGAAGAACACGAAGAACGGACTCTTAGTGGCAGACTTTTATTCTACGACGAGTTAAACAACTATCGTTCTTCGACTGTCTTAGAAACCTGTAACAGTGACGCTTGTAACACCAATACAGCGTTACAAACCTCTCGTTTTATACAATTTCTTCAATAAAACACCTATTTGAGCTATGGATTATTATTTTGTGCGTGTTTTCGATATGAAGAGCTAAACCCCATCATTTGGGATGACGGAGGAAGCCTTATCACAATTGTTTGGTAACTATAATTGATTCTTTATGACTTTTTGCACTTATTTTAATTGATTTATGATTTTAATTGATTATTTGTGATTTTGTTTGATAGTGTATGCTTAGTCTAAGAACTCTTGATGCACTATGCTTACGATTTACATCTAATGCTTTAAAAAATCTACTTTTGGCAAAAAAAAGAGTCAACAAAAGAGCTAGAATTGTTATGAGTCATTATATGAACCAAGTGAATGTGATTAATGGTGGAATCCAAGTCCCAGTCCTCTCGATATTTGTGACATCTTTTGTATATACTTTTGTTATTAAGTCTTAAAATCAACCTCAACGAGTCCGAGTGAACGATACTCTACTTACCACATTAAAACTGCAATCAGTTTTTGGCGCCGCCGACGCGGACTTGTAAATAGGTTTAGGTTTTAGGTTTTGTATTTTTTTTCTAAGGTTTGTATATATTTTATTTTTATTTAATTTTTAGTTCTATTTTACGTCTTTGGTATTTTTGTTTTTTGTTGTGCAGGTTTTGCTTGAAACGGAAAGTGGAAAGTCGAACTTGCCAAAAAAAAGGAGAAAACCGGAGATATTATTTTTGTTAGTTTTTTTTTTATATATTTCTTTTGGACTTGTATATATTGTTTGTTTATTTTTTTTTTAGTAGTTTATTAAAAAAAAAAAAAAAAATAACACGTGCACACACCAATTGCATCGTCATACTACCGATTTTAGGAAAACTCGTGGATTAGTAAGCTGAACCCGTGCCTTGGGCCTTATGGGAGTTACCAGCTGAAAGTCCACAAAACCTCGGCCTCGTACCTTTGGGTATATTTTGCTGTGGTAACTGAGCCTACCCATTTTAGTCAACCTTGCATTTGCATTTGCACAAAAATAATGTCGAACTGGTATTACAATAGCCAATACAATGAATATCCGACTGATTTTCAAAATGGACATTATTACTTTGACCACAGTGTGCATAGTGGTTGGGAACACCAACCTTTTCAAGGTTATGGTTCATATCATAGTGAGCCCAATTACTATTCGCACATGCACAGGCCATATGAGCAAGAAAATAAGGAATATTATAGTACTAGTACCTCGTCTTTGGACGACTTAATTAAAGAGTTGAAAACTAGTCCTTTTTATGATCATTCTGTTCCTATTCGTCCTATAGAAGAGTCTCTCAAACTGATGGGTGTTCCTTCTGGTCCTATTCGTCCTATAGAAGAGTCTCTCAAAATGATGGGTGTTCCTTCTGGTCCTATTCGTCCCCTAGAAGAGTCTCTCAAGATAATAGCTGGGAAAAATAGGGTTATGTTAGAGACGAACAAAAGAATTGCTCGGAATAATCTAGACTTCCAATTTAGCCTTAAAAATGAGAATAATTATTCGCATAATCAAGATGACGAGGTTAGAATTGATGAGGATAGTGTTGATGAAGAATCTGAAATATGTAGGCATAGTGATCAGGAATTTGCTACTCCAATTGAGCTTTATAATGAAAATGTTATTTCTAGTTCAAATCCAATTAATTTTAATAATTATTCACCTATTCAAAAGGACGAGGATTTGACTAGAGATACTCCCGTTTTAGACGATGTAGTATTTCCTTTTTGATTACAAAGCCGATATTGGTTTAGAGGAACGAGTTTATTCTAAGAATAATATTTTAGAGTCTATAGATTTAGAAACAACGAGTCTTAGACGACGAAGATGAACTCGTAGAGCTTTTAAATATGTATGAGGATGTGTCACCCGAATATGACCTACAAGAAGCAATTGACCATTTTCGGATTCGATGATCTAGAAATTAGGAAATTGTAGATAGTCTATCTAGAGACACCCAAAACTCTAAGTTTGGGGTGATTATCATTCTCCACATGCCTTACCTTTAGCTCTTACAGAGATCCCTCACTTGGGACTTGATATATGTGCCTCAACCATTGTGCCGATTGCCTTCATACTAGTTCATCGAACCTAATAATGTCCAGGAAGAAATTGATTTGTTAGAAACCCATCCTCTGCGTTGATGTGGTTTACTCGAGGCTATGATACCAAGATTGATTTTGTTTTCCCACCAAATATTTTTCTTCCATATGTGGGAACGTTTGAATTTGAAATGTGTCAATTATTAAGTTCTGAGACTAAACCTAATTATTTTAGGAAAATAGAATTGACACATTTGCTTAAAAATGACCACCACTCTCATTATGGTCAACTTTGTAAGTCAAATCTGATTGACTTAGAGGATCCTCAATTATTCAGGTTATTATTGTGTGCTTCTAAATTTTTCCAGACCTTAGAACCTGATATTTCGGATCTTACTTATGAGGAGGTGCAGCCCATGAAAATATTTTATTTAGACCCCTTTATTGAACCTGAACCTGAACCACAACTAGATATAGTTGTCTTAAACAGGAAACTAGGCAAGGGTGTGCTATGTTTATTCTTGGTTTGTTGCAGTTTCCTTTTATCTGTGTTAACACTTTTTGATGCAGATGATCCACGATTGTTTCTGTTATTGCTTTATGATATGAAGTGATTAATTCTTTCTTATGTCTGGCTGAAGACGTTAAACTTAGCACTTCTTGGGAGGTAACCCATGCTCATGCAACACGGTAATATCTTTCCTTAACTCTTTCGCTTTAAATGGTAACTGTTTCTCCTTGTTCATGCTTTTAATTTTATCTTTAGAACATTGAGGACAATGTTAGATTTAAGTTTGGGGGTATGGGAGAAACGTTAGTTGCATTGTTAAACTCCAGAGCCTAGAAATTTATGCTTATTAAGGATGGCACTAACCAATCTAAGTGGATGGAAGCATTTTGGTTGTAGGAGTTGAGGAACCAATCTGATTAGATGGAAACATCTAAAGAGTCTATTCATAAAAGCACGAGCTCGGGTGTTAGAAATAACATGGTAGTTTCACCATATCTCGTTGAGTCCTTTTCACTTCTTTTTTTATTTTGTTTTGTTTTTAAACTATGTTTCTCTAAGTGATTGGGTGGGGCTCACGATTCAAGTTGTTACCAATGCTAGGGTGAATTAGAGTGATTGAGTTACTAAAAAAAAAAAAAAAAAAAAAAAAAAAAAGACTAGACCAATTAGACCAAACGGAATAAAATTAACACTTGGGAATAGCAATATGTGTGTGTTTTCCCTGTCTCCGTCGCCTAAACAAGCGTGGAACGCAGGATCCATGGGAACTATCATGTAATCTGCTGACAAGAAGCATGCGCTTAGATCCAAAAGATCAAATCATGCAGTTAAAAAAAAAAAAAAAAAAAAAAAAAAAAAAAATTAAAAGTTAAATGTTAATGTTCAGTGAATAAATCGACCGCTGGTTCCCTTGTATATGCCAGACGAGTTGATCTAGAATTAGGATTATCGACCACTGGTTCCCTTGTATATGCCAGTGTGTTGATATTAGTCAGACCGGTATCTCAGTCCATTAGGATAGGATCATTTTGGCGGAGGCCTTCAGACAGATATGAGAAACATCGTTCACTTAGTAAACATCAAAACCATCTATGTTTTTCTCTATATCCATCTTCTTGATCTATCCATGTGATTAGTTTTGACTCCGGGTATTGATGTCCATAGTGAGACTGTCTAAGTAGAGCTCTGTGACTTATATATGAATTTTAGTATGCTTGAGTGCAAACTCGTGTACAGCAATTGGAATTTCGCATCGGGGTACTTCCTCCTCGTAGTCAATAAGTATGCCAACCAAGGAGATTCTTTAGTGCCTTCCAAGGTTAAGTAAATAGTTAGGGTCTGGAGTAAAGGTTTTGTGGGTATATCTCTTGTAAACCCTCCCGAGACTATAACTCGGCCACTAGGGCCACCTAGGGTTTAAAGGCTTATTGCATACGCTAAATGCAATCGACGATGCCTGCGACAAGTGAGTTAGGATTTTATTTTCAGTTTTGATTTGCTCGAGGACCAAAGAAATAATAAGTTTGGGGGTATTTGATAGACGCATTTATGTGTCTATATTAATCTCAATTATGTATATTGTTCGTGCTCGATTTTGTACTTATTTGGTTATTTTATGTCTTTGTAGGTGTTTTTGGAGAAATAAGCTTTTGCGGGAAATTGGCTCGAAAAGTGGTATTTGCGCTCGTGGGAGAAAATTACTATTCAGGACCCCTCATTTGGATAAGGGGTGCTTGATTACTAAGGGGTACACCATTGATAAGGGGCACCCTAATTGTTATTTACACTCCATCTTCACGGTTTAAAAACGAAAAAATGGCGGGAAATATTCATGCAAATAAACGAGTTTAGGGTTGGATATTTTAGCGAGTTAGAAGGAGATTCAATCGCCGTTTCATCTTAGTATGGACCTAATAGAGCATAACGGGCTGGTAAATGTGTTTGATCCGTTTAACTTGGGCCGAGTATCGGGTAATTCACCGAAAAAGCAAAACGGGGGACGAAAATATTAATGGGATTTTGGTTTCATAAAAGGAAGTTACGTGAAGATAAGGAGAAGATATTCTCCTCGATTTGTACTTACCAAGTTTAGAAGAAGTTGAAGACAATCCAGCGAGTAGCGTGAGATGAAAAGAGGAAAGAAAAGCCGATACTTGCCGTGGAAGAAAAGGAAGATTTCTCGATTTGGTCACTTGTTTGATATAAATAGGGTGGTACGAGTCCTAGAAGGAGGTCGAGGAGTTTGGGGTCGATTGGAGGCTGCAGAATCGAAGCAGAGAAGCTGCAGAGAAAGTTGCAGCAGCAGGGAAGAAAAGTTGCAGACGACACTTCGGAAGTGTCGTTCTGAAGAACACGAAGAACACGAAGAACAGACTCTTAGTGGCAGACTTTTATTCTACGACGAGAGTTAAACAACTATCGTTCTTCAACTGTCTTAGAAACCTGTAAAGTGACGCTTGTAACACCAATACAGCGTTACAAACCTCTGTTTTTATACAATTTCTTCAATAAAACACCTATTTGAGCTATGGATTATTATTTTGTGCGTGTTTCGATATGAAGAGCTAAACCCCATCATTTGGGATGACGGAGGAAGCCTTATCACAATTGTTTGGTAACTATAATTGATTCTTTATGACTTTTTGCACTTATTTTAATTGATTTATGATTTTAATTGATTATTTGTGATTTTGTTTGATAGTGTATGCTTAGTCTAAGAACTCTTGATGCACTATGCTTACGATTTACATCTAATGCTTTAAAAAATCTACTTTTGGCAAAGAAAAGAGTCAACAAAAGAGCTAGAATTGTTATGAGTCATTATATGAACCAAGTGAATGTGATTAATGGTGGAATCCGAAGTCCCAGTCCTCTCGATATTTGTGACATCTTTTGTATATACTTTTGTTATTAAGTCTTAAAATCAACCTCAACGAGTCCGAGTGAACGATACTCTACTTACCACATTAAAACTGCAATCACCTTCACCACTTCCTATCTTCATCATATATTGGTTTCGCAACATTTCTTCCTCTCTCTGTTCTATTACATCTACCATTAATCTTTCACCTCTTTGTTTTTCTTTGATGTTGTGTTTCCAATTCTTCTTCTTCGCAGCTCTTTCTTCGCAAGATTCTATATCAATTTCATAACACTTCTTTCCTTCAACCCAATCTCCCTTAATGATGCCAACACCAGTGGGATGAGGGAACTTGATACATTGATGGAAAGTCGATACCACACCTAAGATCTCATGTAACCAAGGTCGTCCAATCAGTGCGTTGTATGGTGATTCCACATCAACTACACATAATAAAATTTCAGAAGATAATTCTTTCAGTGGAATTCGCATATGAACTTCTCCTTTTGGCTTATTTGCAGTAGCGTTAAAACCATAGATTTTGTACGTTGAAGGTATTAGATCTTTATCTTTCCCTCCCATAGTTTTATAAGTATGATAAAAAAGAATATTCACAGAACTTCCACTATCGATCAAAATTCTGTTGATTGCCCATGAATTCTCAGCTTCATCATCTTCATCCTCGCTAGGTTTTGGGTTGATCTCCAATCTTACCACTAATGGGTTGTCGTGCATTTGTCCACCCTCAGGTACTTCTTCTGTGGTAAAAGAGATAGTCTGCTTTTGTCATTCTTCCAGTGGCGATGTCTTCGCAATGTTCATTATTTCTCTATCATCGGCATCTCTTGCAAAAACCCTGCTGAGAGTGTTATCGTGAAAATCTTCAATCGTCTTGTATGAGTGTACGATAGAGTTACAAAACAGATTCTTTGCCTTTGCGCCAACTTCAATCACAAATGTTTCTCTTTCTTTTGCTGTGTTTGGCTTGTGAATATCTAGAGGAGGTGGTAATGCTTGAGTTTGCGTTTGTCCTATTAGAAAGTGATTTAATTTTCCCTGATCTATCATCTTGAGAATGATTCTCTTTATATTTCTGCAGTCATTTGTTGTATGTCCATGGAAATGATGATAAGAGCAAAATTCATTACTTTTGTAGCTTGGAGGTGGTTCACTCCCCATGTTCCATGGTGCGGGTATGTTTTCCATTAGGATTATAGCTTCCCATATCTTCTCCACACTAGCATTCAAAGGTGGCATTTTGATTTCTTCCCATATTATCTTAGGATTTCGCTGTCCTCTGTGATAGTTTTGCCTCTGACCTCCATAAGTTCCTTGCGGCTGATGACCTCCATAAGTTTCTTGTGGCTGATGACCTCCATAAGTTTCTTGTGGCTGATCAAGTCTTTGGATTTTGTTATTTCCACCGCGGCTATAGAAGTTTCTCTCTCTCTCGAATTCTTCTTGATCACGGCTCCCCATAGCTACTAGCTTTTGTTGAGTATCTCCCATTATCCTTTCTTGTTGCCCTTGCGAGTTGCTCGCTACTGTATTTATTAATTTGGGTAACAAGCTTGCATTCACTGCTCTTGAACTTGTGTTCGCAATGGGGTATGATTCCATCTCATTTTGCTTTTCCTCAAGAGCAATATATTCCTCCTGAAGTTCTCGCAACTCAGTCATTGTGATTGTATTTTTGATTCTGAAAATTTGAATGTATAACAGGTTGGTTGCGAACATAGCATTGATGAATGATAGAATGAGATATCTTTCGTCCACACGACCAGCCATATCACTACACATGGTCTTCCATCTCATAGTTAGGTGCTTCAAACTTTCGCCAACCCTTTGCTTCGGCCCAAATACATCTTCAATGTCGGGTCGCGAGGAATTGTTACTTATATATGCTCCTAAAAATATAGCTTGCAAGTGGTTGAAAGATGTTATAGTATTCTTTGGCAAACCTTCAAACCATTTTAACGCCTCTCCTGTTAAACTTGATGCGAAATACTTGCATAATATTGCATCATGGTTCTCCCATTGTAGCATACATCTCACATAAGCTTTGATGTGTTGGACTGCACAAGTTGTTCCATCAAAAATTCGGGTTAACGAGTAAATTGCATTTTGGGGGTATTCCTCCTAATTGTACTTCTTGTGTGAATGGAGTTTTCATGGCTTCCTCTATGGCTTCATTCAATTGTCTCTTACCTCCTCCTCTTTTATTATTTATCATTCCTCTCATTTCCGCTAACTCTCTCAAAATTTGTTCATTTATACCAGAATTTGGATCCATTGATCTTTTCAACTCCGCCTCTCTTCTCCTGTGTTCATCTCTGTTTTGACTTTCTTGTTCATCATTTTCCTCTCGTCTTTCTCTGCGATCTTCTCTTTCACTTCTTTCATTAATTCGCACACCGTCATATCTCTCATTTTCTCCTCTTTGCCGCCTTTCAGTTCTCCTTTGTACTCTATCATATTCTTCATTGATATTAGCATTATTGCGATTTCGCTCACGCCTCCTTTCTCGATTATCATGGTTATTCTGTCGAATTGCCTCTTGTAGCTCTTGTTCTTCCACTTCTATTCTTAGTCTTTCTCTCTCGCGAGCTAAATGTGTTTGTTCAGTATAGTGTCTTTCAATTTCATCCTCAATTGCTCGTTCATTTCTTTGTATTCCTCTCCCATGTAATATTCTCCTTCCTTCTTCCTGATTTTCTTCGTCATCTTGATTATTTCGCCCCTGACGGTGTCTATTTCCTTGAATTCTATTTTTTTGCTCGTTTTGAAGAATTTCAGCACGCTGAATATAACGATCTTCCAATATTTCTCTTCCTTCGCGACATTCTTCGCATGGGTTTTGTATTCCCTCTCGAGTTTCTTCATTAGCATTTTCTATAGGCAAATTTTGTCTTATTTCTTCTCTAACTGATTTTGAACTTGCTCTTGTAGTGCTTCTTGACCTTCTATTTTGTAATCTCATATTTTCCATCCTCGATTCATGATTTTGCCTTGTCAAATTCGCACGTTCTTCTGCTTCTAACCGCCTTTCTTCATGTATTGTTTGCCTCAATGCCTCTAATGCCGCAATCTCTTTATTTTCATGAATTATTCCTCCAATTACTTCTTGGTCTCTCTCCTCTTGTCCATTGCCTCCTAATTGCTGCTCTTCTCCCATTTCATCTATAGAATCTGACCGCCAAGTATGTACACTCACTCTGTCATAATCCACAACTCTATTTTGTATTGGTGGTGTACGTTGAATTGGCGGTTGAATTTGATTTTCTCTATTATTCCTTGTATTCATTCTTGAAGATTCCCCCATCTCATCTCTCCTTTCTCCAGCAAGTCTCCTACTCCTTCTAACAGTTGTTGGTTGTTTTGATGCATGTCTTCTTCTAGCCATTTTTCAATCTTAATGAATTGTTGAAAATTATATGAAATTCCTTCCCTATTATTCCAAATTCTTTCAAATCACAATGTCAATCTTCAATCATTCCCTGTTTCTAGCGCCATATGTAGTAGTAGGATCCAAATATCGCACAACATTCGTTAGTGTGCGAGATTCATTCTTTTCCATAGCTCGCGAGAAGGTAGCAAGAGCCTGCGAAATTATCAAAGAGCTTGCGAGAATATGAGATGTATGTGAGTTGTCATCCACTATGTAAACACCTATATAAAGAGGAGAGCAGGAGAGAGAAAGGAGGATAGACATTTTTGTAAACTAGGAGGATGGACACAATTTTGTAAGAGATGGAAGATACACAATTAGGAGAGAGAGAGACTTTATTTTCTTTATCATCTTCTTCCCCAAAAACTAGATCTAGAGTTCTACAAAATACTCATTAATGGAGATTGTAAATGTAATATTAATGTAACCTCAACAATCATAGTGAAGAACCATGGATGTAGATCACATTGATCGAACCATGTAAAAAATCCTTGTGTCCATTTTATAATTTTAGCACTTTAATCTTTATTTTGATTATGAAATAGATTTAGATCTAGAAAATATTATAAGGGGTGTGTTGAAGGATTTCCTGCAACTACATTTTGGCACTAGAAACAGGGAGGAGTAAAGGATTTATCCTTCCTGCAATTTGTTGGTTCAAGAAATTTCCATGAAGATTAATTACTGTTCATATTTTTCTAGATCTACAAAGTTTAGGTTCAAAAATGGAAATTTCATGGGAGAAATCACAATGTCAGGGAGTAAACATCATCAAAAATTCAAAGACACGAAAAGAGTAAGAGAAAAATTTAGTTGATGTGGTGAAATTCAGGGAAGAAAACTAAAGTTTCAATAGAAGATTTCCATATTCAGGAGAAAAAGCAAGAAGCAAATTGTTGAAAGAAATTAAGGAAGGACGAATAGAAGATAAGAGGCAGATGCTGCAATTTTTATCACAAATAGAAATTTGCATAGATGGTTCAAGGCTGAGCGAACAAACAATAGGTCATGGGTTCGAATTCGCAGAGATACATAGTTTTCATTTTATTATCATCTTCAGTGGCGAATAAGAGAATAAGGAAAAAAGTTATGAGTTAATTTCGCAGAGAACTTCTTGAACAGTTGGTCCAGAGAACAACATGTGTGTTTGTGGTCGCAAGTTCGAATTTGCCTGCGAGCATAGTTTTCTTCTTTTTACAGAGGACGAAAAAATGAATAGTTTCGCAAAGTTGTTTCACAATTTCGCAAACAAGAGGCAGCACAATTGGTCACCTGCGAAGTTAATGAGTTCATGGTCGTGTGTTCAAATCCCAACGAATGTGTATTTTTCGCATGGATATTTCGCAAGAGTATTTCTCACAGAAGAGAGTTTATGATTATTTCGCACAGAAATTTCGCAAAGAAGGGTTGGCACAGATGGTTCATTTGATTCGATTCATGAAGAAGGACGTAGGTTCAATTCCCACCTCCTGCGAATTTTTCACACATTTTACATATTTTTGGGTTGCTACCAGCGAAGAGAAAATCAAGTTTTAACAAGTGTGCGATAATTTCGCACAAGAGAACTGGCACAGTTGGTCAAGAGACATGAATGCAAGCAGCAAGTCGCGGGATCAATTCTTGCTTCTCGCATATTTATTTTTGTTATGCGAAATTTCGCACGGACTATGATTATTTCGCAAAGAAGAAAGTTGATGATTATCTCGCAAATTAATTTCGCAAGAGAGGGTTAGAACAGTTGGTATGCTACGAGAATATGCAAGAGGCAGGTCAAGGGTTCAAGTCTCACTTCTCACACTTCTTTTTGCTGCGCGAAGTTCATACATTTCAAGGCATTTATTCACTTCTTTTACAACAACAAGAAACCACAAAAGCTAAGTACCACTCACTTTCCTTGAACATTTTACTTACAACAAATAAAAGATTTTTGATTTGATTTACAAAACGCGATACAATCGCAGAATTACAAAGATTTCACGATTACAATGATTCGAGAAAATCTCATGAGATATTACAAAAGAGACCGAGAAAAATCTCGCACAGATCAATTTATATATTTCCCTTAAATATTTGCTTTGTCTCAAATGAGAATGATATTTAACATGGAGAGTAGTAGGAGGCAAAATAAGACCTTCCATCAATAGACTAGTAAGACCTTCCATGAACAGGCTGCATAAGACCTCATTAGGATCATTTCCATGAAAGATGTTTATCGGATGAAACGAAACAAGTTATACAAAGGAAATCAAAACAAAGAAAAACGATTTGAACTTGCAATTAAATGAATATTTTTGATAAAAGAAATGTTGAATACTAATCTAAATTCTTATTTGCATTACAGCATTGCATGAGGCAGAGAACGTGGAGTAATAATTTCGCAATACTTCTTATTCGCGATCAAGGACGGATACTTCTTATACTTCTCAAAGGATACTTCATACTTCTTATATATTTCGAGGATTGAATACTTCTTATACTTCTTCAAGGATACTTCATACTTCTTATACTTCAAGGATACTTCATACTTCTTATACTTCAAGGGTTGATACTTCTTATTTATTTCGCAAAGCTTCGGAACTCCGCAAAAGAATAGAGGCAAGTACGTACTTTTCAAGAAAAGTATTCTTTCGCGTAGTTCCTTCATCAACAAAGATCAAAGACTACTACAACAACGGATTTTTCCTTAAAGATCGCTCTTCAAGCAATATTCAAGGAAAAAGAGGCAACATGTAGGATCCAAATATTGCACAACATTCGTTAGTGTGCGAGATTCATTCTTTTCCATAGCTCGCGAGAAGGTAGTAAGAGCCTGCGAAATTATCAAAGAGCTTGCGAGAATATGAGCTGTATGTGAGTTGTCATCCACTATGTAAACAGCTATATAAAGAGGAGAGCAGGAGAGAGAAATGAGGATAGACATTTTTGTAAACTAGGAGGATGGACACAATTTTGTAAGAGAGAGAAGATACACAATTAGGAGAGAGAGAGACTTTATTTTCTTTATCATCTTCTTCCCCAAAAACTAGATCTAGAGTTCTACAAAATACTCATTAATGGAGATTGTAAATGTAATATTAATGTAACCTCAACAATCATAGTGAAGAACCATGGATGTAGATCACATTGATCGAACCATGTAAAAAATCCTTGTGTCCATTTTATAATTTTAGCACTTTAATCTTTATTTTGATTATGAAATAGATTTAGATCTAGAAAATATTATAAGGGGTGTGTTGTAGGATTTCCTGCAACTACAGCTATGCTCCTCCTTTGGGGAGGCCGACCATGTGGGACCCACATTGGGTCGGTGGTGAACATGGTGATACCTGACTGATGGTCTTAGGCATGATCTAATCCATCCAATCATGTTGGTGAAGTTGGATGGTCGTGATCAATTTGAGACCTTAGTGGAATTTCCTGCGACCCTTTAAGCATCACGCCGGCCATACTTTGGGCAAACACACGTTGCTCTATGGCTAGGTCAGGAGAAGGTCGACCAGGCAGGTAGAGAGGGGGCCCGCCGGTGTGCAGGACAATGCTTGTCCAACCGGCCATGGGACGATCTATGCCATCCAACTATGCCGGCGAAGTTGGACGGACGCGATCTGTTTGAGACCGTCATTGGCAGTCTTGTGCGTACATGTTTTCCAAGTTGCTCCACACCAGCCCAACCATCCTACTCTAGGCTGGTGTTCGGTGGTCGTTAGGGAGGCGTGGTATGCATTCGACCGACCATGGCATAAATGGGCTCGCTGGTGGTCATTAAGGTGGTAGAATGCTCCTGCTGAGGATCGTCTAGGCTGGTTAAATCATGCGGCCAACTTGCGTGGTCGTGATTATTTCTGAGACTGACATGGACAGTCCAGATGCTCGATCGGGCTAGTATAGCACACCGAGAGATGTATGCTGAATCGGGCTAGTATAACACACCGAGAGATGTATGCTTAATCGGGCTAGTATAACACACCGAGAGTTGTATGCTCAATCGGGCTAGTATAACACACCGAGAGTTGTAGCCTGTACAGGTATTTCGTGCATGCCTCATTAGTGACACTTGGAGATTCGTGTTACTCTGCTGGGAGCAATACTCAGTCTTCATGCCGCACCAATAATGAAAGTTCAGTGGGAACAACACAGGAAATACAAGGTTGGTCATGTATTAATTGATAATGCTATAAATTCATAGGGTATATGGGATTGTTGCTACATGCTCTATTCTAGGTGAATTAGTAAAGTGGAGAAGTATTCATCACTTATCAGTGGCTTTATCCTTTGCAGGATGTCAGCGTATTAAATTTGGCTTTTACAATTTTAGCCCTGAACTAAAATCCACCATCAACATTAAGTCCTCTTCCTAGCGCATAATGGTTACATTATTGTGGGGTAGGCATGAGTTGGTGACAAATACACGTGAGAAAAACGAGATGAAGGGAGCTTACCCGGAAAAGCTTTGACCTACCACTAGCAATTGCCCATGTGAACGCGCCAGTGCAAGCATGGAATTTTGGGTGGGACCGGTTTCCTTCTTCGGGTATTTGAGCCAAGAAGGGAATAGAACTTGTATGCTCCTCTTCCCATAGAAAACCTTGCATGTAACCATGGACGAATGTGGACCCCACCATGTATATGCTTCGACCAAACGTCACCCTGTTGCACCTGTTTGATAGGCATGTGGGCCCGCCTACTTCGCTCAACCATGGGACTCATCATGCGCCTGCTTGATCGAACGTGGGCTTGTTGTGCCTACTTTGGTTAAACGTGGGTCCACTGCGTGCCTGCTTTGGTCGAACGTGGGACCCGATGTAAGCATGCTTGCTTCGAACATGGGCAGATGTGCATGCTTTGATGAAACACTCGTCCACCGTGTACATATTTCAAACGTCGGCCCTGTCATGTGCCTGTTTTGCCCGTATGGTTGATATTCTTGCTCGAGCGTCATCCTTGCTACTTCGACCAAACACCGACCCAGCTAGCTTGACTAAACACCAGCCTTGCTGCCTTGACCAAACACCGGCCTTGCTGCCTGCTTCGCTCGAAAGTGGGACCCACCGCGTGCTTGCTTTGCTCAAAAATGAACCTTGCGTGCTCAAATGTGAATGTGGGTCCTGCAGAGATTGTTGAAGCAGCTTCTGGAGCAAGCAGGTCCTGGAGAGCGTTGAAGCAGCTTCTGGAGCGAGCAGATCCTGGAGAGCATTGAAGCATCTTTTGGAGCGAGCAGGTCCCGAAGAGAGAGTTGAAACGCCTTCTTCTGGAGAGAGCATTGAAGCGACTTATGCTGGAGGGAGCGTTGAAGCGGCTTCTTATGGAGAGAGCATTGAAGCGGCTTCTGCTGAAGGGAGCATTGAAACGGCTTCTTTTTTCAGTTTGGTTTCCCCTTGCAAATTACATGCTTCTTGATTGACCATCTCTTGACTTTTGTACGTAGTGGTCGTTGATATGGTGAAGCTATGGATGGTATCAATCGACGAGCAACAACGGTTCTTGGCAGCAACTGTGATCAGAAGAGACTGGCAGGGAGAGGTGTGGTGGCAACTTGCACGAACTTGCCACCCTTCATACAATGGTACAGATCGTCTCGTTATTAGAGGGAAAAGCTGGAACCGATGGCTTTCTTAATGTTTCTTCATGGAATAGGGAAGAGGGAGACAGTTCCCTGCTCTCGAGTATCCACTGAACTTTCGACTTTATAGATGATATCACGCTAGGTTTATGAGGCCGTTTTTACGTCTGCTCACTTGAGTATATCCTCGTATTTGGACATCTTATAATCATAATGATAGCGTGCTTGCATATCTCTAAATTCACTTCCTTTGAGATGGGCAGTGCTAAGCAGTCCCCAGTCATACTCCTTTGCCATTATCATCTTTGGATCGTGTCTTTGAGGAGTAGGGAAGTTCCTTCATGCGAATGACTTAACTAATGATGAAGCTCTTGACATGGAGAATTTGGATGTACCTCTTAAGACCCAGGTGCAATCTCCTTTGGTAACGCAGCTACTTCTTCTACGGGAGACGAAATTCTGAAAGTGTCTCTTATTGATGTTGCTGCCGTCGAGCCAGACATGGAATATCTTGGACGTTGTTTCATCATTGTGGCAGTCGTGCATGCGGTACTGGAGTTGGAGTTGGAAGATACACAGGATGTTGTATCTCGGTAGTTTTCCTCTTGCTGCTTCAGGGAAACTGCTTACAGAAGGCTAAAGGTTGTATCACATGTTGGTGAGATATATACTCCCACGAACATTATGAGGCTCTTCATTACCGGCAGGCCTGGTATTTCTAGCAGGGGAGGTGCTGTCGTAACTGAGCGTTTAGCAGCTTCACGGAGTTCATAGGATGTCTGAAAGCGTTGGTTCAAAGCATGATTGACAGGTACCGCCCTATTGATGCGCAATTACACCTTGAGGTGTCGGCTACAGTAGATCTGAAGATGTCCCGGGCCCGCTCTCATCCGGGCTGACATAATAGGTGAACTCTTTATGATGATTTGGAAACGACAATATTCGTTGAATCTTCCGAAACGCTTCCTGTTGTAGTGCGGTCTAGACGAAACTTGCTCCTTTCTTCAGCAAGGGGGTGAATGAAGAAACGAGCTGGGCTAAACCAGGTATAAAACATCGAATTTAGTTCACCTTGCCCATGAAGCTTTGTAGATCCTTCACTGTTTGTAGAGGTGGCATCGTAAGGATAGCTTGGGTCTTGGGTCCACCTTGATCCCCTCAGCAGTCACCCGGAATCCAAGGAATTTGCTTGTGCCATGTTCATACATCCTTATCTGATCGTAGCCGCTATATCCATCCATGAAGGATAACATACCGTGTCCGCTGGTGGCATCTACCAACATGTCGATATTAGGTAGAGGAAAATCATCTTTGGGGCAGCATTCGTTCAAGTCTCTGGAATCCACGCAACACCTGATCTCGCGCCTGAATTGCCTCGGAGATTGTTTGACCGGCTTGGATCGGATATTGTATGAATGCTTATACAAGGTCGGGCTGATGGAGATAGGCCTAGGATATTCCTCATCGTAGAGCTCATCAGTTGTGGAGTTGGTGCCATCTTGCAGCTGTCGTGGATCATCTAGCACTTCTCCTTGTGGCTCGTCGTTGTTGTAGGATTCCGTTGGGCGCAGAGACTGGGTAATAGTCTCCTCTGCTTATTGCTAACAGCGGCGTCGGTATACAGTTTTCCCTTTCTAGTCACGGCTTGCCACCAAACTTCGCTCCCTCTTGGTGTGAACATGAGTCGCGGCTTCACCGGATAAAGAAGAATGCTTCGTCAGCAAAGATGCTTCTTGGGGCTTAGCCCTCAATGATGCAAGTAGGTCCTCCTCCTGGATTGACACCACGTGGGGAGTGGGATGCAATGGAATTTGTATGATCCTTCCCACGGAGCTTCCCTCAGTTCGAACAGTTTCACTCCGCATATTGGTGCGTAAGGAGACAATGATGCAGGAATACGAACTACTTCTTTATTCAGCATAGTCTTCATGCATTGGTGATACGTTAAAGGGACGATCTTATTGTCATGAAGCCATGGTCTCCCTAGTATCATATGATAGTCTGGCTCCTTATCGATGACTTCGAATTTCACTTTCGACTGAACGGGCCCTACTGATAAATTCAGATTGACATACCCGTATGTGCTGGTCTGGTTTCCTTCAAAGTCCGTCATTATGGTAGGCTGTCGTACGATCTTGCATGGGAGAACCTTGGCTGTCATGAGAGTCTTGAGAGTAATCACATTCGAAGACGCTCCCGTGTCGATGAGGGTCCTCTTGAACTCTGAATCCTTGATGCGTGCAGTAACATGTAGGGCTCGGTTGTGACCTTCCTCCGCCATCATGTCGTCCTCTGTAAATGTAACATTATTCACAGATGTTTCTGATTCATTCGAGACTTCTGGGCGTGAAGAAGCCAGGTGCACGTCTAGGGCTATCTGGTTAATTGCAGCAAACGTCTCCGCCCGCTGATTCTTCGAGAGGTGTAAAAGTTTGCATAAACTTTCCAATAGAGAAGCCATTTCCTGATCCACCGGCCTCTGGTTCATAGTGAAACTATTGACTTGGGGAGGATCGCTGCGAAGATCAATCCCCAGTGTAGAAATCTCTATGACAGGAGAATTGCTCGTATCTGATGTCATCTCGATGAGGAGATCGAGTATGTCGTTTATCGCTTCTTTGATCAGGTCCATGTAGGCCTGCGCCGCTGTAGTACCTACTCCGAGTGCGTTGAATGCGTTCCTTGTTGGCTCCAGGGGCTTTCGTGGCTCTTGTGGCAATCGATCAGTTAATGCCTTAAGGAAAAGTGAGTACCTATCTCTGAGTTGTAGCCATGTACGTTTGTGCCCTTGTGAGAACTTCTTGTCTCTCCATCAAATCCACCATGGTAATAGGGGGTTGTCCTCCTCTGGCTCCTCCAGCCCCTCGTCCTGACGGAGGAGAGGTTGTTGCTCTGGTGACGGCTGGAGGCGTGACACTTGAAGATGCCAGGGTTTGCGGCTGCTCTGGCTCTGGTGATAGGAGGTGTCACGCCCATTGGAATATCTCCTCCTTCTCCGTTGGTGCTAGTAGTAGAGGAAGTAATTTCACGAGATACATTGATGGTATTGACTAGTTGCACGGTGACACCTGGATATCAACACCGAGAATGTTGTCAGCGCTAGTCCCGTCAGGATTGGTTGCTGATCCAGACCTAAGATCCACCATTTTTGAAATCAGTAAAATTGAATTGGTATTGAAGAAATTGACTTCACAACCGAGAGATTAACCTCCCACTGTAGTCGCCAATTGTTTATGGGTGAAAACTATTTCTGCCGGTTTTGGTAATTTGGGTGTGTGGATGAGAAATGAATCTAAACCCTAAACAAATGCACTGCACGGGAGTGCTTGTGATTTGAGAAATCAATCTGTACAACTCTGGCCTAAACCAAGAAATGGTCGTTCCAGACTTGCTTCGGTCACAAAGTGAAGGAGATGGGGTTGATCTTAGGGAGGGAAGCGAAGAAGGTGTTGAGATTGTGGAGGTGTTGGTTGTTTTATGACTTGAATCAGAAAGCTGAACTGGCTTGTATGATGTAAGCTATCAGTTCTGGTGTTTGAATACGATTGTATCAACACTTGGTTTTCTGTCTTGTCTTTTCTTTGGAAATAGGGAGGAGAACCTATTTATACAAGTCATTAAGCCTAACCCACGTCTCTCATGGGAAATGGAGGAAGTGGAGTGATGGAGTAGTGGAGTTGTGTGTTACTGTCACGCGACCAGTCTTGCCCACTTCTCCCGTCATCACTAACCGTCCATGACTTCCTGACACGTTCTTGTGATGGCGCGTTGTGCGTTGCACGCTATAAACCGCCAGACCAATACCCCAGTAAGTATCCCCCAGCTTATGACATGATTGATGTCTCGATCGTGTGGATCGTGGGACCCACAGGTGATGCGTGTCGTAACCACAACAAATTAGTGAATATTTTTCCACTCAATTAACAAGTAATATAGTGTAGTCAAGTTCATTCCCACGAGGAGCAAGAGATTTTTAGTTGTAAAATTGTCACAAAGGGGGGGTTTGTTTTATAAAGCAAACAAAAATAAACAAAGCAATTCAAATATAAAGTTGAAATCAATAAGAGAGACAAGATCAAGGAATTCTTCTTCGTTGCAAAACAATGATTCAAGTTATGTTTTTCATCCACATGTTATTAGTCACAGATTATCACCAACCGTAGGATAGCAGGTTCGCTTAGCTAACCCCAAAATCCCTTATTTCACTGAGTAACAAGTCCGCTTAGTTATCAGATTCTATTCAAAAGAACCACCTTGAGGTTCGCTTACAAGATGTAATTCCCCGAATGCATTAAGATTTATGAATTTAGGTTTAGTACTAGTAGTTAAACTCGGTTCGCTTGGTCCACTTTCTAACGTTGTTTTCATACACAATTGCTCCACGGAATCCCTCCGCAAGGTCTTGTGTTTGCTACTTATGTAAGAGTCAAGAAACGATTACTTATCCCCTAACTTTCACTAGCTTTAGATCAATTAACAAATCAATTTAATTGGCCACCCAAACAATCTATCAATCAATCATGAATGTATAAACATTCCTATTAGTAAAAACAAACGATAATCATGTGAAAATCTTCAAAGTAGATTTATAACAAAACTCAAAACATGTTAAGAACTAGGAATTCATCCTCAATCAATAATAAAATTAGCTACTCATGTTTTTGAAATTCACACAAATAATTAAAAGGAGAATTTTTCAAGTTCACACAAATAATTAAAATAAGAATTTTGAAAAGCAAGCAAAAACACAAGTGTTGTGTGTGTAAAAGGGTGTGTCAAAGTGTGTAGAGAACTTCTCTATTTATAGGCTTCAATGCTCTCCAAATCTTCCAAGGAATGGAATCCTCATTCCATAATAATTCAATTTCCAAGTTCAAGTCTTTCTCAAATCTTCCATCTTCTCTTTCCAAATTTGAGCCAAATTCTCCATCCAATTCCAAACCCAAGTCTTCACACCCCATGAGAGAGACTCACACTAAAATCTGTTATTTTGGTCTGCCGGAAAATTACTGGGATCACCGGAATTCGGCCAGAAAACGGCACCGCCGGTCACTGGATATACTTCTCCATCGACGGAATATTCCGTCACGGCACCGTCCAAAGTAATGGTCAAATGGGTCAAGCTGTCAGTCAAGAGATCAAGGGGAAAGAGAGTCAGCTGAGTCTGAATCGTTTAAGCAGATCTTAGTCACTGAGCTGGATCGGTTCATCGCCGGTCTGAGTTGACTCGCCGGAGAAAAGATTTGGACAGAGTTCCCTCTGTTTCATGGCAATTCCAGGCCAAATTCAGGCCTCTTTTTGGTCTTCTCTTGTTAAGAACCTAACATACATCTATTGAAGCTTCAAAACATAACCCATTTATTCAAGCTCCCCAGAAATGATGGCAATGGTCTTCTTTACAATTTCCGGCAACAAACACTACCATAACTCCATCTTCTGACCTAGCCATTGCACGCACCAGTCTTCATCGATTCTTTCTTTTCAACATCACCACAGACCCATCTCTTCTTTGATTTCGTCACAGATGCAACAACACATCCACAACAACCTTCCATTCTTTCACTGAGTTTGAATCTGAGCCATAACGGTACATCAATCACCCATTTGAATCCCATCTTTCATCACCACCATTTTCTGTTCTTCTTCAGTTCACTCATCATTGTACTCGAACCAAATCTTAGAGCAATCCAATCAGCAGCACCAACATCTTGTTCTTCATCATCTCCTCTTCCCTGAATGAAAACCCATTTTCTTTATCTCGATCTAACAGCAGCAGAAACCATCTCTCCTGTTCAAGCTCTTATTCTTCAAATTCATCACCATCACCAAATTCAAATCACTCATCTGCATCTTCAATGGCAACACAGTAAACTCAGTTCTTAAGCCAAGCCCATCTCTTTGCATCATCGTTTCTTCACTATTACATCAGCGTCAACACGAGATGTCATCCCTGAAATCTTCGAACCCATCTGATTCATCAATTACAGTTCCAATTCCATCTCTTTGATTTAGTAGCAGCAGTCATAATTATTCTTCCTTCTTCAATTGCACGAACCCTATTTTTTTACTTCATCAATTCTCTCGATTTTTAACAGCAGCAGCCGCTGCTTTCGTTCTCATTTTCAGTTTCAGGAGCAAATAATTGAAGAAGAGATACTTCTCGATTCTAGGGTTGGGTTAAAAGTAGGGGATGGATAAGGATACCCCACTACATAAGATAAGGTTCACCCCAGATTGAGTGCCCTATAACACAGGTGGTCACCCCTTAATCACACCTGGTTGTCTTTAGTGCTCCTCCAAAAGAGAGCTGCCCCTTAACCATGTTTGGGCTCCAGATAGTGTTCGCCAATTAAATGATAATTCAGCCCTTTTTACTCAAATTGAATGATTTCTTCTTCTTTTTCTCTGTGCGACTCCAAAGTAGCTATAAAACTCAAAACACACGTAAAGTACATAATTTACAAGAAAAATAGCCAAGAAAGCATAAACTCTAGATAGTAAATACGGTGTATTCTACACCGATCAAATTCCCCCACACTTAGACTTTGCTAGTCCTCGAGCAAATCAAACTAAAACTTACAACTTCAAAGCGTTCCAGCATCCCAAGCATCCAAAGAGATATGAGGACATAGAGTTTCTGCATGCTAGTAATAAGAAGTTAGAAATACTAAAGAACATATTCTCGTTCTTAAATGTTGAGTGAAAAATAACCACACCATAATGAGAGAACGCGTGTTTGAGAAACGATCAATAAGCATTTCGCCTCGACTTCTGCCTCACCAAAAAGGATTTTATGATAATTGCACTCAAAAAGACGGATTTTTACGGGTCTCACATGTGTGCAGGTAGGAATGAAGAGAGAAATCCTGCAACACGTTGAATGGTGGGAAGGACAACTTCCGAAATATTTTAAAAACCCACATCTTTTAACATTTTGAAAAACCATTTTTCTGACGATCTCTAAGAAAGGAAATCAACCACTATTATCGAGGATGAGATTACTTACTCACCTTCACATCCGATCGCCAATTATGATAACACCACTCTCACGGTATCCAATAGAAACGTCTTCCGCTCCTCGTCTTTATCTTCTTGGTCTTCGTCTTCAAATGATAAACTCTTGAATTTCGTAATTCCTTGACAATTTGTAACCTTTTTACCTTAAGTTCTTGTCGCTTGAAACTTCTTTATATATTTTTCCTTCCCCACGGCTTATTAAATAAATAAAAACAAAACAAAACAAATATTTCTCTTGTCTTTTTTTTTTTTCATTTTTTTTTTCTTCTTTTTTTTTCAAATTTTTTTTTTTTAATTATATGAAGACAAGAGAAATAAAATACAAAACAAAGTGAAAATAAAACAAACCGTGACCGTGGGAGAAGTATTTTACCGCTTGATTCTTCACAACTTGTATCGTCTCAAAATCATAAACTTCAATAATTCTCACCTTTTGATTCTCTTTGCTCTCGTAAATAAGTCTTCATACTTGGATATATAGAATTATGCTCATTGTATTGTAAGTCTTCAACATATATGTAAAATATGCTCATTTGTATGTTGCTTTAATTAAATTTGAAATTTGCTCTTTTTCTCGTTCCGTTGCTTGTAAACCTTAAACTCCTTCAACTTTCCTTGTAGATTTTGATGTCGCTCCTTGTTGATGATGATGGTGTTTCTATGGACCCGTTGTTGTGGAGAGAATGGTGCTAACTGCAAATCGAACTACAAGAAGGAGGCTTTCATCTATAGACTTCACCCTCATGATTGACAAAATTAGCACTCAAGAGATCAAAGAGTAGTGCTTTTATTGGTGGGAGGTTGGGTAGCTCACCATTCTACCCGGAATTAACGTACGGTGACACACACTCAAAATAAAGCTCTTTAGTCAGCTACAACGAATATTTGGTCGGTGCCTCACATGATATAAATACGGGTAGTCTCCACTAATGATTGATCAGCAACTCTAATAATGCATTTCTCCCTGCTCCTAATTTGCATCACCGGCATGATTAAATCCATTATTTAACACTCTAACAAGCAAGAAATCCGAATGTAGTTCCCTAACACTTCCAAGTTCAATTATGTCGGTCAGAATCCTCTATGTAAACATACCTAGAAGTATGCTAGTGACTCTAAAATCTCTAAAAGTTGGAGGTTTTAAGTAAATTAAATTATTTTATTTTTTTAAAAAAAATACATGCTTAACCACTCCCCCACACTTAAACCTTACATTGTCCTCAATGTAATTGAATCGTCCTAGTAAAGTCAAGGTGGGAAATTTTAACATGATATGGAACAAGAAAAAGAAATAACAAAAATAAAAAAAAAACAAAAGGATAAGAAATAAAAAACCTATGGGTTGCCTCCCATGAAGCGCTTATTTTAAAGTCGACGGCCCGACTTAGCTCTTGCTGCACATTACTCCTCCAGAGGGAGTACATCTTGAAGTCCAATCACGTCCACATGCTCCGTTGGAAAGTTTTCATAATATGGCTTCAACCTATGGCCATTGACTTTCAAAGGTTGTCCTGTTTTGTCACTAACAATTTCAACTGCACCATGATCGTAAACATTAGTAACAACAAATGGTCCCACCCAACGGGACTTAAGCTTACCCGGAAATAAACGTAAACGAGTATTAAATAAAAGAACTTTTTTCCCCACAACAAAACTTTTCCGAGAAATCATTTTGTCATGAAAAAGCTTAATCTTTTCCTTGTAAATACGGGCACTCTCGTAAGCATCATTACGTATTTCCTCTAGCTCATTTAATTGTAACTTCCTTTGCTTGCCCGCTTCATCATACTTCATGTTGAATTTCTTTATCGCCCAATAAGCCTTATGTTCAAGTTCAACCGGAAGATGACAAACCTTGCCATAAACCAACCGATATGGAGACATACCAATCGGTGTCTTATACGCCGTTCTATACGCCCAAAGTGCATCATTGAGCTTAAAGCTCCAATCTTTCCTTGTTATATTCACCGTTTTCTCAAGAATGGACTTGATCTCACGATTTGAAATTTCCGCTTGTCCACTAGTTTGTGGATGGTAAGGCGTACCAATTTTGTGTGTTATGTTGTACTTCTTGAGGAGAGCGTGGAAAGCCTTCTTGAAATGTGAGCCTCCATCACTTATCACCACTCTTGGTGTACCATGCCTTGTGAATATGTTTTCTCTTACAAAATCACAAACAACTTGAGAGTCATTAGTTTTGGTGGCTCTAGCTTCCACCCATTTCGAAACATAATCTACGGCAAGAAGTATATAAAAGTTTCCATTCGAATTGACAAAAGGGCCCATAAAATCGATACCCCACACATCAAAAATCTCAACAACGAGAATTGGTGTGAGTGGCATTTGATTTAGAGCACCTAGATTGCCCGTTCGTTGACATCTATCACACGATTTACAAAAAACATATGAATCTTCAAACAAGGTGGGCCAATAAAATCCACTCTCGAGAACTTTGAGAGCGGTACGTTTAGCACCAAAGTGGCCACCACAAGCAAGAGTGTGGCAAAATGAGAGAATGGATTGAAATTCGGAGTTAGGTACGCACCTTTGTATTATTTGATCAACGCCATATTTCCATAAGTATGGTTCATCACACACATATTGCTTAGCTATCTTCTTAAGTTTCATCTTTTGGAAGTTAGACATTGTACTAGGTACCTTTCTTGTCACCAAGTAATTCACTATATCCGCGTACCAAGGTGTTGATTCTTCCATGGAGAAAAGTTGTTCGTCCGGAAAGCGGTCTTGTAATGGAAGTTCTTCTTGAAACATAACAAGTCTACTAAGATGATCCGCAACGGTATTCTCCACACCTCTCTTATCTCGAATTTCTATGTCGAACTCTTGTAGCAATAGGATCCACCGGATAAGTCTTGGCTTAGCTTCTTTCTTCTTTATTAAGTGTCTTAGTGCGGCATGGTCGGAATACACAATAACCTTTGTACCCACCAAGTATGATCGAAATTTTTCCAATGCAAAAACTATAGCCAATAACTCCTTCTCCGTGGTAGAATAATTGATTTGTGCATCATTAAGGGTCCTAGATGCATAATAGATAACATGGGACAACTTGTCCACTCTTTGACCCAAAACGGCTCCAACCGCATAATCACTAGCATCACACATTAATTCAAATGGAAGATTCCAATCCGGTGATTTGATAATTGGCGCACTTGTCAACATTTCCTTCAATTTGTCAAAAGCATCCTTGCATTCCTTGTTGAAGTCAAAAGGTACCTCTTTTTGTAATAACTTGCACATCGGCATGTAGATTTTGGAGAAATCCTTGATAAACCGCCTATAGAAACCTGCATGGCCAAGAAATGAACGGATCTCCCTCACCGAAGTGGGATATTGTAAGTTTCTTATTAAATCTATCTTTGACTTGTCCACTTCGAGCCCTCGAGAGGACACAATGTGTCCAAGTACTATGTCGTGGTTTACCATAAAGTGACATTTCTCCCAATTGAGGACAAGGTTTGTGTCTATGCATCGTTTAAGAACTAGTTCAAGGTTGTCTAAATAACTATCAAAAGAATTGCCATAAACACTAAAGTCATCCATAAATACCTCGATGATGCGCTCCACATAATCCGAGAATATACTTACCATGCATCTTTGAAAAGTAGCCAGTGCATTGCAAAGGCCAAACGGCATCCGTCTATACGCAAACGTTCCAAACGGACAAGTGAAAGTGGTCTTCTCTTGGTCCTCCGGTGCAATAACAATTTGGTTGTATCCCGAATAACCATCCAAGAAACAATAATAAGAATGCCCCGCTAACCGCTCCAACATTTGATCAATGAAAGGTAAAGGAAAGTGATCCTTTCGGGTTGCGGAACTAAGCTTTCTATAGTCAATGCACACTCTCCAACCGGTTTGAACTCTTGTAGGAACAAGTTCATCATCTTGATTTCGAACAACCGTGACTCCGGACTTCTTTGGTACCACTTGTACCGGACTAACCCACTTGCTATCGGAAATTGGGTAGATTACCCCCACACTTAGCAATTTGAGTATCTCTTTCTTCACAACCTCCATCATGGGAGGATTAAGCCTACGTTGAGCATCACGTACCGGCTTCACGTTCTCTTCCATTAGAATCCTATGCATGCACATGGATGGACTAATGCCTTTGATGTCCGCAATTGTCCACCCAATAGCCATTTTGTGCTCTTTCAAGACTCTAAGCAAACGGTCTTCTTGTACCGGTGTGAGGTTCTTCGTAATAATCACCGGAAGCTCATCTCCATCTCCCAAGAAAGCATACTTCAAATAGTCCGGAAGTGGCTTCAATTCTAGCTTAGGTGCCTTCACAATAGATGGTACAAGTAATTCATCATTCATGGGTAAAGAAATATATGAAACATTACCCTTTTTAGCTTCTTGTAATGCCGTCAAGGCACCACACATCTCCACCAATTCCTTGGAGATTTCAACATCCAAGTTAGACAATCCGTGGATGTCTAATTCAATGCTCTTTTGCAACACCACATCAAGTTCATCCTCTTGGCTCAATTCCACCATTTGTTGCGCTAATGAACTAACCACATCAATGGAGTAAACAGAATGCACATCACTCGGGTAGCGCATGGCCTCAAATATGTTAAAGTGTATTATCTCCTTGTCGAATTCCATAGTGAGTGTACCCTTATCAGCATCAATCTTCGTCTTCGCGGTCTTCATAAATGGCCTCCCAAGAAGCAAAGAAGTAGATGATCGGTTCTCATTGTTGTCCATATCCACCACGAAGAAATCAACCGGAAAAATAAGCTCATTTACTTGCACTAGCACGTCTTCTACAAGTCCCTTTGGATATATGTTAGACTTGTTTGCTAATTGGATAATAACTCTTGTCTCTTTCAAAGGTCCAAGATTCAAGGAGTCATATATTTCGGCTGACATGACACTAATGGAAGCTCCCAAGTCAAGTAAAGCATGTTCAAACCTTTTAGTACCAATAGTAATTGGCACCGTGAAACCACCGGGATCCGTGCACTTCGTAGGCATCTTCTTCAATAGCATAGCCGACGCACTCTCGCCAACTTTAGTAATTTTATTATCAAGCAACCTATCCTTCTTTGTTCATAATTCCTTTATGAACTTAGCATACCTTGGCATTGTCTTGATGGACTCAATGAATGGGATGTTGATTTCAATCTTCTTGAAGATATCCATGAGTGCCTTGTCTTGAGCTTCTTTCTTGGATTTAGCAAAACGACTAGGAAAAGGAGGTGGAGTAGTGAAAGTAGGAACCGGTTCCTTGGATTGGTTGGTTGGTGTTAAATTCTCCTTTGGTGCGGCTTCCTCCTTGTCTTTGACTACCTCTTCACTAGCTTCTTCATGATGACTTGGACCCTCCACTTGTCTTCCACTTCTTAAAGTAACCGCATTAACATTCTCTCTTGGATTCACAAATGGTTGTGAAGGAAGCTTTGTGGATGATTGAGATTTCAATAGGTTCACATCGGTCGCCAATTGTCTCATTTGAGTTTGTAAATCCTTGATGGCCGATTCATTATTTTGTTGGTTTGTTGTAACATAGAAGTAAGACCTTGCATGCCTTGCATTAACGCATTGAGCTTGTTATCATTCGAAGAATCACGCTCCTTGACTTGTTGTGGTTGGAATTGTTGTTGAGGTTGGAAGCGTGATTGTTGGAAACCACCTTGTTGCGCATATGGATTAGGAGCCGCCGCTTGCTTATTTGCATAACTAAATTTAGGATGATCCTTCCAACCGGGATTATAGGTATTGGAGTATGGATCGTACCTTGGCCTTTGGTTTGGATATAAAGAATTTACTTGTTCGGTCTCATCATCCGGAATAATTACCGCGGCCATCCTTTGAATCATTATCTCCATGTTACCCATCCTTTGATCAAGGTGTGATGATGAATCACTAACTTCATGCACTCGCCTAACCATTGGTTCTTCTCTTGTGTAGAATTGTTGCGAATTTGCAGCCATACTTTCAATCAACTCTCTAGCTTGGGTCAACGTCTTGTTCATTAGTGCACCACCACCCACGGCGTCAAGAAGAGATCTATAATTTGGGTGGAGAGCTTCGTAGTAGTATTGGAGTATCATAACATCACTGAATTGATGGTGTGGACAGCTTGCCACCAATCTCTTGTATCGCTCCCAACATTCATACAACGACTCTCCCACATGTTGCTTAAACCCACAAATCTCCTTGCGAATTTGAGTGGCTTTTGATGCGGGAAAATATCTCTCGAGGAAAAGTTTCTTCATCCCATTCCATGTTGTGATACTTCCGAAAGGCAAATAATATAACCATTCCTTAGCATTGCCAGCCAAAGAAAACGGGAAAGCTTTCAACATTGCTCCATCCGCATTAGTCTCCGGTGGAAGCATGGCCATAACTATGGTATAGAAGTCCATAAGATGTTTGTTTGGGTCTTCATTCACCATGCCATGGAACTTTGCTAACTCTCTAATCAACCCCGGCTTGATCTCGAAGGTTGAGTTAGTTTGGATACACCATTGTTGTGTATCGAGCCTGTGAGAAGCTAGGTCCTTGAGTGTACGATCAGCCATTGCTTCTTCTTCTATGTCCGAATCTGCGAACTCACTTGATGAAGAAGGAGGAAGCGGAGTGTTAACTGCTCGAATGAAATCCTTTAGTTGAGTGCCGGATCGAAGACGTATTGGACTCGGTCTGCCCTCTTTAAGCATTCACCAAAGATATAGCACCTGAAACAAGACTCTCGAAAACTAAGTTAGATACGGTATAGAATCTAACAAAGCAAAAATATAGCAAAAAGAAAAATAAAAACAACTAAAATCGTCCGCTGCTCCCCGGCAGCGGCGCCAAAATTTGATGCGTGTCGTAACCACAACAAATTAGTGAATATTTTTCCACTCAATTAACAAGTAATATAGTGTAGTCAAGTTCGTTCCCACGAGGAGCAAGAGATTTTTAGTTGTAAAATTGTCACAAAGGGGGGTTTGTTTTATAAAGCAAACAAAAATAAACAAAGCAATTCAAATATAAAGTTGAAATCAATAAGAGAGACAAGATCAAGGAATCCTTCTTCGTTGCAAAACAATGATTCAAGTTATGTTTTTCATCCTCATGTTATTAGTCACAGATTATCACCAACCGTAGGATAGCAGGTTCGCTTAGCTAACCCCAAAATCCCTTATTTCACTGAGTAACAAGTCCGCTTAGTTATCAGATTCTATTCAAAAGAACCACCTTGAGGTTCGCTTACAAGATGTAATTCCCCGAATGCATTAAGATTTATGAATTTAGGTTTAGTACTAGTAGTTAAACTCGGTTCGCTTGGTCCACTTTCTAGCATTGTTTTCACACACAATTGCTCCATGGAATCCCTCCGCAAGGTCTTGTGTTTGCTACTTATGTAAGAGTCAAGAAACGATTACTTATCCCCTAACTTTCACTAGCTTTAGATCAATTAACAAATCAATTTAGTTGGCCACCCAAACAATCTATCAATCAATCATGAATGTATAAACATTCCTATTAGTAAAAACAAACGATAATCATGTGAAAAACTTCAAAGTAGATTTATAACAAAACTGAAAACATGTTAAGAACTAGGAATTCATCCTCAATCAATAAGAAAATTAGCTACTCATGTTTTTGAAATTCACACAAATAATTAAAAGGAGAATTTTTCAAGTTCACACAAATAATTAAAATAAGAATTTTGAAAAGCAAGCAAAAACACAAGTGTTGTGTGTGTAAAAGGGTGTGTCAAAGTGTGTAGAGAACTTCTCTATTTATAGGCTTCAATGCTCTCCAAATCTTCCAAGGAATGGAATCCTCATTCCATAATAATTCAATTTCCAAGTTCAAGTCTTTCTCAAATCTTCCATGTTCTCTTTCCAAATTTGAGCCAAATTCTCCATCCAGTTCCAAACCCAAGTCTTCACACCCCATGAGAGAGACTCACACTAAAATCTGTTATTTTGGTCCGCAGGAAAATTACTGGTCACTGGATATACTTCTCCGTCGACGGAATATTCTGTCACGACACCGTCCAAAGTAACGGTCAAATGGGTCAAGCTGTCAGTCAAGAGATCAAGGGGAAAGAGAGTCAGCTGAGTCTGAATCGTTTAAGCAGATCTTAGTCACTGAGCTGGATCGGTTCATCGCCGGTCTGAGTTGACTCGCCGGAGAAAAGATTTGGACATAGTTCCCTCTGTTTCATGGCAATTCCAGGCCAAATTCAGGCCTCTTTTTGGTCTTCTCCTGTTAAGAACCTAACATACATCTATTGAAGCTTCAAAACATAACCCATTTATTCAAGCTCCCTGTAACAGTAGCAGCAGGTCTTCTTTACAATTTCCGGCAACAAACACTACCATAACTCCATCTTCTGACCTAGCCATTGCACGCACCAGTCTTCATCGATTCTTTCTTTTCAACATCACCACAGACCCATCTCTTCTTTGATTTCGTCACAGATGCAACAACACATCCACAACAACCTTCCATTCTTTCACTGAGTTTGAATCTGAGCCATAACGGTACATCAATCACCCATTTGAATCCCATCTTTCATCACCACCATTTTCTGTTCTTCTTCAGTTCACTCATCATTGTACTCGAACCAAATCTTAGAGCAATCCAATTAGCAGCACCAACATCTTGTTCTTCACCATCTCCTCTTCCCTGAATGAAAACCCATTTTCTTTATCTCGATCTAACAGCAGCAGAAACCATCTCTCCTGTTCAAGCTCTTATTCTTCAAATTCATCACCATCACCAAATTCAAATCACTCATCTACATCTTCAATGGCAACACAGTAAACTCGGTTCTTAAGCCAAACCCATCTCTTTGCATCATCATTTCTTCACTATTACATCAGCGTCAACACGAGATCTCATCCCTGAAATCTTCGAACCCATATGATTCATCAATTACAGTTCCAATTCCATCTCTTTGATTCAGTAGCAGCAGTCATAATTGTTCTTCCTTCTTCAATTGCACGAACCCTAATTTTTTACTTCATCAATTCTCTCGATTTTTAACAGCAGCAGCCGCTGCTTTCGTTCTCATTTTCAGTTTCAGGAGCAAATAATTGAAGAAGAGATACTTCTCGATTCTAGGGTTGGGTTAAAAGTAGGGGATGGATAAGGATACCCCACTACATAAGATAAGGGTCACCCCATATTGAGTGCCCTATAACACAGGTGGTCACCCCTTAATCACAGCTGGTTGTCTTTAGTGCTCCTCCAAAAGAGAGCTGCCCCTTAACCATGTTTGGGCTCCAGATAGTGTTCGCCAATTAAATGATAATTCAGCCATTTTTACTCAAATTGAATGATTTCTTCTTCTTTTTCTCCGTGCGACTCCAAAGTAGCTATAAAACTCAAAACACACGTAAAGTACATAATTTACAAGAAAAATAGCCAAGAAAGCATAAACTCTAGATAGTAAATACGGTGTTTTCTACACCGATCAACAGGAAGTAGCATGTAATGCTAGGTTAAATAACTAAGTTATTTGGGAAGTCGATACTTATAAAATATCGTTTGTATTCTATGCATGTAATGCATCGAATATATTCAGCACGTATGAAGCATCGCTATTTTAAGGCTTAATGGAGTAAATCACGATCAAGCATCTTAAAATAGCATCACATCCAACCATCTTCGAGTGATCGTTTGGAGGCTGCATGGGCGAGCCATGCTTTGACCGATCACTCTATGTGGAAGAGTGGTGGACGGTGATCATGGGAATGCTTCATTAGTCGCTTGACTCCTAGCCAAGGTTGTTCAACCAAGCTAGTGGAGTTGGACGGACGAGATAATTTTTACGACACTCATCTGCGACCGTTGATAGAGTTTAGGGTCTTGAAGAGGTGCGCAAGCATCACTCTTCAGCTTGGTCGAAACCAAGCATGGGAGTTGTATTAGGCAGGACCGACCGGGCATGCGTGTAGACAGCTTGCCGGTGTTCACGTCCATACCTCATTACCTCATGAAGATATAAGCTAGGCCACTCAATTTGTCTGGAAAAGTTGAGTGGTTGAGATCGGTTTGCGGCAGAAATCCGTTGCCGCAAAAGAATTGGGGACCGCACGTCCATGCCTAGTTTGGGCGCACGAATCGAGGCGTCTAGCCATGGTCGGTCTTAGCCGATTGGTCAGGCGTCTAGACGGGCCCACGGTGATCGTGTTGACATGCTCAGGACCTGTTAAGTCCACATCTACACCTTCCATCTATGCTTGCGAAGATGGACGCTCGTGATCGATTAGCGACACATGTAATATGCCGCAAACCCTAATTAGGGTTTTGGATCGGTCGTGTGTACACGACTTCAGCCTAACGGTTTGGAAGGCTATGCTCCTCCTTTGGGGAGGCCGACCATGGACCCACATTGGGTCGGTGGTGAACATGGTGATACCTGACTGACGGTCCTAGGCATGATCTAATCCATCCAATCATACCGGTGAAGTTGGATGGTTGTGATCAATTTGAGACCTTAGTGGAATTTCCTGCGACCCTTTAAGCATCACGCCGGCTATACTTTGGGAACACACGTTGCTCTATGGCTAGGTCAGGAGAAGGTCGACCAGGCAGGTAGAGAGGGGCCCGCCGGTGTGTAGGACAATGCTTGTCCAACCGGCCATGGGACGATCTATGCCATCCAACTATGCCGGCGAAGTTGGACGTACGCGATCTGTTTGAGACCGTCATTGGCAGTCTTGTGCGTACATGTTTTCCAAGATGCTCCAGATCAGCCCAACCATCCTACTCTAGGCTGGTGTTCGGTGGTCGTTTGGGAGGCGTGGCATGCATTCGACCGACCATGGCATAAACGGGCTCGCTGGTGGTCATTAAGGTGGTAGCATGCTCCTGCTGAGGATCATCTAGGCTGGTTAAATCATGCGGCCAACTGCGTGGTCGTGATTATTTCTGAGACTGACATGGACAGTCCAGATGCTCGATCGGGTTAGTATAGCACACCGAGAGATATATGCTGAATCGGGCTAGTATAACACACAGAGAGATGTATGCTCAATCAGGCTAGTATAACACACTGAGAGTTGTATGCTCAATCGGGCTAGTATAACACACCGAGAGTTGTAGCCTGTACAGGTATTTCGTACATGCCTCATTAGTGACACTTGGAGATTCGTGTTACACTTCTGAGAGAAACACTCAGTCGTCATGCCGCACCAATAATGAGAGTTCGGCGGGAACAACACAGGAAATACAAGGATGGTCATGCATTAATTGATAATGCTATAAATTCATATGGTATATGGGATGGTTGCTACATGCTCAATTCTAGGTGAATTAGTAAAGTAGAGAAGTATTCATCACTTATCAGTGGCTTTATCCTTTGCAGGATTTCAGCGTATTAAACGATGAAGCGTGACATTTTTTTCCAATTAGACACAAAAGATTGGATTTGGTTCAACGATGAAAGGACGACATTGCCCTTCTAAATCAAAATTTTCTTTTTTTTCTTTAGACATTTTCGTAAATTAACCAAAGACGAAGGGCAATAAGATATTAGACATTTTCATAAATAAACCAAAGAAGAAGGGCAACTAGATATAAGAGCCAAATTTTATTATAATTCCTTATGTATTATATTTCTTAGGGGTATAATTGACAACCAAACTTTAATATAACATATCTAAAAATCCGTGCCTTGGAATTTTACGAATTTTATCTCGTTGGAAAGGATTTAAAAAAATCTACGCAATGAGTACAAACAACAATATTAAATTTAGAGTTTTTACGAAAAATTTGGAAAAATATTTATCATTTTAGGCACAATTTTGAAAATAAAATGGAGATCCATTTTGCAAACTACCTGTTGATGGTGGTTTTTAAACAAAGGGTAAAATCGTAAAACCCCAAATAACCTAATGTCACCGGTGACACATTTATTAGGACATTTAATGCATGTAGTCGGTAATTAATATGGGGTATTTTTTCAAATTAGGGTTACAACGAACAAAACCCTAATTCCCCTCCGTGCCAATGGCAAATCATGCCCCTACCACACCTAGCCCAAGCTAGCCGCGCCATGCCAAACGCACTCTTCTGCCTTGGCCCTAGCTATGCTAGTCACACCAAACGCGCCAAAGCATGCCAACCATGCTAGCCGCACCTCCGTGCCAATGGCAAATCATGCCAGCCACACCTAGCCTAAGCTAGCCGCACCTCTATGCCAATGGCAAAGCATGCCAGCCATACCAAACGCGCCGAAGCATGCCAACCATGCTAGCCGTACCTCTATGACAATGGCAAATCATGCCAGCCATACCAAACGCGCCGAAGCATGCCAACCATGCTAGCCGCACCTCCGTGCCAATAGCAAATCATGCCAGCCACACCTAGCCCAAGCTAGCCGCACCTCTGTGCCAATGGAAAATCATGTCAGCCACACCAAACGCGCCAAAACATGCCAACCATGCTAGCCGCACCTCCGTGCCAATGGCAAATCATGCCAGCCACACTTAGCCCGAGCTAGTCGCGCCATGCCAAACGCACTCTGCCTTGGCCCTAGCTACGCTAGTCACGCCACGCCAAGCCAAGCACCCTTACCTTAGCCCTAGCCAAGCCATGCCAAAATGGCGCCCACGCCTAGGCTTGCAAATCATGCAACCTAGGCCAAATTGGCCACGAATGCCATTGGCACATGCCAACACGCTCGCTGGTAGCTTTTCCTACCAGGGCGCTACCCAAATTGGCCACGCATGCCATTGGCACATGCCAACACGCTCGCTGGTAGCTTTTCCTACCAGGTCGTGACCCAAGTTGGCCACGCATGCCATTGGCACATGCCAACATGCATCGCTGGTAGCTTTTCTTACCGGGACATAGCCCTAATGGCCATGCGTGCCATTGACACATGCCAAACACGCACGCTGGTAGCCTAACTTGCAAACCGTGCAACCTACCATCAAGGCATTCCGCACACCCCATTGGCACTTGCCATACACGCCACTAGCAGCTCTGGCATTGCCACTTACACTAAACGTACAAGCATTCCGCACATGCCATTGGCACATGCCACGCACGCCACTAGCAGTCTGGCATTGCCACTTGCACTCAAGGTGCAACCCGCAACAAAGGCATTCCGCACATGCCAGTGGCACATGCCAGTGGCACATGCCACACGCGCCTCTAGCAGCGCCACTTGCACTCAAGATGCAACCAACACTCGAGACATCAACACAAACCGGGGATGCTTTCTAGGGTTTTGGTTTGGCGGTCACAAAGATGCACGGCGTACACTACGCTCACATTAAGAAAGCGTGAATAGGAATAAAGCGGTCAAATAAATGAGGAAATAATGGTGAAAACGTTTTCACCCATAAACACCTTGCGGTTACCACCTCCTCCCATTATTTCACCCTTTACTCTCTTCCTTCATGAGGCCAGGGTATGTTTCAGCCTCGACTTGTATAAATAGGTCTTACCTATTTCCACCAGACAACAGGTCTCGGTCAGGAGAAAAATACAACACTCTCAAAAAAGGAAACTTTGCAAGCTCTCCAAAAAGCTTTCATCTCTTGCAAGCTTCCGAAGCTTTCACTTTCTAATACAAGTCGAGACACTACTCTCCCAGAATTATTCTGGTCTCAACACCTTGAAGCAAGTCTGGAACGGCCATTTCTTGGTTTAGGCCGGACTTGTACAGATTGATCTCTCGAATCTAGAAAGTGCTCACGTGCAGCATATTTGTTTAGGGTTTAAACCAGTTTCTCACTCACCTACCGAATTTACCGAAATCGGCGGAAACAATTTTTACCCATAAACAATTGGCGACCACAGCGGGAGGATTGATCTATCGGCTACAATGTCGATCTGTCGATCTCGTTCTTCGACCCAGATGTCAAGATGGTAGGGGAAGGCGACTCAATCCGAATCAACTGCCAGATAACCCGGTCACCAGTTGTAAAAACTACACCAGAAAACTGGGGACTCTGAAGATGCTACCAGCGATTGGGGACTTGGTGGCGATGCCACCAGCAAAGCCGCCTTTTACATGGAGGGGGGCGTGTTCGCAAAAACCTATGGAGTGAGTAAATTTAGACTGGGCGATCTGTTTTTAGGTTCTTAATAAAACCGTCATACTACTGCATCTTGTGCCTATTGCTAGCACACACTTTCATAAAAGCAATATTCCTTTCACAAAACATAATCAGAGTTATATTATCAAAACCATTCATCCCAGAAATAATCCAATATCCTCAAAAGCTACCAGCTGTCTTTCAAAACCGGTCAAACTTTGAACCGGACATCCAATATGTTTTTTCAAAAAAAAAAAAAAAAAGAAGAACCTAAATGAAAGTTTAACAAAGAAACATTCAAGGAAAATCATCCAACAGAGGTCTGCTTTTCTTGGAGAAAGTCAACTTTGCATCTTCAAGAGCCGCTCTCTTTATCGTTAACATCTTGGAAAGCTTTTCGAGTTCTACCTCCTGTCGTGCAATCTCCTCTGCAGAAAGGCTTTCGATTGCTGCATCTTTCGACTTCTGGATCTCAGCAAGGCCTTCGACAAACCACGAAGCGTTGAACTCCTTTTCTATGCACACATCGCGATGGTGCTCCCAGAAAAACGAGATGAAGGGAGCTTACCCGGAAAAGCTTTGACCGACCACTAGCAATTTCCCATGTGAACGCGCCAGTGCAAGCATGGAATTTTTGGTGGGACCGGTTTCCTTCTTCGGGTATTTGAGACAAGAAGGGAATAGAACTTGTATGCTCCTCTTCCCATAGAAAACCGTGCATGTAACCCTGGACAAATGTGGACCCCACCATGTATATGCTTCGACCAAATGTCACCATGTTGCACCTGTTTGATAGGCATGTGGGCCCGCCTACTTCGCTCAACCGTGGGACTCATCATGCACCTGCTTGATCGAACGTGGGCTTGTTGTGCCTACTTTGGTTGAACGTGGGTCCAATGCGTGCCTGCTTTGGTCGAACGTGAGACCCGATGTAAGCATGCTTGCTTCGATCATGGGCAGATGTGCATGCTTTGATCAAACACTCGTCCACCGTGTACATGTTTCAAACGTCGGTCCTGTCCTGTGCCTGCTTTGCCCGTATGGTTGATGTGCTTGCTCGAGCGTCATCCTTGCTACTTCAACCAAACACAGACCCAGCTAGCTTGACTAAACACTGGCCTTGCTGCCTTGACCAAACACCGACCTTGCTGCCTGCTTCGCTCGAACGTGGGACCCACCGCGTGCTTGCTTTGCTCAAAAATGAACCTTGTGTGCTCAAATGTGAATGTGGGTCCTGCAGAGAGTGTTGAAGCAGTTTCTGGAGCGAGCAGGTCCCGAGAGCGTTAGGCGCTTCGGAGCGAGCGGGAGCGTTGAAGCAGCTTCTGGAGCGAGCAGGTCCTGGAGAGCGTTGAAGCAGCTTCTGGAGCGAGCAGGTCCCGGAGAGAGCGTTAAAACGCCTTCTTCTGGAGTGAGCATTGAAGCGGCTTCTGCTGGAGGGAGCGTTGAAGCGGCTTCTTCTGGAGAGAGCATTGAAGCGGCTTCTGCTGGAAGGAGCGTTGAAGCGTCTTCTGCTGGAGGGAGCGTTGAAGCGGCTTCTTTTTTCAGTTTGGTTTCCCCTTGCAAATTACATGCTTCTTGATTGATGATAGACGCATTTATGTGTCTAATTTGTCCTCAATGTTTCACATTGTTAGTACTCGTTTTTGTCCTTATTGTGGTGTTTTGTGTGTTTGTAGGTATTTTTTGGAAATAAAGATTGTTGGAAAATTCGGCTCGAAAAGTTGCTCGGAACACCCCCGGAGGACATTTGCTATTCGGACTCCCACTTTGGATAAGGGGTAACCCAATTACTAAGGGGCACCCAACTGATATTCGCACCCCACTGTTGGATAAGGGGTGACCTTCTCCTTCGTTTGAAAATGTGTTTTGGCTGGAAAAAAAACTCTTTGACGGGAAAAATTAAGAATGAAAATTTGAAGGTGTTTCAGTGAGACTCAATGGCTGAAATTTCATGGGATGACTTGTTAGAGCCTAACAGGGTTGGTATGGGTCGATTCTTCATCTACTTTTGGCTAGATAACTCGCGAGGAGAAGACAGAGGGCTGTGCACGAGAAGAGATATTCACGGATTACAACGTGATTTGACGAGTGATGCTCGTGTTTGGTCACTTCAAAAGCGTGTAGGAGTTAAGTAAGGAAGATTCAGCACTTATTGATAGCATCAGAAGCCGTGTAAAAGTAAAAAAAGGAAACAAAATATTTTCTTTAAACACCGAGTGATGGGAGGATTATATGCAATTATAATGTGATATCTCGCGGTTGTTTGACTATAAATAGGTGCCTTTGTATATCAGTGAGAGGGGACGGAGATTTTGGGAGACGTACAGAGCCAAAAATCGAAGTTGCAGGATTATTCTCTGCTGCTGCTGCACCAAGAACACGAAGAACAAAAGACCACCGAGAGGCGATCGTTCTTCTACAGGTGACAACGACACTTAGCCTTGGGTCATAATACGGAGGCAGACTTAAAAGCAACAGTAACAGTTTTTAACCATCTTTGTAACAGTGTTTGCAACACTTATAATCGTTGCAAACACCCGATTTCCATCATATTCTCCATTTCATCTTTGTAAACACCCTTTGAGCAATAATAATGATTTTTGAGCGTGTTTCCAACATGATGAGAGGCTAATTCTCCTACAACCAAGGCAATGAGGAAGCTATTTACGCATGAATAATTGGTAACTATCTTATTTTCTCTAATTTATAATTTATAATTCACTCGATCACTGCTTTTGCAGAGTTTTAAATTGTTCGCAAAATTCTTTTCATTAGTTGTGATTCAATTAGATAGGTTATGCTTTGTATTAAGATAATCTATGCTTAGGGATACAATTAATTTTTGAGAATTTGTCTGATTATTTGTGAATTAAGAAACAAGGGATTTAAAAAAAAAAAAATTAGAGTTTTGGGTTATTTACCGTAATTCATTCATGTGTAATAGTGGAATCAGTGTCTTGGTTATTTTCTCATATCTTGAATCAATTTTGTGTTAAGTTTTCATTATTTTTAAGTTTTATAAGTCTAAAATCTTTTGCTTTCACAAGTCTCAACGAACCTTATTACTACAACATTATTGAGTCACATCAATTTTTAGCGCATTGACGCGGGCTTGTCTTTAGGCTAGAGTTTTTAGATTTTCTTTTAGGTTTTTATTTATTTGTTCTTCTTTACGTTTTTGGGTTTTTGTCTTTTCCTTTCAGATTTTGGGATTTGGAGCGAAAGAAAAATTTGCCAAAGCTTTTGGTGGGTACTTAAAGATTTGGAGTTAAAGACAAAGCGAAAGGAGCGAAAGAAGAAGATTTTTTATATTTTATAAAAAGAGAGAAAAAAAAAGAGAGATATTTTTTTTTATTTTTTTTAAGACTTTCCTTTTCTTTTGCACTTTTACTTTTTGGACTTGGACATTTGGACATTTGGACATTCTTTTATTTTTAAACCCTACGGAAGGGTAATATTAAATATCAAACTGTTTGCAGAGAAGGACGGTGATTACGATATCACCTCGGCCCCTCGGGTTCGTACATGACATAGGAGTCGTGGCCCGATTCGACTACAACGGTTCATCCCCCGTCTGGTACGGGAGGTAAGTTTGTCGAAACACTCGCAAATCCCCTGCTAGCGAGTTACTGTCTTCCTTCGTGTGAATATATGCTGAGGACTTGAAAACGGCTGTTTTAATTTCCTAGTAAAGGGCAAGGACTGGCCATATAAGATAAGGGTTCGGATTTCATCACCGTTCTCTTCTTGCCCGCCTTAGGAAAAAGATACTTAACGCGAACCTAAGCTTTAAAATTTGGAATAGAACGAGACCGATAGGGTAACGAGCTTAGTAGGAAAGTCGCTCGAAAAATATTGGTTACTCTTTTAGCATACTTCGAAGTTCATGATGGTTTCTGTGAAGTTGAATGCGTGACTGCGCCGCCTTGTAATAGCGGTGAGGCCTTGGGTATCAAAGCTCCACTGAGCTTCCCTCGCCTTGATTCAACGTACTTTGACTCAGATTGATCCAGAGGGGTTTGCTTAAATTGTGATGAATTCCCTTTCGAACGATTAGAAGCTGGTCTAGAAAACAATCTAAGTGGAGCCATCATGCTTTTTGTTTGCTAGATATCATTAGGTTTGCTGTGGTGGAGTCAGCCTTGTTTGTGTTTGCATAGAACTTCCCTTCCTTTTAGGATTTTTCTTTTTCTTTTGTTGTTTTTCTAGTGTATGCCAGAGGTCATTAGAGAACGGGCTTGGAAAAGAAACACTCTAGGTCGTTTGATTAGTGACAAACCTATTAGTTCTTCTTGTGAAAGCGGGGAACTCGAAGACTCTTCTTTTGAGAGCCCCGTTTTTGGAAACTTCAGTTTTGAAAATCATCTCTTAGTGAGGAAAGTACCCCTAGTACTTCGGTTGTGCCAACGATGGCAACTTTGAAAGATTACATGTTCCCAACTGGGACCAACCGAGCTTCATGCATTAAATTGCCAGTCAATACGGCTAACTTCGAAATAAAAGCTAGTATTCTTCAGATGATCCCTATATTCTTAGGAAAAGATGATGAGAACCCTTATTTTCATATTAGGGACTTTGAGGAAATTTGTGGGACGGTTAGAATAAAAGACCTTCATGATGAAGTTTTGAAACTTAAGATGTTCCCATTTTCCTTAAAAGATAAAGCCAAGACCTGGCTAAACAACCTACCATCTGGATCCATTGAAACATGGCAGGAACTTATTGCTGCTTTATATATGAAATTCTACCCTAAGCATAAAACTGCAGCTGTTAGGCAGAAAATTAGTGCTAGTGTGCAACAAGAGGGAGAGTCACTTTATAGGTTTTTAGAGAGATTCAATGATCTCCTATCTCAGTGTCCTCACCATGTATTTGATAAGATGAAACTTGTAGGGATTATTTATGATGGTTTAGACTATTCGACCAAAGCCATGGTCGAGTGTATGTGTGTCTTTGGTGAGTTTACTAGTAAAAGTGCTTTGAGGATGCCTTTACCTTCTTAGGAGTTGTTGCTTTGAGAAATCCCAACAAAGTGGGAGTCTTGTGTTGAACCCCCTAAAAGACTCTTGGTTAATAGAAGTAGCACCAATATGGTAGATACAAGCTTCGGGTCGATGCTAAGTTTGTTTGCTTTGTCCGGAAAGGTTAGAAGCTTTGGAAATGGGTCGATCTAAAAATAGGTCCCTTGGTGAACCTAATAGAACCTCTCAAGTATCTAGTTGTGGAATAGAGCCCGATAACTCATTTTGGGAAGGTCAGGTTAGTGAAGAGTAAGCTCATGCTGTCTATAACAATGCTAGGTTTGAGAACCGTCAGAAGTATGACCCATACTCAGAGACCTACAACCCTGGTTGGAGAAACCATCCTAACTTCTCTTGGTCTAAGGGCCAGATTCAAAGTCAGTCTAGTAATTCTCAGCCTCCCCCAGGTTTTGGTTATGCTAAGAACTCTTCAGGTCAACCCCGGTTTCAGAACCCTTCGGATAAAAAGATCACAAGTTTAGAGGATACTCTCGCCTCATTTATTAAAAGCTCTGAAAAGATCAACCAAATGGTTGCGCAAGGGATAGAAGAAAGTAAGAGTATAGGTTATGCTAACTCTCAGGCTATCTCCGAGTTGAAAACCCAGGTTAGTCAGATAAACGAGTCTTTGAGGGAAAAAGGTAAGTTTCCTAGTCAAACTCAGCCCAATCCTAGAGGAGTTCATCAAGTAGGTGAAGGACCATCCCATCATGTGAATGCTATTAAAACCCTTAGGAGTGGTAGAGTGGTAGACAACAAGGTAACCATGCCTGATAGTGAACATGCTGTAGTTCACCCTTCTGAGCCAGAAAATGAGGAGACTGATAAAGTCTCCAATGAGACCAATGAGGGTCATATTGAACCAGGCTTTGTTCCCAGAGCCCCGTTCCCACAGCTGCTAGTTCCAACTAAGAGGAGTCCAACTTTAATGATATATTGGAGGTTTTTAAGCAGGTTACTATCAACCTCCCATTGTTGGATGCGATTAAGCAGATTCCCCCTTATGCCAAGTTTCTTAAGGACTTGTGTACACGAAAGCGTAAGCTTAGTGTTCAAAAGAAAGCCTTCCTAGCTAGTCACGTGAGTTCTATTATTCAGAATACCACTACTCCTAAGTATAAAGACCCGGGGGTCCCCTACTATTTCTTGCAAAATAGGTAAATACCGTGTTGAGAAAGCTTTACTTGACTTAGGAGCCAGTGTGAACTTACTCCCATACCATGTGTACCTTAAGCTAGGACTTGGTGAGATAAAACCTACCCAGATGACTCTTCAGTTAGCTGATAGGTCCGTTAAAATTCCTCGGGGTGTGATCGAGGATGTTCTCATAGAGGTCGACAAGTTTATTTATCCGGTGGATTTTGTTATCCTAGATACCCAACCTGTCCCTGACCCAGAGAACCAGATACCGGTAATTTTAGGTCGCCCGTTTTTAGCTACATCCAATGCGATCATTAACTGTCGAACTGGTATTATGAATTTGTCTTTTGGTAATATGACTATTGAGTGAACGTCTTTCATATTAGTAAGCTACCCTCTGAACTAGATGACTCGAGCATAGAAGAGGTGAACATGATAGGAACATTAGTCGAGGAGTCATTACCAAACACTTTGTTAGAAGATCCTTTAGAGAAATGCCTAGCTCACTTTGGGATTGATTTTGATGATGATTATGTGATTAATGAGGTGAATGCTTTGTTAGATTCAACCCCTTTGTTAGACACTAGTAATGGATGGAAACTTAAGTTCGAACCACTACCAGTTTCTAAGTCTACCCTAGTTCCTTCGTTAGAAGAGCCTCCTAAGTTGGACCTAAAACCATTGCCGGATACCCCTGAAGTATGTGTTTTTAGGCCCATCCGAAACTTTACCCGTGATTGTTGCTTCCGACTTGGATAGTGATCGGGAAAGTAGGCTAGTGACCGTCCTTCAAAACAACAAGGAAGCTTTAGGGTGGACCATAGCGGACATTAAGGGTATAAGTCCTACTTGTTTGTATGCATCGGATCTATTTAGAGGAAGATACCAAACCTTCTAGGGAGATGCAACGAAGACTAAACCCCAATATGAAAGAAGTAGTTCGAACCGAGATCCTTAAGATGTTAGATGCGGGCATTATCTACCCCATTTCGGACGATAAGTGGGTCAGCCCCGTTCAGGTTGTTCCCAAGAAATCCAGTATTATTGTAGTCCAAAATGATAACAATGAGTTAATCCCTACCCGAGTGACCACGGGTTGGCGTGTTTGTATTGACTATAGGAAATTGAACAAGGTCACTAGGAAGGACCACTTTCCCCTTCCCTTCATCGACCAGATGCTAGAGAGATTAGCTGGACATAGTCATTACTGCTTTTTAGATGGATACTCTGGCTATAATCAGATCTTCATTGCCCCAGAAGACCAGGAGAAAACCACTTTTACCTGTCCCTTTGGTACCTTTGTGTATAGACGCATGCCTTTCGGGCTATGTAACGCCCTATAACTTTTCGGGCGTTGCATGATGAGCATATTTTCGAGATATGGTAGAGCGGTTCTTGGAGGTCTTTATGGATGATTTTTCAGTGTTTGGTTCATCTTTCGATGAGTGCTTGCATCATTTGTCATTAGTGTTGACTAGATGTAAGGAAAAGAATCTAGTGCTTAATTGGGAGAAATGTCATTTCATGGTTCAATCAGGAATTGTTTTAGGGCATATCGTATCTTCTAAGGGTATAGAGGTAGACAAAGCCAAAGTTGACCTTATTAAGACTTTACAGGTCCCAAAAACAATAAAAGATATTAGGTCATTCTTAGGGCATGCTGGTTTTTATCGTCGATTCATTAAGGATTTTAGCTTGATTTCTAGACCTCTTTGCAATTTGCTTGCAAAAGATGTTAAGTTTGTCTTTGATGATGCTTGTTTAGAGGCTTTTGAGAAGCTTAAGACTTTACTCACTACCGCCCCCATAGTCCAGGCACCCAATTGGAACCTACCCTTTGAAATCATGTGCGATGCTTGATTATGCTATTGGTGTTGTGCTAGGTCAGCGAGAAAACAAATTACTTCATGTGATTTACTATGCTAGCAAAACTCTGAATGATGCCCAATTGAACTATACCACTACAGAGAAGGAACTGTTGGCCATTGTGTTTGCCTTAGACAAGTTTAGACCCTATCTCTTAGGTTCTAAGATCGTAATCTATACTGATCATGCTGCTTTGAAATACCTTTTGTCTAAGAAGGATACCAAACCTAGATTGATTAGATGGATCCTTTTATTACAAGAATTTTGTCCAAACATTAGAGACAAAAAGGGTGCAGAAAATGTAGTGGAAGGCCACTTGTCTAGGCTGGTTGTTAGTTCTCCTAATGATTCCCTTCATATATGGGATAGCTTTCCTGATGAACAATTGTTCTCTGTTTCCCAATCACCTTGGTATGCAAATATAGTGAATTATCTTGTTACTAGTCGATGCCCCAACATTGGGGTAAACAAGATCGTTCTAGGTTTTTAGCCGAGGTTAAGCACTTCTTTTGGGATGATCCTTATTTATTTAAGTATTGTCCAGACCAGATTATTAGGAGATGTATACCTGAGAGTGACCAGTCTAGTATTATTTCCTTTTGTCATGATCATGCTTGTGGGGGTCACTTTAGTGCTAAGAAGACTGCTGCTAAGATATTGCAGTGTGGATTCTACTGGCCGTCGTTGTTTAAAGACTCCCACAGTTACTGTGTTACTTGTGAACGTTGCCAGAAATTAGGAACCATTTCCCGTAGGAACATGATGCCCTTGAACCCTATTTTAATCGTTGAGGTCTTTGATGTGTGGGGTATTGACTTTACGGGTCCGTTTCCTAATTCCTTTGGTAACCTATACATCCTTGTCGCCGTAGACTATGTCTCTAAGTGGATTGAGGCGGTTGCGTGTAAAACCAATGACCATAGGGTTGTGATTGAGTTCTTGAAAAATAATATACTTACACGTTTTGGTACACCGCGTGCTATAATTAGTGATGGGGGGTCGCACTTTTGTAATGGACCTTTTAGGCTTCTGATGAAGAAATATGGTATTACACATAAGGTAGCTACCCCGTATCATCCACAGACTAGTGGTCAAGTAGAGGTTTCTAATAGGGAGATAAAACCTATATTAGAGAAAAAAGTTAATCCTAATCGGAAAGACTGGTCGTCTAGGCTTACTGATGCCTTATGGGATTACCGTACTGCGTTTAAAACCCCTATTGGAATGTCGCCTTATCGGCTTGTTTATGGCAAGGCATGTCATTTACCTGTTGAGTTAGAACATAGAGCTTATTGGGTTGTTAAGCAGCTAAATTTTTCACTTGACAAGGCAGAGCCCATAGGAAAATCCAAACAATGAGTTGGACGAGATTCGTATAGATGCTTACGATAGTGCGAAGGAGTATAAGAACAAAATGAAACTTGTGCATGATAGAAATATTTTACGGAAGTCATTTTCTCCAGGTCAAAAAGTTCTTCTGTATGATACCCGCTTGCATCTTTTACCCGGAAGTTACGTTCTCGGTGGACGGGTCCTTTTATTGTTCGCACCGTATTTCCTCATGGAGTCATTGAGATCGAGACACCGGATGGTAGTAGTTCTTCGAAGGTTAACGGTCGAGATTGAAACCCTTTTTAGAGCCCTTCCCTACAGGTGATGTTGAGGAGGTCCCTCTGGAGGACCCCTGTTTACCCTTGATTGACCATCGAGGCGATTGTATGTTGTATATTAGTTTTTCTCTTCACCCAGGTACTATCTTTCCGACTTCTCTCTTTACTGATTCCTCATGTTACTTTACTTTTTGTTATTGCTCTTTCATTAGAAACATTGAGGACAATGTTATATTTAAGTTTGGGGGGGGGGGAAGAAACTTCTTGTTAGTTTTTAGTTGCAATAAATAAACTCCAGAGCCTAGAAATTTATGTTTATTAAGGATGGCACTAACCAATCTAAGTGGATGGAAGCATTTTGGTTGTAGGAGTTGAGGAACCAATCGATTAGATGGAAACATCTAAAGAGTCTATTCATAAAAGCACGAGCTTAGGTGTTAGAAAAAGAAAACATGGTAGTTTCGCCATATCCTCGTGATGGAAACATCGAAAGAATCCTGATCACTTCTTTTATTTTTCTCTTTACCATTGCTTGGGTGAAATAGAGTGACTGAGATACCAAAAAAAAAAAAAAAAAAAAAAAAAAATGAGACCAGACCACTAGACCAACCTAATAAATACAATAAAGTCGATCACCTGGTACCCTTGTATATGCCAAATGAGTTGACCAAGAGTTAGGATTATCGATCACCGGGCCCCTTGTATATGCCAGGTGTGTTGATATTAGTCCAGACCGTATCTCGATCCATTAGGATAGGTTCACCTTAGTCAACATCATCCACATTTTTCTCTACATCCATCTTCTTAATCTTTCCATGTGATTGGTTGACTCTCGGTTTATGATGTCCAAAACTATCTGAGTAGAGCTCTGTCACTTTATATGAATTTTAGTATGCTTGAGTGCAAACTCGTGTACAAACAATTGGAATTTCGCATCGGGGTACTTCCTCCCGTAGTCAATAAGTATGCCAACCAAGGAGATTCTTTAGTGCCTTCCAAGGTTACTCCGCGTAGATAGCTAGGGTGCTGGAGTAAAGGTTTTGTGGGTACACCTGCAAACCCTCCTGGAGACAAAACTCCGCCACTAGGGCCACCTAGGGGTTCAAATGATTTTATTTTCTAGAATAAATTTGCTCGAGGACTAGCAAATAATAAGTTTGGGGGTATTTGATAGACGCATTTATGTGTCTAATTTGTCCTCAATGTTTCGTATTGTTAGTACTCGTTTTTGTCCTTGTTATGGTGTTTTGTGTGTTTGTAGGTATTTTTTGGAAATAAAGATTGTTGGAAAATTCGGCTCGAAAAGTTGCTCGGAACACCCCCGGAGGACATTTGCTATTCGGACTCCCACTTTGGATAAGGGGTAACCCAATTACTAAGGGGCACCCAACTGATATTCGCACCCCCAGCTGTTGGATAAGGGGTGACCTTCTCCTTCGTTTGAAAATGTGTTTTTGCGGGAAAAAAAGCTCTTTGACGGGAAAAATTAAGAATGAAAATTTGAAGGTGTTTCAGTGAGACTCAATGGCTGAAATTTCATGGGATGACTTGTTAGAGCCTAACAGGGTTGGTATGGGTCGATTCGTCATCTACTTTTGGCTAGATAACTCGCGAGGAGAAGACAGAGGGCTGTGCACGAGAAGAGATATTCACGGATTACAGCGTGATTTTACGAGTGCTGCTCGTGTTTGGTGACTTCAAAAGCGTGTAGGAGTTAAGTAAGGAAGATTCAGCACTTATTGACAGCATCAGAAGCCGTGTAAAAGTAAAAAAAGGAAACAAAATATTTTCTTTAAACACCGAGTGATGGGAGGATTATATGCAATTATAATGTGATATCTCGCGGCTGTTTGACTATAAATAGGTGCTGGTATATCAGTGAGAGGGGACGGAGAGTTTGGGAGACGTACAGAGCCAAAAATCGAAGTTGCGGGATTATTCTCTGCTGCTGCTGCACCAAGAACACGAAGAACAAAAGACCACCAGAGGCAGTCGTTCTTCTACAGTGACAACGACACTTAGCCTTGGGTCGTAATACGGAGGCAGACTTAAAAGCAACAGTAACAGTTTTTAACCATCTTTGTAACAGTGTTTGCAACACTTATAATCGTTGCAAACACCCGATTTCCATCATATTCTCCATTTCATCTTTGTAAACACCCTTTGAGCAATAATAATGATTTTTGAGCGTGTTTCCAACATGATGAGAGGCTAATTCTCCCACAACCAAGGCAATGAGGAAGCTATTTACGCATGAATAATTGGTAACTATCTTATTTTCTCTAATTTATAATTTATAATTCACTCGATCACTGCTTTTGCAGAGTTTTAAATTGTTCGCAAAATTCTTTTCATTAGTTGTGATTCAATTAGATAGGTTATGCTTTGTATTAAGATAATCTATGCTTAGGGATACAATTAATTTTTGAGAATTTGTCTGATTATTTGTGAATTAAGAAACAAGGGATTTAAAAAAAATAATAATTAGAGTTTTGGGTTATTTACCGTAATTCATTCATGTGTAATAGTGGAATCAGTGTCTTGGTTATTTTCTCATATCTTGAATCAATTTTGTGTTAAGTTTTCATTATTTTTGAGTTTTATAAGTCTAAAATCTTTTGCTTTCACAAGTCTCAACGAACCTTATTACTACAACATTATTGAGTCACATCAATTGACCATCTCTTGTGCTGAAGAAGTTCTTGACTTTTGTATGTAGTGGTCGTTGATATGGTGAAACTTTGGATGGTATCAATCGACGAGCAACAACGGTTCTTGGCAGCAGCTGTGATCAGAAGAGACTGGCAGGGAGAGGCATGGTGGCAACTTGCACGAACTTGCCACCCTTCATACAATGGTAGAGATCGTCTCGTTATTAGAGGGAGAAGCTGGAACCGATGGCTTTCTTGATGTTTCTTCATGGAATAGGGAAGAGGGAGACAGTCCCCTGCCCAAGAGTATTCACTGAACTTTCAACTTGATAGATGCTGAGATTGATTTCAGATTTAAATAAACAAAAACACTTAAACTAGCATAAATATACAAATTATGGTGACAAGATGAAGAGACACTGAGACGCAGGATTTCACTACTTTTCATATTCTTGTGGTTCAGTCATTAACTCTAGACAATATAGATCCAACAAAAGAAGTTGTGACTCTAATTCTTTGCCAAAAATATATTTCATAAAATATTAGTTATAAGTTGTAAGCATGGCGCATCAAAATAACTAAAACTAAGCATGCGACATCAGACAAAATAAAAAATAATAAATAGAAATCATAAAGAAATTAAATCTATGCAAAAAGTCATAAAAAGAATTAATTCATTTACCACAATCATGAAAAGTTGCTTCCTCCATTGTCCCAGTGATGGGATTTAACTCTGCATGGTGAAAACACGCTCAAAACAATTTTTCATAGCTCTAATGATGCTTACAAGGTGAAAATATGCTAAATTAGAGTTTTGCAACGCCTTTTGGGCGTCATAGAAACCGCTGTTACAATGGATATACTGTTACAGAAAACTATAGCTCTAAACTGTCACAGAGAAACAGTCGCAGAGAGTGAGAATACGAACCCTAATTTCTGTTAAAGAAGAACCAAATTTCCCGCCAAAACTGGAAATTCAAACGAAGAGGATGAAGTGCCCTTATCCAGAAGTGGTGTGCCATTAACAGATGGGGTGCCTTGGGGTGCCCTTATCCAAACTGAGGGCGCCTTTAGTAATTTTTCTGGGGGTGCCATTAACAACCTTTCGAGCCAAATTTTCCAAAAATATTTATTAGTGATAAAATGAGTCCCAGCTAATGTATTTATGGGTGAAAATGCGTCGCACTTGCGTGCTTATCATCTATCCTTGTGTTTCTATTTGAGATTTACTTTGATAGGTTTTGAACTAAGATTGATTTATCATATCTTGGTTGATCTGACCGAACAAAGGAGTTTATATTTATTAAACGGAAGAACTTGTACTCAACTATAGCTTTGCTTAACTTGTTGATCTAGGAGATTGATAGAGAGATCACTGAAACATATTAGTCCTTTACTGTTTCAGATTACAATCCAAAAGAGTTAGATTTGTTGAAGTCTTCACACCAGGTGAAGCGACTTGAGATAGTGACTCTATCTTTGGATTCACGTGCATATACCATATTTGTTGTAGGTGCGGGGATACTCAAGGAACTGAGTAACTTGGAGTTAGTTTACTTGGTTTCAACTATACGAAGTTGTAGTAGTCTTTGTATAGCAGCTTAATTCTGAGAGTATTCAAAACTGGACTAGGTCCTTTGGTTTTTATGCCTTGAAGTTTTTCTCGTTAAAATAATCTTGTGCGTCGAGTAATTTACTATACTTCCACGTTATATTGCTTTGTCTTTGTAATTAAAGTGAATACACTTGTATGTTAATCAATACTTGGTTTGATCCTATAGATTAGTTCGGTTTCGAACTTACGCAATATTGAAAGTGTACATCTTAAGTAATCTCCTTGAAAGTTTGCGTCTGTATTAGATTACACAAGGTTTATCTGTAATGGATTGATATCGAAGATATTGTGGTATACCCGTCATACCCGTCATACCACAATCATGCCATGAAGGCTAAAGAAGGCGAAAAGAAAGTGGATTTGTGCCCAAACATCAAACTTAAAGCAAAATTGAAAAAAATAAAGTGCTGCAACTGAGGAGGAGATCATCATGGAAAACGTTATCTACATAAAATTACTGATTGTACAAACCCTAATTGTAAGACCTATATACATATTTACACTTCTAAAGCAATAGCAACGTACTGAAAGAATTTATGAAAACGTCTTAAATGTGAAATGATGGAGTGGACTGATGAAGTGTAGTAATGTTAGTATAATGTTTGCTGGAGAAGTGTTATTACAACACAACAGTCATATTCGTAGATATAATTCTAAGTCTTTAGTAAATGAAAACATTACTTTGTTTTACGCTTGGTTCAAGTCTTCACAGTTATGCAAACCAACATTTTTAGTTAATGAACATTTCAAGTTTTAATTAAGTTAATTATGTAGAATATTGTAATTTGTGAGAGAAGTATGATATATAAGTGTACATATTCCCCTATATATGACGTAAATATTTTCTTTCTCTTAGTATAAACTTTCATAATTCAAAAAAAAAAAAAAACTGTAAAGGTAGAGAATTGACAATATAGCCATAAATGGCAAAGCAACTGCCGAACAACAGAGCTAAAACCGTTGACCCAGCCGCTAGGGAGTCACTCTGTCGCCCCATATTTCGTCAATCTTTTATCACATTTACCATAATGACAAAACTCATTTTTCTATCAACCTAGCTGGATGGCTAGTTTCCCAAATTTCCCAATTTGACAATTCGTGTAAGTAAAAGCTTTCCTTTCCAAAAGAACAAAAATACCACTAATATTAATCCGGATACCAGGTGATCAAAGAGGGTGTCAAATACCATACAAGAACTGTCTTATATGTATGGGGAGGGTACCAAAGTCTTATATTGGGTTTCGTACCATCATTAATTAATTGATATCCCTATTAGCAATGTTAAATAAAAATAATAATAATAAAAAAATAGTAAAGAAAAATATCACAATCACACTTGATCGTGTTGAATGGGGTTTTCTAAACAATGTTATGTTAAAATTTGGTTTCAGTGAAAAGTTTTATCAGCTTGTCTATGAATATATTAGTACTTCGGAGATTCATATCCTTCTCAATAGTGCTTCAGGCATATATTTCAAGTCAACATAAGGCATTCGCCAAGGTGATCCACTATCACGTTACTTAATTCTACCTACCATGGAAGTTTTTACTAGAGCCCTTGCTTAAGCTGAACAAGCTAAAAAAATCCAAGGTATAAAAATAACAAATATACCCCACAAATGACTCATCTATTAATCGTGGATGACTGCTTATTGTTTGCTAAAGCCGACATCCATAAATGATTTCAGTGCGATCTCAGGGCAACATATCAATTTCCAGAAATCAATTATTTTCTTCTCCACAAATACTCACCCGCGACATTGCGGGATTCTTTTAAGAATACCCAAGATGAAGAAAATGTCACTAGAGGAAAAATACCTTGGTATACCATGATTTCTTAAAAGAAAGAAAACTACTTCCTTCTCGAGCTTGGTGGATAACATGAAAAACAGGTTGACTAAGTGAAATGGTAAGTTTCTGAATCATGTGGGGAGACATGTAATGGTTAAAAGTGTTCTTAATTTTATATCATCACATCACATGTGAGTGTTTAAAATTCCGGAAACCACTATTAAAGAGATGAAAAAAATTCAACGTGACTTATGGTGGGGTAAAACTGGGAGCAAAAGATTGTACTTAACTTCATGGCTTAGTGTTGGGAAAGACAAGACTAATGGTGGTATAGGTTTCAGAGACTTATCCTGCTTCAATCAAGGTCTGTTGGTTAAAACCACTTGGAGGTTATGTAACCATAATGTTCAACTAGGATATAGTGCTTTAATTAAAACAACACTATTTTCCTAATACCAGTTATATTCATACGAAGAAGAAAAAGAATGCCACTTGGGCATGACAAAGCATCTACAACTATTATGGAATTTGTACGCATTTCCAGCTTCGGGGTTATTGGAGATGGTTGTAAAGTTCAAATCTGGAAGGCTATATGGTTACCTGGCAGAAACCTCCACCTACACCAGCAACAACAGTTAAAGAAGCCAGTAACCACACTATGGTATCATATTTAATTGATCAAAACACTAAAGCTTGGAATATTAATCTAGTACCGTCCTTATTCATTCTTGTCGTTGCTGAAAAAATTCTTCATATTCGACTTCCTATAATAAATGAAGACAATCTGGTTTGGACACTAACAAGAAATGGGAAGTTCACAGTTAAATCAGCATATCAAAAACTCATAGATATCAAACACAACAGAGATCAAGCTTAAGATACGACAATAACCAATTTCTGGAAAAAAATAGTGGAATTTGGATACTTTACCTAGAGTTGAGCATTTTCTTCGGAATTGTGTTATTGATATAGTACCCTCTAGTGAGAGGATGGCATGAGCTATGAAGGTGAAATCCGAATTTATGTAATCATGGAATTGAAACAACACAACATATCCTAACGAAGTGTCATTTTTTAAGAGCAGTTTAGACGTCTGTCCCAGGAGCAATACAGAGCATACATCGAAATGGAAATAATGTAGCTGATTGGATAAAAAGTTGGTTTACTAACACAATGACTACAATGGAGGATGATTGGATAGTAAAGATGGCTAATATAACTTGGAAGATATGAAAAAAAAGATGATGCTATGTTTTTCAGGATATAAAACCAAATCTAGTGGGAACTATCAGACTTATTCATCTTTTGAATGATGACATGGGAAAAACTATGAAAGGGAGGCAAAACTCGACAGTTACAACTCATCCAAATTCGACAACTCAACATCATTGGAGTCAACCAAAGACCCCAAAAAAGGTTTTAGAAGTACTCAATTTATTTAACGATGATGCAAAGGGGCCCTTATCATATAAAAAAACTCAATTTTGATAATTAATTTTCAACATTCCATGATTCACTCCACCAAAATGAGTGATTCCAGGTATTGGGCTAAAGTACATAAAAATCAAAACTTTTGAATTTTCGAAATTTTGCAATTTTGCTCGATGTTTATGAACAAGGAAGGTGTATCTACGCAAACAAATACCTAAAGTCGGAGCATGTTGAGTGCGGTGGATTACTACTAGCAATGGAGTGGACAAAGGAGCTTAGAATTCATCATGCATGTTTCGAGATGAACGCACAGTTGGTTGCAAATGCAAGAAGATTAATTTGAACCTCATTAGGTTTAAAAAAATTGATTTGATTTTGGTTAATTTAAGGTGAAAAGCAATCTAGTCAATCTCACCCCTAAATTTTGGATATTAGGTCCAAGCTTGTTAAAATATTAGGTCCAAGTGATACGTTATGATACTGAAAATTTATAAGAAGAGAATGTAATAAGCCAGCTGGAGTCCAACTATGTGCACCCGCGGGTGCACATTCCTCCTCTCGTCATTCGCTGGTCTTAACGGAGGTTTTCTTTGGTTTTAAAATCTTTTTATTATTTAAGATATTTTTTTTTAGAAAATTAGAAAAAACAGATATTCTATCTCTCTCCTTTTTCTCTTTTCTTCTTCCTTATTTTCTTCCGTTTCTCTATCTTCCATGAAAAACTAAAGATCACAGAGTTTGATCACAACAAAAAATTTGTCAAGAATTAAAAGGAAAACCCATATTTATCAAAACCCAAGTTACAAATTTAAGAATAATATCGATCAATTTCTTATACAGTAATTAACAGTTTCATCAATCAACAATTTCCTTGAGATTTCCAAAATTGGCAGCTCTCCTGTTTTAACCATGGTTGTTTTGGGCCTTTTCTGCAACTTCTTTTTTATCAGAAAAAATAAATAATCCATGGCATTCCATAAAATCACATCTCTATACGAACTAATATCAAACAACTTACCAACATAATCAAAGAATCACAACTCACATGCATATGACCAACCCATTTTGTACACAATCATCAGATTACTATCAAAGTTGCAAACCCATTTTGTACAAAATCATAAGATTCCCATCAAAATAATTACTTTTAAAACAGACCAGAGTATAATTGAGTGAAAGACCAAACAATTGTTTATACATAGACTTAACAATGGACACGTGTGCTTTTCTTACTAAAAGCTCTAGTATGGTGTACCAGATGAAGTAGGATGATTAAGCAAAATCATGATCACCATGTTATTGTTTTACCAAGCTCTGGGAGTAAAGAGAGAGAAATGGACAAGACAGAGAGACCAAAGAGAACGATCGGTATTAATGGAAAACTACTATTCGTGGTTTCCAATGTATATTTTATTATATACTCCGTATTTCTTAGAAGAAAAAAAGATTTTCAGAAACTAAATAACAGCAGAAGAGATCCCGCAAATAAGGAGAGGAGGAACCTGCACCGCGGTTAAAGCCAGGGTGCACAAAATTGTACTAGTCGCGCACCCATGCAAATACCATAGGAGCATGTGGCCATACGGCCAAACTCCTTGTAGTTGACCCATAGCATTATAATGAATAATAATACCTAGGAGTATTAATTAGCTGAATATTAACTAATTAAGTACTTAATTAACAGTCTTCTTTTACCATTAGTACATTGAATGAAGATGATGATGATGAAAGAGTAGACTCTTTACAAATTATTTAATTTCTTTTGCTCGTTTTCTTCTCTATCAAAACTAACTTTCTCTCTCTTCTTTCAATCTCTAATCAAATCCCCAAAACCCTAAAACCTCGATCCCTCCGGGGAATCATACGCAGTTGTTTAATTTTCATCTTCCCGATTCCATTTCTCTTAGATTGTTGATCTGATCTTGCTTCTTGATTCTGAAATGCAGTTTTTCATTGAGATTTTGCGGTTTTTTATCCATTGAAATTGAATTTTGAGTTTAGATACATATATATATATATATATATAGATAGAGAGAGAGAGAGAGAAAGAAAGAGATGTATAAAAACCAGCTTCAAGAGCTGGCACAAAGAAGTTGTTTTAATCTGCCATCATATATATGTATAAGAGAAGGACCAGATCATGCACCAAGATTCAAAGCTACTGTTAATTTTAATGGTGAAGTATTTGAGAGTCCAAATTTTTGTACAACATTAAGACAAGCTGAACATTCTGCTGCTGAAATTGCATTAAATTCTTTATCTAATAGAGGTCCATCTCATTCGCTTGCTGCTAGGATCCTGGTGAGTAAGTTTTTGATCATTTTCATGTTATTTGCATTTGGGGTTTCATTTCAAATGCTTGAATCTTTAATTTGGTGAAAGCGAGAGAGAATTTTTATGGTCCAGAAATCATTTGTGAATGTTAATAAGATCGAGGTTTATTGTAGTGTTTGATGATCAACTCATTTAAACCTGGCTGACACCTTGATAACTACTAAAGAGAACTAGTATCTTAGTTATTAGCCCATCATCACCACCTATGTCCGTACAAAAGAAAATGACGACATGCCTATGATTCTATGACGATGATCTTCCATTAGATTAGAGAAGCTTGTTAGGAAATACATGGATATGCGTGGGTGACAATTGAGTTCGAGATGTCCTGGGGATGAAATTTTGTAAAGATGCGAAGTTTAAGAGACAATATTCATATTAAGATTGAAAATGGAAATGTGGAAAGTCAATTTCATTTTGTATGTATGTGCTTGTTTTGTAAACAACATAATTCTTCATCTTCAACCACTATAGTAAATACTATTACCTCATACAGCTATCCCATTATGGCAAGGAAAGTGGTAGTCTATCCTGCAGTGTACATACTACATCCTTAAAAGTCGGTCAGCAGTATAACTCATTAGTTCTAACCCTTTTCATGCCAAATGCATTATGGGTGATAAAATTGGTCTTTCACATTATGTAGATGCTAATTTATTTATTTTGGGTATTCTGGATAGGATGAGACAGGAGTTTACAAAAACCTCTTACAGGAGATTGCACAAAGAGTTGGAGCATCACTTCCAATATATTCAACCACCAGATCAGGCCTTGGACACCTACCTGTCTTTACGTGCACGGTTGAGCTTGCTGGAATCACATTTACAGGTGAACCAGCGAAGAACAAGAAGCAGGCCGAGAAGAATGCAGCCATGGCAGCATGGTCATCTCTAAAACAATGTGAGCCCCCCTGCCTAAAAGTATATATTGGTGTCAAGTACACTTGACTTACCACAACATGTACAGGTATAGATGAACAACCTACCATTAACTAGATATTGTCACTTGCATCTTTACTGGAACCCTCTATCTCAAGTCGGAGTCTGATAAACATTCTTTAGTTGTATGTGGATTACTCTTCTTGAATATGTTTCACAGTTAAAAGTTTTTTGGTGAAAAGATCATATATTGTTTGGTAATTCCATGGTTGGCCAGTTAGAGGTGCAATTTGACACCAAGTTGTGTTGTTGATCGAGCAAAATAGTTGTATGGCCTCCACTCCATTTGTGGCCACATAACCCTCCATCTCAGCTGACATATTCTTTTCTTGGCAGTGACACGACAAGCTGTGAATTCAGCATTTGAGAAAGAGATCAATGATGAGCTGGAACAGATTACAGTAGCTCGAGCACTACTGAAATACCGTCTGAAAGAGAAGATAGCAATGACAAATGTAAATGAACAATCACCGTGCACAGCGAAGTTTCCGATGCAAAGCACTAGATCATCTCAGCCTCTTCCTGTTACTTCATCAAAGATTCTCCCTTTAATCCGCCCAAGACAAGCTCAACGAAATAGACCTATTCCCACTGCTGCGACTGATGGTTCCCAATCATCAGCAGACCATTGTGGATCCCGTCATCAGAAGTTCCCTGCTGCAGGTGCAGCACCTTTTGTTCCTATGAGGCATTTCAGGCCACCATATCACGGAATGGCACCACCAGTGACGATGAGAAATGCAATACCAGTTTTTTCTGCACCTCCTCTTCCCCCAAGAACTAGCCAACCTCCAGTACTTGGGACGCGACCTTTGTGTGTTTCCCCATCAGTTCATGTTAGGCACGTTGTGCCAGTTTTTGCTGCTCCGCCAACACGGAGAGATGGACCACCAATACTTTTTGTTCCTCGGCCATTTACCAGGTCGTCCCTGCATATAGAGGAAATTCAGAATATTACTGGTATTGAGCATTCTGAATCTGCAACTAGGAAGGACCTGGAGCAGCTGAAAATCTGAATTGACAGGATTCTGGAGGATTAGGAACATATATATATATTTTTGAAGGTCTATTACATTTATATGCTGAGTTTTTTCTTTTCTTTTCTTCCTTTCATATTTTAAACTTTTGTAAAAGGTACATCGTTATAGGCTTCAATAGTATATGAAAGTTCAAATCGCCAGAATTTGTTTCTTTCCCCCTTTACTGGCCAAAACAAAATTTCAGAAATTCAGAGGGCAGGCATGCCATGCCGTCTTGTATCTAAAACCGTGTTGCATGGAGGGAAGATTGGTCTACCACATCTTAAATGCTTGTAAAGTGAAAGGGTACTGCTGTAATCAAGAAAATTTGGCTCATTGGTGTCTGTCATTAATCTAATCACATGAGAAAAATTAAAGAGCCATTAAGAAGAATGGAAAAGAGAAATTAGGAGAAAAATCTCTTGTCCAATCCCGCCCGCGATAATAAAGCGCATAATGGTCAAAGCTGAAATGCATAAAAACATAAAGATAATAAAGAGAAGGCCACAAAAACAACAACGATTAAACCTTTACTAAGTATAAGTTACTCCGATGAGAGCAAATACATGTGTTAAGCAAATGCACTTCCAACCAGAAAGATAGATGGAACAGAAAAAATAGTTCTGCTTTCCTGGTTCAAGAGATTCCCCATGGCATCCAGAAGTGTTCCAGAATTGGCCCCCCGCTGGGGCTAAGAACCCTTCTTGGTTTTGTTTTGCTTTTTTTCAAAGAAGAACCCATCTTAATTTATTAGACTTATTTCAGGATTTACCGAAACAAAGATGCCTAAAGGCCAAGTATTGGAGTTAGGCGGAGAATGAAGCTTCCATTGCTTGTATGATCATAGATGAATTGAGTTTGAAGCTTCTGAAGCTTCTTCCGGGTCTGGTGTCAGGCTGGCGAGATTCAAATCCAAGCTGAATCAAATGGTTGTTCTTTATTTTCGTAGTTGCTCCTGTCGAGCCGTTTGTAGCGTTCCCTAAGCTTCCTAGACAAATATATCCCGTGATCATCAACAAAGTCACATGGAAATCAACTAATGCCCTTCTTTCCTCTAAAGAGGGCAACATCTCATAAGAGAAAATAGGGGAACGGTACCTAGGACGAACATAAACAAGAAGTTTCAGATAAGAAAGGACGGGGGAACCTTTGAAATACATTTCTGACTTTTGAGTAGCAGGAGGTGTGTGTGATGCAATCCACGATTTCAAAGCCCTGCATGGAAGTTATGAATTTGATTCTCATTGAAACTCGGGCAACAAACAAGACCACCAATAATATACCAAAATTTGGTGTCACTAGTCAGCATACTCACGTTAAGAAAGGACCAACCATATAGAGCTTTAGGCCGTTGGCCCCACGAGACATTGCTTCGTTGCCTGCTTGTTGGAGGTCACTAATCCTGTGCCATGATATCTCCTGCATTCAGCGAAGATCACAATTATGTTTTGCATATATATCCTACTTCATATCGAGCAAAAAAAAAAAAAAAAACTACTTCACTAAATGTAAGCTGGAAAACAACAAATCAGCAAATAGGATGATCCGGGAGCTGGAGAAAATGGAAAGAAGTACTGAACAAGCTTATCAATCTTTAAGGCTTAAAGGGAATGTGGCGAGATAGAGGAGAGAGACACATACGCTGATCTCTTTTTTTGTCTGAGGTGCGAAGACAGTATCATCCTTCACACCAGCAATTATGTAAAGCCGCACCCTTTGTTCACCTATTGTAACTTCGATATATTCATCTATTTTCAGAAGTTTTGATATATCAAAGCCAGTTTCCTCCAAAACCTTCATTCGTAGCAGAAGACAGAAGACAACTAATGAAAGACGAATCCAACCATCAAAGAACCAACCACATGAGAAGCAGAAAGGCTCAAAGTCTGTATTTTATTAAGAAAATTTTCACTGGGGTGACTTTTCTTACCTCTCGGACGGCACATGTATTGTCTTCCTCATCCTTGTTCTTTTTCCCACGAGGAAAACTCCAGCTTGCTCCAATCTTCCATCCCTTAACTAATAAACACTGCAAGTTGAATATGTCAAACCATTAACTGAATTACCCTACATAGGATTACCAGAAGAAACTAGCAGTTCTTTTTTTCAAATGTTGAAGCTTTCAATAAGAAAACTAAGTCATCTGTTTGTGCATGTTCATTACTGACCCGCTCAAAAGATTCATCCAAGATTATTGCCCCAGTAACCGGAACTCGAACCTTGTAAGAGGTGAAGTCCTTGTATATATCATCTATATGTGCAATATATGGTCTCAGAGCAGCACAGCTATTAAACACTAACTTTATTAAGGATGATTAAGCTCAATTGATAAGAACAAATAATAACAATCAACTATGCATGCTGTCAACTTCATTGTGCCAAATTCTGTTGACAACCCCAAAACGTTGTTCAAAGGATACTTAGAGAAGTGAATTCCCTCAGAGATAGCGACTTGAGTGATGGATTTTGTTCAACTGAATTGTCCTCGTAGAACCAATGTGCTTGCTCCACGAGAAATAAGATTCTCTCAAATGACTCCAGGTCTTCTTTTGGGACATTCAGAACAAATCGACTGCCAAAAATATCACAATTTCGGACACAAATGCAATAGATTCGATTTAAGATCTTATAACAAACATTGTTTTTCAACAAAAAAAAAAAATTATAAATGTAGGATGGAAGGAAGTGACAGACCTGCAAAGATCATCGAGAAGTTCCTGAGGAGGAAGATAATATTTCATGGAAGCACTTGGAGATCGATGCAAACCCATTATTTTGCTTCCTAGGAATAAATACCTTAATATATCTTGTCTATATAATTAATTGTTTTTCATGAAAATGAAATTAATGAAATCAGCGGAACACAAAAGAAAATGAAAGATGTTAAAATTAGGTTTTCTTGTCACTCCTGCACCAGCAGCTCACTGAAAGACTGGTGTAGTGTGTGGTTAGAGCTTCTCCAATGGTCATTGTGTGTGCTTCATTTGTGGCAACACAAATAAGACATCCCCGATCTGTTGTTCCTTAAAATTAGGGAGAGAAAAAAATCCATCTCCAATGATATTGCATGTAACATCTTCATTTAATTAGTAGTACTAGTACGACCGTTGCCACGGTGGAAAGGCCGACCGAAGAAGAATCTGAAGATGGGGTTTGTCTACGATTACTTTCGTCCCGTTTCAGAAAAAATGATACTTTCACCCCGTTTCGGAAAAAGTGATACTTTCGCCCCGTTTCGGAAAAAGTGATACTTTCTCCGTTTTGGAAAAAGTGATACTTTTCGCCGTTTGAAAAAGTATCACTTTTTCTGAAACAAAACGAAAGTTTCATTTTTCCGAAACGGAGCGAAAATCACTTTTCCCGAAACGGAGTGAAAGTATCACTTTTTCTGAAACGGGGTGAAAGTATCATTTTTTCTGAAACGGAAAATTAGTCGATCCATAAATCAAAATATGGTTGCATGATGTGTTATGCATCATTTGTGGTGGTTTGCATAATGGCTATGCATTCAATTTTCTAGAATTGTGCCTAAAATGAAAGTATCATTTTTCTTGAAACGGAAGGAGTACATCGTTTTATTAATTGCAACGGAAAATTAGTTGATGCATAAACCAAAATTTTTGCTACATAAAGTATTATGTATCCTTTGTGGTGGTTTGCATCTTTGGATATACATTTAATTTTCTAAAATTGTGCCTAAGATGATAAATACCTCCGATTTTTTTCAAAAACTTTAAATTTAATATTGTTGTTTGTACTCGTTGCGTAGAGTTTTTTATAACCTTTCCAACGAGATAAAATTTGTAAAATTCCAAGGCACGGATTTTTAGATATGTTATATTAAAGTTTGGTTGCCAATTATACCCCTTAAAAGATAGGATACATAAGGAGTTATAGTAATTGGACTAAAAGGGAGGGACATTTTTTGTTTTTCCGCCCTAACCATTTCCAATCTTTTTGTGGTAATTGATCACTTAGATTTCATAAAAAAGTGGCCATATAAAGGTCCTCCCTCGCTTCGCTCGGTCGGCCCAATAATTTTTATTTTCCATAATTAAGATTTTGCTAAAGCTAAAAATGGTTAGTTAGAGCTTCTCCAACGGTGAATGTGGATGTTTCTTATGTGGCATCACTTTTAAGACATCCTCTAGGTATAAAATCCTAAATATTAGGAAAAAATAAATTTTATCTCCAACCCATTAGATTGTTTCATCTTTCATTACTTATTTGTAGGCATATAAATGGTTAAAATTATTTCCATTATTGTTCTCATTGATTTTTATTAGTCAAAGTGTGACTAGGATGGGAAGACATCCTCTAAGTAAATGTCTAAAACTAGAGGTTCACCTAGAGGATGTCTAATTATTTTTTTGCCACCTCATCCCCACATCAATGGGTTGGAGATGATTTTTTATAAATATGGTTGTGCATCCTATGTGGATGAAGACTTTTCCCCTCACATACATTCCATTGGAGAAGCTCTTGATATATTAAAGTCAATTCAATTAATTAAAAGCTGACTAGGATGGTAGACAATGTCAAGGGGAATGTCTAAAACTTGACATTATATACCCAAAGTCATTTATACATTGGTTTAAGACATCATGGTTGGAGAATGATTTTAGAGAAAATTGATGTGTATCCTAGGTGGATTTTGACATTTATCTCCACACACATGCCATTGGAGAAACTCTTACTCTGCTCAAACTGGGGGTGCTACAGTTTTAAGAGGAACCATTTTTTGGGGACCATGGTTTTTTTGAGGGGACCATGGTCTTATTAGGCCACCTTCCCTATAGTTATAAGGGGTGTCCTAAAGTGTGGAAATGACTAACCTACCCTTAACCTAATTTAATTTAAAACTAACCTAATAACCACCACCTCCTCCCACCACTACCACCTCCGACTACCACCACCACCAACCACCACCACCTCTATATATATAACTTAATTTAAATCATTAACATATTTACTCTTTTACCTAATTAAAATTATAACTAATCTACAACTTCTTCTTCCTCTATTCTACAATTTTTCTTCTTCTCTTCTTCATAAATTTATGATCATCTAACCCTGATCATATACAAATCTAATCAAAATCATCAAATTTTTAGCCTGGTCGATTCATTGAATTTTCATCGTCGATTAATCAATCTTTTATAAACAAACCTATCCATAAGTATTTTCCCACAAACCCATTACTTCTTCGTTTTTGATTGAAATTTTGAGCAGTAGTCATCAAAATATGGTTTAAATGGAAGTTACAGTGGCATGTTCAGTTAGGAATAGTTTAAAAAAAAAACTAGTTTGCTAACCGAACATTCTGAAACCAAGAACACGAAGAACACTTCGGTTATCACGAATTAATTTTTTCTTAACCGAACTCAGAGTTCGGTTGGTTCGCAAAGAAGGCTAAAACTATTTTCTAACTGGACTTTACCAATATTACAAACAAAAAAAAACAATCAAATGTAACCGAACTGTGTTATTTCCTGGGTAACCGAACAAGCCCAAACTACACTTTCAGATGAGTTCGCAAAGAAGGCTAAAACTACACTTTCAGATGAGTTCGGTTACATGTTCTTCACACAAGGTAACCGAACAAGCCCAAATCTACTTAACAATTCACATTTTTTTGAAAATTTGGACCAATTCAACCAACATTATCTAAGTTTAGAGCATACCTGGGTACCCAAATAGTCTTCCTCCGGTTGTGGTTGGTAAAATCCATCGTTTTCTCTTGAGATTGGCTTTGGGGAAGAATACATTCACCATCTAAGAAATAATTCATCACTTGAATAGTCTAGCTTAGTGAACTCAATTTTTTTTTATTTTTCATGTTTCTTCTTCATCTTCTCTAACTTTTCTCTCTCAATAATTCTACTTCTTTTTTAAAAATCTTATTTTTTAATCTCAAATCTTTATTCAAAATCATTTCACTAATCACACTAACTAATCATTAACCAAAAAAAATTAGAGGGTAATTTAGGTATTATCATAAATATCTAGATAAGGGGTGACCTAGATTTACTTCTAATATCTTACCCAAAATAAAAAGAATGGTCCCCCAAAAAAAGGCTGGTCCCCAAAAAACGGTTCTTTAAGGGTAAGAGTGAAGAAGATCCGAACGGTGATAATGGGCTTCATAGTTTGCTACTAATGGGCTTACTTGACCTAGCCCAATTTGAAGGCTGGGAAGAAAAGTTTCCACGTGTACAAAATGTACAATCTATACCCGATCACATTCGGTAGATCAGCTTACACATTATCCCGTTGGAGCAAAATTTGTGAAACCGGAATGCCACCAAAAGTGCCCTTATCTGAATTCCACATAATAATGGTTTGCTTGATCGAAAACTCCATTGTGTTTAAAAATATAAACCTTATTCCATGAATGCGTCTGTGATTTTCCTTCCAAGCCTCTCAGTGAAGGTATACAGAAACAATGGCAAAATAAAATTATAACGACCCTTAAGATTCCTGACTTTCCAAGATTCTAGTTGTTGTCTGATGTATCCAGCATTCACCCATAAGACTCCATAAGCACTAATGAAGTAAGACCAAAATGAGTATAGGAAGTGGCAATGTATAAACACGTGTTGAATTGTTTCGGAATCTTGGTTGCATAAAATGCAGAGGCATTGGTAGGAGTTGTAATACCTCCGTGTTGAAGTATTGTTCTTGTTGATAGAGAGTTGTGAAGCGTGGTCCATGCAAGGAACAAGATTTTTGGAGGGAGATTTGGCAGTAAAAGCATGTCGATAGAACCATAACTTGAATCTTCATCAATCAGTAAATCATAGAGCTTACCTGTTTTGAAACCACCAAGAGTGTCGTTCTCTGGATTCAGAAATATGTTTCTAAGATCATGTTTTATCTCCAACATACCAATTATTTCCCCAGCATTAAGAGGAAGCGTGAAGTCAAGGTTCCAGCCAGCGACGGTATGCATATCATCCACAATTGCATTCTTATACAAGCGACTTTGTAAATGACAAATTGTTGGACTACATAAGACTGAATGTAACTACTCAGCCTTATTATTCAGCCCTATTTCTACAGGAGCGAAGGAGATAATCGATTTGCTTCTTCCAAACAAGGAAGTTCTAATCATCAAGTTTGACAGTGATAAATTAAAGTTGTTTTTCAAGATTAGGGATATCATAGATTACTGGTGGTGGAGGGTTGGTTTCGTCAACCATTCCACTTGCTGGATCAGTCTCAAGACAAACTTTAGTCCAATTTCTAGTCACATTGCCACTAGTACGGCTATTAGCATAGCCTATGACACCGCTATCAAAGCAGTTGTTTATTCATTACTTAGGATCATGATTCCATGGAGAATCAAAAGAAAATGAAGCCAAGAACCGTCATTATCTTACGATTAAGTTTTAGAGGAGAATATATAAAAATTATAGGTCTTGATAGGGACAAATTAAAACCACAGAACCCCATAATTGATGAACTCAAAAAGGGTGTACCACTCTACCTCATCCATGGGCCATTCTTCTTCCTTTTCTTTTCAAAAAAACGAAAATAATTCGTACCGAAAACATTTTCACCGAGGCTGTACTGTGAGAGGATGGTGGGGCCCACTCATACCCCACCCCTATCCCAATGCAGAGAGGGTGACATTTAGGCCGTCCCATCCCCTCTCGGTGCACGTCACGGTGCTGTTCTTCGGTTGGTCTATCATCACTGTCGAAAAAAAAAAATAGTGCAACAATTTCAATAGTTCAATGTGTACGGTGTACCTCTTATTCAATGCAAAAAAAAAAAACAGTATTGGTAAAGGGGCGGCAAGAAATGGTAGAGGGCGGCAAGTGTGATAGCAATGTCCCTCTTATTGGTTAGGAGGTGTCCTATAGGGGGTGTAGATGGACTAGATTACCCTTTTCACCTTAAATTAACCAAAATCAAATCAATTTTTTTTAAACCTAATGAATCAGAAAAAAACAAATCAGTTTTTTTTTTTCATTTTCTTCTTCATCTTCTCTTCTCCTCCATCAACCCTAACCTCCATTAAAACCGAAAATTTCATCGTCTTCGATTAATCGGCGATTTGAAAAATGTTTGGAAAAACCCAGTTAGGGTTTAGTTTATCATGTTGGATTTAAGTTAATTTTATATCAAAAATTAGGGTTTTGTATGAAAATTGAAATTGAAATTTCTGGGTTTATGCTAGTTACGGTTGGTAATAACTCAAATACGAACCGTAACTGTAGATTGGGTTGATGTTACGGTTGGTTTAAACTCAAATACCAACCGTAAGTTCTTAGTTTTGAGAATATGTTCAGTTACGGTTTTTATTTGCATCATATTTATCAACCGTAATTGAGTTACGGTTTGTTACTCAAAAAACCATACCAACCGTAAATAATCATGTGTCTTAAGAATTTATCAAATAATGATTTACGGTTCAAAAGTTAAGTTGACACACCAACCGTAGGGTAGTTACGGTTGGTCTCGATTCATTAGTTACCAACCGTAATTTAGTTACGGTTGTTGTCCAAATTTAATTACCAACCGTAACTGGTTTTACGATTGGATCTTCCCCAAATTTAACCAGTTACGGTTGGTATTCGATAACTTACGAACCGTAACTAAGAGTTACGGTTGGTCACGAGCAAAATTGCAACCGTAAGTTCTTCTGAAAATTTAAAAGTTTTGATTTTGTTATGTAATTTGGATAATTTTGAGTGAGAAAAAGCTAATTTGAACTAATTTAGAAGTATATCGGGTCATTGGAATCACTCATTTTGGTTGAGTGAATCAAAATCTAGGGTTTCACAAATATCACATAAGTTTTCTTTTTCTTCTCCTCTAAATTATTTTTCTTTATAACTCTAAAATTGTTTTTAGAATATAATAAGTGAAAATTAATTATCAACACTAATCTTGATTATCAACACTAATCTTGATTATCATTACTAATCTTGATTATTAACAATAAGGGTTAATTAGTCATTTTAACAATAAGGGTTAATTAGTCATTTCCAGATTTTTCATTGATAAGGGGCACTTGAATTTCCTTGTAATGACCTTTTTTGTCTTATTAGGTTGCCGCCCCTCTACCATTTCTTACCGCCCCTTTACCAAGCTTGAAAAAAAATGTGAAATGAGAGAAATTGTTTAGAGGAAAATGGTTGTTACACAGCAGTAGGGTTCAGTATTCTCCTATCTTTACAGTCTCATGCATCAACAAAGATAAAACAAAAACAATAACTCACACAGATCATTGTCTTTGTCTTGGACTCTCGGCAACGTTAATGAATGCAGACAAAATAAGCTCGCCTCTCAAATTGGTATATATATATATATATTCATGAAGCAATTCATGTAAATGATTACAATGCAGGTGCAAGAAAGAAATCACATAGATAATAAATTACCAAGCCTGTTCCATGTAAGATATATAGTCTTTGACTAGAAATGCCTTAAAGTATTGTGCACAGACAGTTCCCCTAGGATTTTCTTTTTATCTTTTTCCTGCTTACCGTTTACCACTCTACTGGGAAAACCTTTTGCATTGGGTCGTTGTTTTTACCTGCTCGTTATTTACCAAGCAGACAGACACAAAATCGTTCAGGTTTTTCTGGCAGAAACACTACGTACGGGTTCGAAGGTTGCTATTTGTATCAACAAGATTGCTGACAGAGTGACAGTGCAATAGGGAAGGGTAAAAACGAGATAAGAATGGTAAGATCTGGTTGCTGTTGTGGTCTTAGGTGGGAAATCAATGTCAAGGAGTTGAATCATAACATGACGTCCTAGCCAGCAAGATCTTGATTGGTCTAAAGTTTTTTTAATCTTGGAAGGTGTTGTATCAGAACTACTACGTACCTTAACTACCAAAAGAAAACAAAGTATTCATATCTATCCACACACACATAAGAATTCAAATCCTCTTTAGGTAGATAAGAATGAGAAAGAGAAAAGCAAAGCATGGGGCGTGAAATGATGTAAAAAAAGATCAATAACAAAAAAAAAAAACAAGTGTAGTAAACAAGTAAAGGTGGATACGAAGAAACACCATCAGAGATAGAGAAACTCTGTGGGGTTTTGTTTCCACTGCATAAGCACCACTGGGGTAAAACAACCACGCACATCTTGATCAAACAAATTCAAAGCAAACAAAAAAGATTCTAGATGAAAATATACATAGACTAATTTTTTTCTTATTTTTGCGGAAACAGGTATGCAATAGAAAAATTGTCCCAGGTGGTGCTTATGCACAGGTATGCAATAGAAAACTAACTTTCTCCTAAGCTAAGTTCATCCAAGGTTAATTATTAACAGCAAAACTGCAAATTAGCTAGGATATGTTGGAATATGCAAACAAATCTGGAGAAAGGCAAAGCAAAATTGAGGAGTAAAAAAAAAAAGAGACTAGGCCGGGGGGGGGGGGGACATAAGGGCCCAAATATGAAATGGGGAGGGACCAAAAAGGGGATTAAGGAAGCACTAGTATTCCAACCGGCATGATATTCCTTTCCTATGGAAAAAAGAAAAGAAGAAAACGATATGTATGGGGTAGTTTAAAGAAAAAGGGTGACAGAAACACTTCACCCATAACAAAACATCAAAACTGGGAAAAAGTTTGGACCGAGATAATCGCGTTTTCATCACTAGCTAGAGATGAATGAAAGAGAAAAATTGTAACCATTGACTTGGGTTATATCATATGTTATGGGCTACCTCATCATATATAGATCATTGATTTTGTACAGTACTAGTACACTGTTAGTGTAGGGATGAAGTTTTAAAGATTTTGTCTGAGGTGTTGTTGCTGTTTACAGATACAATCATAGCATATGGTGCATGCATATATCATGACTAATGAGCTTTTCTCACCCTTTCTAAAAGTCAATTACCCCTTTTTTATGTTAAATTTTTCTAAAAAAATTTAACTTTCCAGTTATCAAACAAACTTATTCTTTTGATTCGATAATCGACATAATAAATCTCTTGTATGTCGATTGATATCAGCCTATCAGGTTTCTCAATACTTGCATTTATGTTTCGAATCTCTTTGCTATGGTATCTGTTAGAACAAGGGAGGATCCATGAGGATAAAGAAAGCGCGGATTTCATTTACATTTTTTTTTTTTGAGTATTAAGGTTAAATTTGTATAAAAAAGAAAATGTAATAAGACCCGAAGGTCCCCATTTTTGAGTTACAGCTTTTTACATGCTATCAATTAGAACTTTCCAATGTGTGATTAGATCTTTAAAAGCGTTGTCCATAACCATTTTTCTTCACTTCCCCATTGGTATATTAGAGTCTTAACTTCGTTTATGACTACGCCTTCGGCTCTAGGAGATTTGTGAGCCATTGTCCTTCTATTTCTCTCCTCCCAAATGGCTCTGACAATAGCAAATATAAGAATTGGCCATATTTTTCTGCCCATGTTTCTGCCTCTTCTATTCTTCCAAGCCAGCATTTGAGCTTCTACTGAACCTGCTTGCACCCATTTAACATTATATCCATCAATGAAGTAGTTCCAAATAGCTTGCGAGAAGTTGCAGTGTAAAAGTAAATGAGGAACAGATTCTGGATTTTGATTGCAGAGAGAGCAGTTGGCATTCTGAATATTACACCCTCTTCTGATAAGATTATCAGTAGTAGGAATAGCATTTTGAGCTGCCATCCAAAGAAATATTTGGCTTTTAGGAGGGACATATTTGATCCAGATGCATTGTTGAGGTGGGAGAGGAGCTGGAAATGGTTCTTGTTCTAGAAGCTAGTTGTAGCAGTTTTTAGCATTAAAACCTCCAGTTAAACTGTATTTGAGATAATTTTCTTAATTTGTGAGAGCATAGGAGGAGATCCTAAGCATTCAAAGAGCTGTAGCATTTGCAACTTAATTCGGACTTCATTTACATTTTTTATTACACCTCGAAAAGAAGTAAACATTGTTTGCTAAATGCTAACTCTAAACACGGCAATAATGTTCCAAGAGTATGCTTAAAAAAAAAAAAAAAAAAAAAAAATGTTCCAAGGTTGAATATTAACACAGTGTATTTGCATGGTCTAACGGAATCAGTATGCTGTCCAACTTAATTCGGACTTGATTATAACTAAATCAATGTCTGCTTGCTTGTCGGTTGTCAATGAGGTTGCAAGCTACTGATTGTTTTAAGGTAATTAATTGGGCCGACAGATCGAAGGAGAGGGAGTCCTTCTTATGTCCATTTTTTTTTTTTTGTGAAATGAAGCATATCGTAAATGTGCAATTTGATAAAATGGTTGGAAATGACTACTATTAAAAAACCAAATATGTCCTTTCCTTTTGGTCCAATTATTATAGTAATTTCTTATGTATCGTATTTTTTCCAGGGTATAATTGGCAAGCAAACTAGAATATAACATATTTTAAAATACGTGCTTTAATTTGGAATTTTACACATTTTATCTCGTTGGAAAGATTTTAAAGAGATCTACATAATGATACAAACAACAATACCAAAATTTAGAGTTTTTACGAAAAAATTCTGAGGTGTTTATCCTTTTGGGCAGAATTTTCGAAAATTGAATGCATAGCCATATTTTGGTTTATGCATCAACTAATTTTCCGTTGCAACTAATAAAACGATGTATATGCCTAAAAATATCATTCCAACAAAAAAAAAAGATGTGTAACGAATTATGGAGCCATTACAAAGGATGCATAACATTTTATACAGCCGTATTTTGGTTCAAGCATCCACTAATTTGGTTATGCAACCACTAAAACGATGTATATGCCTCAAAAACAACATTGCAACAAAAAAAAAAGATGTATAATGCGTTATGCAATTAGCGGTGTTTCGTTTTTCTTCGGTCGGCCTCCCCATCATAGCAGCGGTGTTCTAGTTATCTACATGGATCACCACTTTGAATGATTTTTTTTAATCAGAAAGGACAAAGTTTTTTGAAAATAAACAGTTCATCACTAAGGAAGTAATAGAAGCAGGTGTAAAAAATTTCAAGACAACCTAAGCAGTTGCCATGAAAAAAGAAAAAACTAAAGCAGAAATGAAAATTAGCCTAATGAATTACAGCTTCCCAGATAGACAAAACCATGTTCAAAGTGATGCCATCAAAAATGGTTGTTCCTACACACCAGTTGAAAATGAAAGTCTTCACAGGTCCTTCAGATTCTCCACAGAATTGTACTTGTCATTGAAAACTCCTGCATTTCTCTCTAGCCACACTGCCCACCAGATTGAATGATGTCCCTAAGCATATTCATGGCATACGCTTATTCGTCTCACTGATTTAGAGAGATTAATAAAGTTGTGAATTTCCTAGTTAGTATTCATCATTCCGGTCGCTGGGTGGATTTAAGAATCGAAGAGTTTTCTCCTGATTTCAGATAGATTCTGGATGCTGATAAGTTGCAGTAGGTTTACAAGAGAAAGAAATGCGGTAGTTAGTTTTTCTTTTCTATCTTGTTTCTTTAGGTATGTTGTTTTGTTTTGGCGTTGGTCTTGTCCTTAGCGACGGAATGTGTCAAAAGAAAAAAAAAACTCAATCAAGTAAGTCATTTAGTTTAGTTATTTTATTTGCGCTAACGAAGTCTTTTAGTTATCGGTAAAAAAAAAATTAAAAAAAAAAAACATTTAGTTTACATTACGAATTTCACCAATTCATTTCAAAATTGCTAAGTTTTTTATATCTTGATTAATCATCTCAAAAACTTCTACAAAAATAACAAAATGGGATTAATCAAAGTAATAGCTTTCACATAAGCCGTCAACAAAATTCGATCGATTATACGAATAAATAAATTATTTCATCATGAGAAGCAAAATGCTTGCTTATTATGTAATGGAATCAGTATCGAGACCAATTTAAAAAAGAAACAACATGAATATAATATTTTATCACAGAAATATATCAATTTAATACTCAATCACGGACATCTCCAACGGATGCATCACTTTTGATAAGTACCTATAATTATATTTTGTCAGTCGCAGAGGACAACGAAAAACAATAATAAATATTATTCTTTATTTCTCTCATTTTTCAGTTTATTGACATTGTCAGAAATTATGTTTTAGTATTGGTCGATGAGGGTTTCATTATATCCTGAAGCCAATAATATCGTAAATCGTTTATATTGGTGAGTTGCATTTGAAAGGACTAAACTATCTAATTTTTTTTTTTTTTTGCATATAATCCTCGAAAACTGATTACATTGATCATGGTGTAAGTGTTCTATCTTTCATCCTCCCAATCTTTCATCCTACTGTCGCGTCGAGCTTCTGGTGGTTGGGAAAATGGGTTATAATCATGCCAATAATTATTTTTATCTCTAATGGAGAATACCAAAAATTTAGCTTCTCCAAACCAAACAAAAACAAGATTTGTTTACAATTAATATATCAAAGGTTGTGTCAGCAACAAGCAAATCACATACCTTAATAATGATGACATCAAACTGAATTCAAATCCTTTGATGATGATAAACCAACAAACATTAAATTGAAACAATAAATTCAATGGGTGTATAAAGGGTGAGGTACAATTACACCTTTCATGTTAACTTTGCACTTGAAATAACATCAAATAATCGAGCACAATATAGCGTTACAAACTCTCTTTAGCAAACACTAATACATTTTTTTATATATAAAACTTTTACCTTTCATGATTGAAGGCGGATGTTTATAGTACTAAATTTTGGTCACGACGTTTGATCAGGCGGTTGGGACTCAAAATTGTAAGGACGCAATTGTTGGACCAAAAATAATTTATATTCACCTAAGGAAAACAGATTTGGAGGCCCATCCAAAACCTTATTTCTACCATGATGGTAGGGGTGAGCATGCATGGCCGGAATTAGACCTAATTCACCCTCGTCCACATCCATTCCAACACATGACGAATTTTAAGTTTATCATCCGCACCCAATCTAGCTCCGGCGAATTTACATCCAATAGATGAACAGATTGACAGATTGGATGCATATAATCCAATGAATTTCTTTTTAATACCTCATCTAAACATGACCAAAGCCTCAAACAATAATCGACCAAGAAATAAAAAAAAATTCAAGTAGTAACAGAAGAACACTTATACTTTACCAAAAAAAAAATACAATTCATAACTACAATTATTATTATAAAAACACAGTTATACATGTTCTCACTCCGCCTCACGTTCAAGCCCTGAAATGCTATGAATGCTAAGAGATAAGATGATTATATAGTGATTTTTGTAGATGCCATACTAGTTCCATATATTACGAAAATTCATACATACTCTCAATGTAACGGGTGTGGGTGTCCAACGAATTTTTAAATAGTAAATGTATTCAATCCAAGCCCCATATATTGGATCCCAAAAATTGCATATGCATCCAGTTCATTAATCTAAAATTTGAACATTCACATGTAAACAAACATATTCCAGTTCGGATCCGCGAATTTGATCCCAAATGCCAAAAAAATTAAGTTTTAGTCTATTAACTAATCACTTATACCCTTTTTTCCTCACCCTAACTGATGGCCATCCATAGACAAACCATCTCAACAATTTAAAGCAATTCTTTATTTTTATTTTGAAAAGAATGAAAAACCCTTACTCATGCTTTGTCTTGTAATCACCCCAAGATTCAACTTTCAAGCCACTGCCACGTCACATTTACTCAGCGGCTAACCCCTATGGTGGTTCAACATTCTTAGAAAAACGCCAAAAGAAATACCATTGAGCGACTAACCATTAGGCTCCATCCATGTAGCAGTTAATAATTTAGCGCTTGACCAAGTCAACCTGGTCAAAGCGCCAAACCATTAGTCGCCACAATAAAATCCATAATGTCAACATAAAACTCGATTTCCTTCACTTCTCTTCTCCTTTTCTTCTTCTAAAACAAAAACTTATATTTTGCATGTTTGATTCGTGGGGTTTAATGAAGATTTTTCTTCCAAAATCATACAGGGGTTGTTAATTGTTATAATTGCGGTTCTTTTGGAGCTATTTTCTACGTTTTTCATCCACAAAAAAAGAACAAGTTATGATGACCAAGTTTTAATTGATACTTTTGATGTTTTCTGATTTTGATTTAATTAGATGTTGAACCCCATGTGTTGAATATGATATTTTGTGGTTGTTAATTTAATGTTTCAATTAGTTGTGTTGATCATGTGGCACTTGTTTGTATCTTACTTAGTGTCCGAGTTAGAATTAAAAGTTCATGGTTGGGAGACGGATTCCCCCGACTCGAACCAAAGTCAGAAAGTTTGGATATAGGATTCCTCTACCGCTCTCCCCTCTCTCCGTAACCGGTTTTTCCAAAAAAAAAAACTCTCTGAAACAAATCTTCCTAGATTTTTGATTCTCAAATATTGTTATCCAAATCTGTTGGATATTATCTGAATTATTCAGATTTTCCAAATATATTTGGATACAATACGTAAATATATTATTAGTATTTTAATTAAATAAAATTATCGCCATTGTATGCGATTTATGGGTTTTCCTAGTTTCAATTTCATTATCTCTCTAATGGTTCTCTTAAATCCATCCGAGGTTTTTCATAGCCTTATAGGCGTTTCTAGCGATTGTTAGAACAATTGTTTCAAATACATCAAGGACAATTTCTTCCGGCTTGACGTATATATATAGTTTCATGAAGATCAATGGCTACCGGATTTGATTGTGATAATGATATTTTGTGCTCATTACTCCCTTTTGGGACAACATCTTAATTAAGAAGACAGTGAAGAAAAAGATAAATTCTTCAAATCAAAATGGCAGAATTCTAGTTCAAAGGCCATCCCTCAAGTATCATCAATTTCCTTTTTGAAATTCATGTATTTAATATGCTTGTATTACAATTTACTTATTATTGTGATACAAAAAATCTGTATTTTAGTATGTTTTTCAATGATGTATACAATCTTTTAATATTAATGAAATTGAGAGGATTACCTCTTTTCCCGTCAAAAAAAAATTAGTTGTGTTGATTGAAATTTAGAATTAATGATGATTTTAGGGTTTCATTTGGGCAGAAATGTGATACGCAATTTGATATGTAAAAACTTATGGTTAGTTGTGTTGATGAAACATGTGTAGAAATTGATAATTAAACATGATAAAATCAGGGATTTTCTTAGGTTATTTTGATGAATTTGTGGATTATTGGTATTTGCATTATGGTGATGATGGTTGTGGTGAAATTGATATTGTAATATGAATCGTTTTGAGAATTTTCATATGTTGTGTCATGGAGGACGATATTGATTTGAATAAGTTTGGGACATTATATTAAAGAAATGGCACAACAACATATACGTGATGTTGATATCATTGAAGAACATAAGTTCAAATATAGGAGCAGTTGGAGATGTGTGAATGAGTTATACAAAATAGTGGTTAAAGATAATATTGTTGCACATTTTCTTTGTGATACTCGTGGTTTTTCTTCTTTATTTCAATTTGATTTCAAGAATGCGGATCAACAATTAATTATAGATATTTTCGAGAAGTGGTAAAAGAAGAAAAAAATCTTTACATTTTCCTGAATTTGAGATACGATTGACCCCTTTGGACTTCTTTCGATTGATGGAGATTCTAATTTGAGGAAATAATCTAATTCCAAAACTTGCAAATGAAAGATATGGTCTAAAAAACTATGAAGCTATGAATGACAAATATTTCGGGGGTGTGTTGGATCATTTGGAATTTAGAAAGAGTGAGGACGTGAGCTATAGAAGGTGTGAGAGTCGTCGAAGAACAATATAATTGACAACACTGGGATTGTCGAGGAATTAACTAGAATATTTTTCTAGGGTGTATCGGTTCTTTCTTGTTTGCATACCTCACTAGAAGTGTTGATAAATGTTAGTGTGTAGTGTAGGATAATTTTTCTCATATTGGAACTTATGATTGGGGTACTCCTGCTTTGGGTAATTTGTATAAATTGATTGATCTTTGGAGTTTTTCTGAAGAATAGGTATGGGTTGGATTTGGATGATTATAGAATTCTAGTACTTTTTTTATTTTCGTAATTGTCAACCAGTTTTGAAGAAATCTAAGTAGATGACGACTTTGATTGTCACCCCAACATTAGTTTATTTCGTAAATCGAACATCGATGTCAGGTTACATAGAGATCTTCACAAACATTCAGTCAGTGAAGCTCGATTTCAGATTGACATGAAAACTAATTGTATAATAATTTGGCACCCATAGAAGTTGGATGGTCAACACAATCAGTCAGGGGAGTTTCATTTTGCTTTACAATGGTTTAAAAGGATAATTGAATTCAAGCATGTTGAAAAGGGAACAAGAGTATCTGCGTACTTGGCGAGAGATGCATGAGACAAGTGATTGGGAAATTGTAATCCCATGTGATCCTTCGAGGTTGGATTCAGATATAATGGTGTTGATCCAGAGATATCTGATCACTATTATGCGGTAGATCAAAGGCAATATGACTGATTCTAGAAAAGTAAAAGTGTCAGAACTTTGATGACATAAGCAGTACATGCAAAAACCCATGATAAGCTTAGTAGGGTAATATTGGTTGGTCGACGTCTCTTTGTTGATCATGCACCTCCTAGCATGGCCTCATAATCCTAATATGCATATAGCAAACTCGGAGTGCGCATCACAACTGCCCCAAATAGAGTGAACTTTACCTTTTGACAATGCTGGAAATGAACAACTAGTATATGTGCCAAATCCAACAACAAATCCGTTTGATTTCTCTCAAATAAATGTTTCATTGGTTAGTAATCTTATAGTTCTTCTTTATTTTCATTTGACTATTATTTCTCCTAAAATGTTATGAATTTACAAACTTTTATTCTTCTATTTGCAGGAGGAGTTGCAAAAACTTCCCATGGAGCAATACATGTATAACCAAGCTAGTAGACAAGTGGTCTATGAGAGACAAAACGTCGTTATTACAGAGGTACTTCTTCAGCACCTCATTTTTCAGAAACATCTAAGGGCCTCTTCAATTGGAATCAAGAAGAACAAACTTTGGCGTACACCTATGGTCAAGATACATCTTGGCAGGAAAGTCATTCTCATTGTAAACGTCAACAAGTAGGAGGAACATCAACTTTGCAACAATATTATGTACCAGTACCAGTGGGTAGTAATGTACATGAGAAGCCTCTTAAGGATTTGCCCCAAAACATCACCACAATTAAGTGATTTCTTAGGACTAGTGTTGGTGGAGGTTATAGTGGTGGTCATAATAGCAATAATAGAGGTGGTTGTGATGATGATGCAGACTTTTTACAAGATACTCAGTTTCATGATTAGAGAATGAAAACTTCATCTTATGTAATTTAACTTACTAATTGACGAACTTGTTTTCAAGTTAATAGCATAAACAAGATTGTCAATTACACTTTTACATTCATTCTAGATTGTAACTCGGAATCATGTCCGTTAAGATCTTATACAATGCATCATACTTAAATGGTTTTCTTATGTCTTCGCGAAATTCGATTCGAGCCTTAGTTTTCTGCATATCAAACATAGATGCCATAATAAGTTGGGATAAGTATTAAAAGTACTTAATATGTAGATAATTTGTAGATTAGTAGTATACACTTACGCGAGCTTTGTATGACAATACATAAGGAGCTATCGTTACTTCAACTAGAATTGTAGCAAACAACGAGAAACTGACTTGAAGATGCTTGCCATTGATATGGATACGTTGCCTGAGAATGAGAAGTCGGTTGTTAGAGGAATGAAAAATGAGATTATGTTAAAATAACTTAGAACCTACGGATCACCAAACTTGACTATACGATTAGAAACAAATAGGACAAATGCCACTTAAATCAAACAACAAAAGCTAAAGCACAAAATTTGCAAATGATAATGATATGAGTGAAACTAAAATGAAAACGTAAAGCATCATGAAATATACTAATGGGGATGCAAAATCCTATAATGCAGTGATGAAGAATTAGAATAACACATGCAACTTTAAGGGCAGACGACAATAATTAAAAAAAGATAAAAAATACAAGAGCACCAACAGACGCATGTATTACAAACGCTTGAATTCAGACAAACGCTTGAACCAGGCGTACGTATTAGTCACGCCCCACACAAGTGTACATAATAACCACGTCTAATATCAGGCGTACGTTATATCTACGACCCACTAGGACGTTCTCTGTACTTCTGCTCAACCCTCAGGCGTTATTTGTATCTATGCCTAATCTTATATGCTCATTATACTTACGTTTAATCTAAACGCTCTTTATACCTACTCTCGAGTATATTTTGGTTTTGGTCGGGGTTTCAGACTACTTTTGGTCTCAAACCATAAAAACCAGACCAAATATGAATTTATTTCTCTCTACCATGATTGCTTCACATACTAAATTTGGCTATAGTCCTGACTCTCAAGTAGGAGGTCAGCGGATCAAGTCTCCACTCAAGAGTTTGGAGATCTCATGAAATACTCCTCTTATGTAAAATCTAGTTTAAGTTCTTATTAATGTATTTTCCTATTAAAAAAAATCCATGACTGTCGCTCTAAGTGACTTATTACCAACCACAATACGAGTTATCAATGACAATGTAAATTATGTCGCACGAGTGTAAACGTAGTGTAAGTTAAAAAAGGTCAAACAAATATTTATTGGAGGCGCCTAATGATTGGGCGCTAAAAACAAGTGCCAGATGATATAGCACACTTATTATTTGGCCCTTCTCCGCATATTCGAGCAGAATATTCTTTGGAGCGACTAATCATTAGGCGCTAAAGTAAATTTTGCAGCGCTAAATAATATTGCGCTGCAGAGTTGCTTGAACGCCGTCTGGAAGAATGCGCGCACGCGACACTGAGCGGTGATACATTGACACCAAACCTCATGCATCCAAGTAGAGCAATACCACACGAGCATTTAACACACTAGATGAAGGACTAAATTTGACTGAACTGTTCCTAGGTTAAAAATGTCAATTTCAAGAATAAGAGGGTCAAGTACGTAAACTTGACCTGTATAAAGACATGAAGAGAGGAATTGAATTTTTTTCGATTTGCGAGAAAAACGAAGTCCTTTTCTTTACTTGTATATTTTCAAATGAAGAATTTGTCGCTACTTTTGGTTGTTTCTTCAGACCTCTCTCTCTACATTGACGCACTGCTCCACAGCAATAATCATTTTCATTTCATCATCCACTTAAGCTAAGTCTCTTCTTCTCTCTTATTAAAGATGATTAGGGTTTCATTTTCAATCTATCATCATCTTCTTTGATGCTATTTGTAGATACCCGAAAATATAAAGTGCGTGAGTAAGGGGAGAAGCAACAAAGTGAAGGGACATACTCCAAGACCCTACACCCTAACAAGATGTAAGAACCTACCTTAAGACCCTACATAAATATGAAGATATAATGAATATGGGAAGAAGAGGTGATGGGGATGTAGGGACATATTCCAAGACCCTACACCTTAACAAGATGTAAGAACATACCTTAAGATCCTACATCTTGTGACAAATCGTGGAGATGCAGTGTGCGCGGAAGGAAGAAGTGATGAGAGTGTAGGGACTTGCCCCAAGACCCTACACCTCATGGCAAATCGTGGAGACGCAGTGCGCGTGAGAAGAGAAAGTGATGAGAGTGTAGGGACTTACCCCAAGACCCTACACCTTGTGACAAAACATGAAGATGCAACGAGCATGAGAGGAAGAAGCGATGGGAGCGTAGGGACTTGCCCCAAGACCCTACGACTTGTGGCGAAACATAGAAATGTAATGAAGAAATGATGGGAGTGTAGGGACTTACTCCAAGACCCTACACCTGGTCACAAAGTATGGATAAATATTGGAAGGGAAAGGGGGCGCCCACGAGCTGAATGGAAGAGTGCCAATAGTGAGTGTGTCCCAACAGAGGGTAGCCCCATCCAGAGGCAGAGGTGTTCCATAGTGGAAGGGATATCAAGGACACGTGTACGGACTCTAGATGTCAGAGTGAGAAAGAAGTCAAGATGGTGCACGTGTACGATATCCAGGAACTCAAGGGAGATTTAGGAAGGTTATAAATACTCATCTCTTAAGAAGGAGAGATTAAGCCTTTTCTGTGTAAAAATTAGTATTGTACTACTTGTTGGATCAGAGTTATTCCTTCCTCTTTGGTGTAATTCAAGGGTTTACCCATTTAATTTATACCATATTTACATTGGCGACTTCACTGGGCTCTGATCTCAGTAATAGTACAATGACTACACCAATTGCACAGCCACATCCCGCTGCAGATGCTGGTGACATCCCACATCCTGCACAGACAGAGGGAGAGCCGCTTACTGAACTCCAGCAAGCATTGTTGGATTTCCAAGATATGGAGCGACGACGCATCGAACTGGCAGCGCGTATCGCTACACTTACACCGATAACTCATGATAATGGAGCGATTGGCGAAGGAGGTAGACCAGGAATAGGCATGTTACAGCCAAGAGACACAAACGGGGAGCATATATCTGTTACCCCCCATGATGTACATACCCCTCACACACCCCAGTTCACTCCACAGAGTTGTACTAGACAGAATTTTACGATAGATGAATTAAAGATGGCCAAATACATCGAAGACAAGTATGGATTAGAAGCATCGTCCAAGTCATTCACGGTTCAATCACCGCTTACTCATGATGTGGTGGCCCGCCCAATGCCTCTTATGTATAAAACTCCCAAGTTTACTTTATTCGACGGGACGGGCAATGCAATGGAACACTTACACCGCTTTACCATGATGTTAAATGAACACGCTGCGAACAAGCATGTATGCCTAAGGGAGTTCGGAAAGTCTCTCACAAGAGATGCATTCACTTGGTTCATCACTCTTCCCCAAAGTAGCATTGAGACATGGGACCAATTACAACAACTTTTTATGCAAAAATTTTACTCCAAGCCAGTGAAGATTTCAATCTCAGACTTATGCAAGATACGATTCCGCGTAGGTGAGAAGAAGACTGTGTTTGTCAAACGCTTCCGGATGGAATATTTGAGGTGCAACATCGTCATCCCAGAGAAGGAGTTGGTCAACATCTGCATTGCTGCCTTACCTCTGCAGACACGGCGAGTATTAGAGAATGCTGGCATGGAAAATTTTGCCGACTTAGAAGAATCATGCGCAAGAACGGACGCTACAGAAGAAGAGATGGACGCTGAAAGCAAAGCTTGGCCTCACAGCGTTTCATATGCTCGGGATGAAGGTAACCAACGACGTCGACCATTCAAAGACAATGAAGAACGACGCGGTAAACGACCAGCAAACTCCAACGACAGAGAGGAACCTCCTGAGTACCCCTGCTCTTTTGACATAGTCCTTGACCTGCTCAAGGAATGGATCCGCAATGATGACATCAAGCTACCAGCACCCCCAAAGGAGCCAACGGAACAAGACAAACGAGAAAGAATTACTGCTTATTTCATCGTAAAGTGGAACATCCCACAAAGGAATGCCGCACATTACGATGGAGGTTTCACAACCGCATGAAAAAAGGTGAAATCGATCTGGGTACTAATAAGATCCAAGATACTCCGTTCGCAACTCACCAAGCAGCAATGTTCGCACACATAGAAGACGCATTACAAGAAGACTTGGACGTACAGATGGGCGAAGTACAGACGGGTGAACATGAATACTCCGAGGCGCATGATGACGAACATGTAGACATCTTGGCAGAAGTTGCAGCCATGGATATAGCAGACAACACCGAGTACATTGCTGCAAAGGTAGTAAAGAAACCACTATTTGCGAAATTCTTCGATTCCCTAGGCTTCACACCAGCTCGGCGTCGGATGGCAGCGTGAATTCATTACCCGTATTGCAGCTAACGAAAATATGACGGCATACCTTGATAGGCGATATCCCTTGCCCACTAATGTAATCACATTTTCAGAGGCCGATCGTCGAGTGGATTGTGATCACACTAGACCACTTTACCTCACCGCATCCCTTCGAAAGAAGTCCTTCAAGCGTGCCTTCATCGACACTGGAGCTTCCTTGAACTTAGTCCCTTACAGCATTTTACAAACCATGGGTATTAAAGACTCAGAAATAAGGAAGTCTCAAACCAGGATCCAAGGGTTTGGAGGTTTAAGTCAGTATACCATAGGTACCATTAATCTAGAGGTCAAGACAGGACCTCTTCGATCTATAGAACCATTCCACGTCATGAATGTTGAAACAGTCTATCACATGTTGTTAGGACGACCATGGCTCCACAAGCATGGAATTGTCCATTCCACATATCACCAATGCGTCAAGTTCATCTTAAAAGGCAAACAGAAACGCATCTCCGCGACAGAAAATCCATTTTCACCTGAGGAAGCATACATGGCTGAAGCCGCATTCTACACTGGCCTTAGTGAACCCAATGAAGTAATCACTCACATCTATTCCACTCCCATCCCAGACTGGGAAACCACTTATCAGGAGGGGGCAACGTCTATTAATCAGAAAAAACACAAGCGAAGCAATAACACCGAAGCTTCAAGGTTCAAGAAGGAAGTGCGCTCAGACGGACGTCATGTTTATCGCTTATAGCAATTACATGAGGGCACCACACCAATAGTGGAGGTCAATATGGCAGAAACCAACACACTTGGTCAAAGTGGTGACCCTATCAAATTCTCGGGAGCGCATCGTCCCCGAGCCGAACCTAAAAGCAACGAGGCTACGAGACAATTAAACATAGGCACGACAGATTGCCCTAAGTTGATAGAAGTTGGAACTTCCCTCACCACCGAAGAAGGCAAGGCGTTGGAAGATTTATTAAGAGAATTTCAAGATATTTTCGCATGGTCTTATGAAGATATGCCGGGTCTGAACCCAGCTTTAGTATGTCATGAGCTCAAAGTATCTCCTACTAGCAAGCCGGTGAAGCAGCCTCGTAGACGATTTCACCACGACATCGAAAACAAAATTAAAGAAGAGATAACTAAAATGTTAGCTGCTGGATATATCAAGCCTATACATCATCCTACATGGTTGGCTAACATTGTACCAGTCGGGAAGAAGAATGGAACGTTGCGCTGCTGCGTAGATTTCAGAGATCTGAACAAAGCTTGCCCCAAAGACGAATTCCCAATACCCCTCATTGACATGTTGGTTGATTCCACATCAGATGATGACTTGCGCTCGTTCATGGATGGTCAAAGTGGGTATAACCAGATCAAAATGAAGGAGTCGGATGCCGAGAAGACATCATTCTCTACACCTATTGGTAACTTCTATTATGTTGTCATGCCCTTTGGTCTAAAGAATGCAGGGGCTACATACCAGCGAGCAATGACATTTATCTTTCATGATCTTAACCATACTGCAATGGAAATATACATCGATGACATCGTGGTTAAGGGTAAACGAAGGGAGGATCATATCCCTAATTTGCGCAAAGTATTCACCAGATGCCGAGAATACAGCTTGAAAATGAATCCTGCCAAATGTATTTTTGGGGTGACCTCTGGAAAATTTTTGGGATACCAAGTAACGAGTAAAGGCATCGATATGGACAAGGACAAAGCTCAAGCAATACTTACAATGACCGCCCCGACGACTACGACAGAGTTACAACACCTAATTGGGCGAATCTCCTATATTCGAAGGTTCATCCCAGGACTTGCCCAGTACATGCAGCACTTTTACCCATTACTCCGAAAGAATGTTCAGTTCACATGGGGGCCACTTCAAGCAGAGGCTTTTGATTGCATCAAGCGTTGCCTAACAAACCCGTACGTCCTGAGGCCGCCAATCAAAGGGAAACCACTGCACTTATACCTCGCGAATACAGACACGGCGATTGGCGCTCTCTTAGCACAAGATATGGGTGACACACACCTAATACCTATCTATTATATCAGTAAGGCTCTCAAAGGGGCTGAACTCAGGTACTCGCCTGTTGAAAAGGCATGCCTCCCATTGTTATTGGCAGCTTCAAAATTGCGACATTACCTCTTGGCGCACCAGACATATGTCATTGCAGCAGCCAACCCGGTGACTTATCTGACTACCACGCCCATTCAAAATGGTAGAGTAGGCAAATGGGCCCTGCGACTCTTGGAATTCTCGTTCATCCCACTCCGACCACACGGGGTAAGAGGACAAGCAATCGCGGATCTACTAGCAGCCTTCCCAGGATCCGACAACACCGACATAGCATTGTTTGAGGAGATAGCCATGGCGGCAGAAGAAGAGCCTTGGCAAATGTTCTTTGATGGTTCGTCGTACGGGACGCATGGGGGCGCAGGAGTCGTGTTCATCAGCCCAAAAGGAAAGAGCACCTCACACTCGTTTAAATTGGATTATCCCTGTACCAACAACGCGGCAGAGTATGAAAGCTTCCTCATCGGTTTAACACTAGCCGAATCGATGCATATACGAAACCTTGAAGTAGTATGGGATTCGCGACTCCCAGTTAATCGGATGGAAGGGGAATTCCATGTCAAGGAGCCAACTCTAGCCATATATAGAGAAAAGGCTCAGAAATTGATTCAACATTTTTCCCATATCTCCATTCGGCAAAAACCTAGAACCTCTAACAAGCATGCTGATGCTCTGGCTACATTGGCTTCCAGCCTCCAATTGATAGATGGAGATGAAGAGACTATCACTGTTATTCGAATGAAGGAACCCTCAACTTGGGTGGAGGACCTCATATATGAAGATGAAAATGATTGGCGTCGACCAATCATTCTAGAATTAAAAGGAGCACCAGAGGCACGTACTTTGCCTTGGAAGAAACTAAAGACCTATATACTTTTAGGAGGCAGCTTGTACTTCATTGCGTCGGGAGGTGCATTATGCGGTGCACAGGGCCGGTCGAAGGTGAAACCAAACTTCAAGAGATTCACCACTCACGTGTGGTCATACTCTATCAATCGCTCCGCACAAAGCGGATCCGAGAGAGCGGGATTTTATTGGCCGGATATGGTAAAGCAGGCAACAAAGCTGCAAGACACCTGTGAATATTGCCAAGCAGCACCACAATATCAAGAAGTTTGCGTAGCTGACGGGTCAGATGGTGATTGGAGAACACCATATTTGGATTATCTTAGTAAACGCATACTGCCCGAAGATAAGAACTTGGCGCTTAAAATTGAAAAGAAATCCAAGCGATTCTTTGTGATCGAAGGGGAATTGTTCCGTCGCAGTTTTAATCAACGCACTCTAAGATGCTTGGGTCCTGCAGAATCTTTAAGTGCAATGGAAATATCTCATGACGGTGAGCATCAAGGAAAGGCACGATTGTTTACGCAGTTATATGATGCGGGGTATTATTGGCCAACTATGGAGCATGATACGGCGGAATATGTTCAGCGTTGTGAGCAGTGCCAGCTACATGGGAACCTCATTCACGCACCACATACCACTCGCACAAAGATTGTCACACCATGGCCTTTCCACAGCTGGGGTTTAGACATCATTGGTCCAATTACGCCTAAGTCATCAAACCAGCATGAGTATATCCTTGCAGCTACGGAGTTGTTTACAAAGTGGGTCGAAGCGATCCCACTGAAGCACACTACAGGAAGTGTCGTTGTGGCCTTTATCAAAGAAAACATCATTAGCCGCTTCGGCATACCAATATGCCTCATATCAGACAATGGCACTCCTTTCGTCAATAACGAAGTACGAGACCTTCTTGCGTCATTCCACATTAAACACAAGACCTCAACGCCATACTACCCCAAAGGAAATGGACAGGCCGAGGCAACCAACAAGACCTTGCTAAGGATCCTCAGTCGCAGTTTATACGACAACAAACGTCTATGGCATGACGAACTACCCATGGCACTTTGGGCATACCGCATTGCAAAAAGAAGCTCAACCGGCGCGTCACCCTATAGCCTAGTATATGGTGAAGACGCTGTTATACCCGCGAAGTGGTAGTGGCCTCGGCTAGTATTGACTGCCAGTGTGTAGGCATTGATGAGAATAGGCGCTTTATGGCATTAGACTGTATTGACGAGCGTCGTGACAAGGCAGATGCGCATGCAGCAACATATCGTGATCGCCTGGCAAGGTCATATAACCAAAAGGTCATCCCACGAAGTTTCGAAGTAGGAGACTTAGTGCTTTCCATCGCGCCCCATGTACAACGTAATGAGAGCGCAGGAAAATTCGCTCCTAATTGGGAAGGACCTTACCGCATCCGAGAAGCAGCGGAGAGTGGGTATTACAAGCTTGAACGCCTTGATGGAAGCAAGATCAAAGGAAAGGGTAAGGCCCAAGCTAATGATAAGGTCAACGGAATGTGGCTTAAGACTTTTTAAATGTAAAAGTTAATTTCTATCTCATAAATAAAATCTTTTTGGGGCACAAATATTACCTTGTGTTATTTTCTTAACTCATCCATGCACACCCGAAAAGGGAGGCGAAACGTAATAACAGTGGCGCCTTAAATGAGAATAAGGCAAAAGCACCAAAAATACACCAAGATTCGGTGTGGCTCACTTCGTATCAAAAGAAAGAAAGAGCGATCAGATACACCAAGATCCGGTGTGGCTCGCTTTACAACAAAAGAAAGCAAGAGCAATAGTACTGGGAAGATGCCCCAACATAAACTGTCCTTAGAAGGGCAAGTAGTCGATGGGTGACTAGAACCTCGGTTACTTAGTGTGAGGAGAGAATCCTCAGACAACACTTACCTTAGCAGATTCTAACAATTAGCGAGTCAGAAAGAAGACAGACCATGGTAGCGTTACACAAATAACAAAGACCCATGCACAACCAGGGCGTCAACGTGTATGCATGCATAATAGAGGTGGTTGTGATGATGATGCAGACTTTTTACAAGATACTCAGTTTCATGATTAGAGAATGAAAACTTCATCTTATGTAATTTAACTTACTAATTGACGAACTTGTTTTCAAGTTAATAGCATAAACAAGATTGTCAATTACACTTTTACATTCATTCTAGATTGTAACTCGGAATCATGTCCGTTAAGATCTTATACAATGCATCATACTTAAATGGTTTTCTTATGTCTTCGCGAAATTCGATTCGAGCCTTAGTTTTCTGCATATCAAACATAGATGCCATAATAAGTTGGGATAAGTATTAAAAGTACTTAATATGTAGATAATTTGTAGATTAGTAGTATACACTTACGCGAGCTTTGTATGACAATACAGAAGGAGCTATCGTTACTTCAACTAGAATTGTAGCAAACAACGAGAAACTGACTTGAAGATGCTTGCCATTGATATGGATACGTTGCCTGAGAATGAGAAGTCGGTTGTTAGAGAAATGAAAAATGAGATTATGTTAAAATAACTTAGAACCTACGGATCACCAAACTTGACTATACGATTAGAAACAAATAGGACAAATGCCACTTAAATCAAACAACAAAAGCTAAAGCACAAAATTTGCAAATGATAATGATATGAGTGAAACTAAAATGAAAACATAAAGAATCATGAAATATACTAATGGGGATGCAAAATCCTATAATGCAGTGATGAAGAATTAGAATAACACATGCAACTTTAAGGGCAGACGACAATAATTAAAAAAAGATAAAAAATACAAGAGCACCAACAGACGCATGTATTACAAACGCTTGAATTCAGACAAACGCTTGAATTCAGACAAACGCTTGAACCAGGCGTACGTATTAGTCACGCCCCACACAAGTGTACATAATAACCACGTCTAATATCAGGCGTACGTTATATCTACGACCCACTAGGACGTTCTCTGTACTTCTGCTCAACCCTCAGGCGTTATTTGTATCTATGCCTAATCTTATATGCTCATTATACTTACGTTTAATCTAAACGCTCTTTATACCTACTCTCGAGTATATTTTGGTTTTGGTCGGGGTTTCAGACTACTTTTGGTCTCAAACCATAAAAACCAGACCAAATATGAATTTATTTCTCTCTACCATGATTGCTTCACACACTAAATTTGGCTATAGTCCTGACTCTCAAGTAGGAGGTCAGCGGATCGAGTCTCCACTCAAGAGTTTGGAGATCTCATGAAATACTCCTCTTATGTAAAATCTAGTTTAAGTTCTTATTAATGTATTTTCCTATTAAAAAAAATCCATGACTGTCGCTCTAAGTGACTTATTACCAACCACAATACGAGTTATCAATGACAATGTAAATTATGTCGCACGAGTGTAAACGTAGTGTAAGTTAAAAAAGGTCAAACAAATATTTATTGGAGGCGCCTAATGATTGGGCGCTAAAAACAAGTGCCAGATGATATAGCACACTTATTATTTGGCCATTCTCCGCATGTTCGAGCAGAATATTCTTTGGAGCGACTAATCGTTAGGCGCTAAAGTAAATTTTGCAGCGCTAAATAATATTGCGCTGCAGAGTTGCTTGAACGCCGTCTGGAAGAATGCGCGCACGCGACACTGAGCGGTGATACATTGACACCAAACCTCATGCATCCAAGTAGAGCAATACCACACGAGCATTTAACACACTAGATAAAGGACTAAATTTGACTGAACTGTTCCTAGGTTAAAAATGTCAATTTCAAGAATAAGAGGGTCAAGTACGTAAACTTGACCTGTATAAAGACATGAAGAGAGGAATTGAATTTTTTCGATTTGCGAGAAAAACGAAGTCCTTTTCTTTACTGTATATTTTCAGCGAAGAATTTGCTGCTACTTTTGGTTGTTTCTTCAGACCTCTCTCTCTACATTGACGCACTGCTCCACAGCAATAATCATTTTCATTTCATCATCCACTTGAGCTAAGTCTCTTCTTCTCTCTTATTAAAGATGATTAGGGTTTCATTTTCAATCTATCATCATCTTCTTTGATGCTATTCGTATCAGTCTCTCTTCTCCGAGTCAGAGAGAAAGCGAGCGAGAGAGAGAGCCTTCGAGAAAAATTTGAAAAAAAAACTGTGAAGATTTGAAGTTCAAACTGAGTGTATAGAAATTTCTGGGCTACTTATTTTCTTTGAAACATGGGAGATTTGAGCTTCAAACCGGAGAAGTGAAGGATTTATGTGATTTCAGCTTTAATTTGAGTACCTGAAGGTAGCAATTTCTTAGGGTTTATTCGAGGTTTTTGGTGAAAACGTGGTCGGTAAACTTGAATTCGAGTTCGTGAAGCTTAATTAAGTATTTTCTTTCTTAGATTCTTCATCAAGGGAGTGGAAATTGATTTGAGCTTGTTAAGTCCAAATTGGGGATTTTCTCAAGTTCAAGTCTAAAAACTTGAACTTCTTCTTTGAGAAGAGAGAAAAGAAGGTGGGTAGTATCAGTCATTAAAATAGTGTTTCTCTTAAGAAAAGACAAGTGTATTTCCGGAATGGCTAGATGATAGAAATCTAAGCGGAAACCTGCAAAAGCAATTTTGTTTTGAGAATCTTTCAAAGAAGTCGTATTTATCTTTAATTTAACAAAAGAAAAGAAGGCGGAGTTTACGAGAGAATCTTCGGGCTAAAAAAAACAAGCCTTATAAGCTTAAAATATTAAGGCGTTCATAGTTTCTTTCTTTCTCTACTTCTGTCTTTATCTTCTTCTTCTTCTTCCTGTAAGAATTTTGTATTTTGTGTAAAAAATGGCGATGGTTCTAACGCCACACAGAGAAAATAGTGGTGGTGGTGGTAGTATTAGTAAACATCTTGATGCTGCTGGAAAGTATGTTAGATATACTTCTGAACAAGTTGAAGCTTTAGAACGAGTTTATGCTGAATGTCCTAAACCTAGCTCTATGAGAAGACAACAGCTTATTCGTGAGTGTCCTATTCTTTGTAATATTGAGCCTAAACAGATTAAAGTTTGGTTTCAGAATCGCAGGTAAATAGAAATTTCCTGTACACTTTGTTTCTCATTTTCGTTCATTTCTGTAGAGGATGAAAAAACTTGAGTGTAAAAATGATGATTTTTAATGTGTTTGTGTGTTATATGCATTGCAGGTGTAGGGAGAAGCAGCGGAAAGAGTCTTCAAGACTTCAGACAGTGAACAGGAAATTGACTGCCATGAACAAGTTGTTAATGGAGGAAAATGAAAGACTTCAGAAACAAGTGTCTCAACTCGTGTATGAGAACGCTTACATGCGGCAACAATTGCAAAACGTAAACTCTTTGATTTCAAACCAATTTAATCACGATTTCAAAAAAATTCCTTCTGTTTCTCTTTTCCTTCTTTTTTTCTTTTTACCTTTGTTTCTTTTATATTTATATATTCTTGTTAATTGTTCTTTTTCGTTTACTTACCTTGTTAATCATCAAGAACATCTGTACTTGCATGCATATTATTGTTTGCCAGAACTTTAAGTTTTTTACATAAATGGTATCACGAAAGGAAGCGGCTTAGTTTAGAAGGTGCCTTGGGTTTTCTCTACTATCTGTTTTATGATCTTTAGCTGTTTCTGTTGCAGGCATCTGCGGCAACCACTGATGCAAGCTGTGAATCTGTGGTTGAGACTCCACAGCATACTGTAAGAGATGCAAATAACCCCGCTGGGTAAGTTTTCGAACAGTGATCATGACCCCTAACCTTTTTCGAACAGTGATCATGACCCCTAACCTCTCTCTCTCTTTCTCTTAAAAAAAATAATGATATATATGTTTTATGTTTGCCTCTTTGTCAGACTCCTATCTATCGCCGAGGAGACCTTGGCAGAGTTTCTTTCAAAGGCTACAGGAACTGCTGTTGATTGGGTCCAGATACCCGGGATGAAGGTTGTTTATTGTCACCAATTGCCTCTTGTTTTTGATTGCTGGATTTGTTTTCCTTATTCATTAATGTAGGCGTTTGTAGGTCAAAATTTGCATTTGTAATGTTGTTACTGTTTGTTGTGATCTTATTTTACTGTTCATCTAGCCTGGTCCGGATTCGGTTGGGATTGTTGCTATTTCGCACACTTGTAGTGGAGTGGCAGCACGAGCCTGTGGTCTGGTTAGTTTAGAACCTATGAAGGTAATCTTTGGCATTAAACTGGATGAGTTCTGTGCTTCTGTTGCTTAATTGGCTGCCAATCAGATTTATTTTGTCATATGATGCAACTTGATGATTAAGGTTTCCACATTCCATTTATTGACAGATTGCAGAAATTCTCAAAGATCGTCCATCTTGGTTCCGAGATTGCCGGAGCCTTGAAGTCGTCACCTCGTTTCCAGTTGGAAAAGGCGGGACAATTGAGCTGGTGTACATGCAGGTGAGGAAGGGCAATGTCAAATTTGAACTCTTTGTATGAGTTTGGAACCTTTAAAGCATCATCAGTACACTGTATAACAGGAATCACTTACCTGACATTTGCATTCAGATGTATGCTCCCACCACATTAGCTCCTGCGCGCGACTTTTGGACACTGAGATATACTACGACACTAGAAGATGGTAGTCTCGTGGTATGTGTATTTTGCCAGTTCTTGTGCCACAGTAGGCTGTTCTGTTTTTCTTCGATTGTTTATATTTCTCTAGATAAACCAGCATTAATAATAATTGGTAATTTATCGTTGATGGCTGGGAAAGTTTGCATATTGTTTCTTTCCAATCAACAAATTGCCTCTTAAATATTGATTTTGAATAGCTCTCATGGTTTCAGTTTGGTTCAGAAGTTATTATGGCAAAACTAATCAGTGCAGTCACATTTGGGTTCAAAAGCTATTCATTGTGGCAAAACCTGTCAAAACAATAGATTTGTTTTGTTGGTACTTTGCAGTAACATCTAATGCATATTCAATGCTTGGTTTTGATATCTCAAGGTCTGTGAGAGATCCCTATCTGGTTCTGGTGCTGGACCAAATGCGTCTGCTGCCAACCAATTCGTGAGAGCTGAGATGCTTCCTAGTGGTTATTTGGTTCGATCATGTGAAGGGGGAGGATCCATTATCCACATAGTTGATCACCTGGATCTGGAGGTTCGAGTTCGATAACCATCTCTAATTAAGTGTTAATGAACCTTCATTCCTAAGCACTTATATTTCCATCTCCTGATTCAGGCTTGGAGTGTGCCTGAAGTGTTGCGACCACTGTATCAATCATCTAAAGTTATAGCTCAGAAAATGACAGTTTCGGTATGTATTAAATATTTGTTTTATGTTTTATAAGAAAAGTCCCGAACAAGGACACAAGGTATCTTATTGCTTTCCAAGGCTTTCTTTCTGTTGTTTTCTGCATTTAAAACTTTCTTCTGTATGTATCCGGGTTACTCGTTTCGAGTCGAAAGTTAGGTGTGTAAGAATGCTTAAGAAACAAGATCTAGTTTACTGCACTTATCCTTCTCATACTCAAAGCACAAAAAGTGGACTTATTGAGCATTTCCTTTGCATTGCAGGCACTAAACCACATCAGGCAAGTAGCTCAGGAGACGAGTGGTGAAGTGGTGTATGGTTTGGGTAGGCAGCCGGCTGTTCTACGAACTTTTAGTCAAAGATTGAGCAGGTAATACTAAATATCCTTTTCTTCCTCTTGTGCAATTTTCTTCGGTTTATCTTTCTAGCTTATGTTTGCTCAATCCCTGTTAATTAGGGGATTCAATGATGCACTCAATGGATTCAACGATGATGGGTGGTCTTTAATGACTTGTGATGGTGCTGAAGATGTAATTATGTCTGTTAACACCACCAAGAATGTGGGAACAATTAACTGTCCCACCAATGTCCTCCCAGTGTCTGGAGGAACCCTCTGTGTGAAGGCTTCTATGTTACTCCAGGTGCATTAACCTGACGTCATATGTTTGGATTATATTATATTTATCGGTGTCTGGTATTACCCTCTTTTAATGTTGAGGAGGCATCAATGTGTACCTAACCAGGTTAGGAAAATGGGCCTCTGACAAAGCAGATTCTGTTCTGCCTGTTCTTTGAACATGGTAGGCAGGATCTGCTAATTTACTTCAAACCACGTTTTAGCATGAGTTGGATCTGTTTTAGCATTAGTTGGATCTGTGTAGGCAGGTTTTTGTTACTAAGCAAGCTCCACCTTTAGATAGTAGTTGCGTTTTTGCACATTAGCGGCTGGGCAGGCAATCTAGTGATATTTAAACATAATTTGAATTCTGTAAAGTATAGTTTGTGCTGGAATGCAAATTTATCCGTTTTAGTGTTTCCTCCTGTCAGAATGTCCCCCCTGCACTGCTGGTCCAGTTCTTAAGGGAACACCGTTCTGAGTGGGCTGATTACAACATTGATGCGTATTCTGCTGCATCAGTTAAGTCCAGCGATAACTCATTCCCAGGATTGAGGCCCACCAGGTTCTCTGGCAGCCAAATCATCATGCCACTTGGACACACCGTGGAACACGAAGAGGTTTGCTTCATTATCTCTACTTAATTCTGTTGATTACATGCCTCATACCACTTGCTCTGAATGATTCTTCAGTAGCAAGAGCTGTATAATGTTTCAATTGCTTGTCTCTTACCACTTAGTCTCAATGATTCTTCAGTCGCTGGAAGTAATTCGACTTGAAGGTCATGCTCTCACTCAAGAAGAAGCTGTTCTATCCAGGGACATTCATCTTTTACAGGTTTGTCACCATTACTCATATAATCTACAGTTTCTCTGGTTCTGTTTTACTCATATAATCTACAGTTTCTCATGTTCAAAATAAATAATTTGCATTTTAATTTTATTTTTAGAAATTGCTTAGAGAGGGAAATATATTTAATACGGAGTATTTAAATCTTATCATTAGAACCTGTGCATTATATTGATTCATTTTCTGTTTGTGTTTCTTTTCCTCGGCGCTGCAGATTTGTAGTGGAGTGGATGAGAATGCGGTTGGAGCCTGCTCTGAACTTATTTTTGCTCCAATTGATGAAATGTTTCCAGATGATGCTCCACTTTTGCCTTCTGGATTCCGTATTATACCGTTGGATACAAAACGAGTTGAGTTCTGAAGCTTTTGTTTCTTTTATGCTTCTCTTTTTGTAAAGGGTACTTGTATTCCTATACGACGTTAGTTGTTTACTGAGCTAAAAGCCATTATCTTAGATTGAACTTTTGGATAAATTTAGTGGGTTTGAGATTTTGGAATACCTTAGCAAATTTCATGCTTATCACATCATGTTAGCAGGACACGTCAACCTCGCACAGGACGTTGGACCTGGCATCCAGCCTTGAGGTAGGCCTGCCGACGAACCGTGGGACTGAAGATGCATCTCGGAGTACCTCTAACATGCGGTCAGTGTTGACAATAGCCTTCCAGTTCCCCTTTGAGTATCATCTTCGTGAAAATGTTGCAACCATGGCTCGGCAGTACGTACGGAGTGTGCTTTCGTCCGTGCAGAGGGTTGCCATGGCCATTGCTCCCTCTGGACCGGGTCCACTGTTGGGGCCAAAGCTATCTCCAGGGTCTCCAGAAGCTCTTACTCTTGCTCATTGGATCTGCCAGAGCTACAGGCAAGACAGTGTTTTGTTATTTGACTCAGATTATGTGTAATCAGAATAAAAACTTCTCATGTGCTCATACCGTGCTATATTTCTCTACTAAAGTTGCTTTGTGTCTTCTAGTTATCATGTTGGAGCCGAACTGCTAAGATCTGACAGTGAGGGAGGTGACTCTGTATTGAAGCAACTCTGGCATCATCAAGATGCAATATTATGCTGTTCTTCGAAGGTGTGGTTACAACTCCATTGAAATATTTAGGGTTCAGATTATAATATTAATTAGTTTGTGATTGGATCTTTAGTCCAATATGAATGTCGCGGTTTAAAAAGTTAAGTCTTGCATCTTTGCAGTCCCTCCCAGTCTTCACCTTCGCCAATCAAGCCGGACTTGACATGCTAGAAACCACATTAGTGGCATTACAAGACATTACATTGGACAAGATATTTGACGAGAGTGGAAGGAAGTCATTGTGCGGGGATTTTGCTAAGCTAATGGAACAGGTAACAAATAAGTAAACTGTAACATTAATAATTTCTCAAGTAACACATGTTTACTGCTGCAACAAGAAGTTAATCAACTTTCATCTTTTAAAACCATTTATTGTAATCAACTTTCTTATAGATACAAGCAGGACTTGCTTTGTCATAATCTTATTTTCTGTTTGCATTCTTGCAGGGTTTTGTTTATCTACCAGGTGGGATTTGTTTGTCAACAATGGGTCGCCACATTTCTTACGAACAAGCCATTGCTTGGAAAGTCCTTGCAGAAGAGAACACCATTCACTGCCTTGCATTCACCTTCATTAACTGGTCATTCGTGTAAGCAAATCAATTCCATCTCCAACAGCAATTCATCAAAGAAAGATTGTAGTTAGTTTATCCGTTTACTGTTGTATCAAAATGTCAGTGTTTGTTTGTTTGTAAATTTATATTTAATTGATATCTATTTGATTTCAAATTTTCCAAGATAGAGAAAATCAAAAAGAAGAAATTTGAATATGTTAAAAGTTTATCAGTGTAGTTTTTGGTGGTGGTAGTTGAGACGATTAAGTGAAACTGTACAAAACAGTTTATCTTTCTTTGGTGACAGGTAATGCTCATGTCATGTCATAGCAGTACTGGTACTGTTATCATGAAGACTGCGAACCCAGCCGAACAAGAAAATCTGCAGTCAAAGATCATATTCCTTCCGCATTTTCTTCTCTTGCGGGTTTAACTTAACTTCAACTGCATTGAAAAATCGGTGTCACTACTGACATAATTCTTCGTAATCACTATAGCTATAACTGTAACAACCAAGCCCTAAATGCGTTTACATATCTGGCGCTGCCATTTTCTCTTCGGTATCAACCTGACCGGAAAATGCTTCCTATGCACTGAGATTCATGAACCAAAGCTTTTCAATGTGGTGTCAGTTTTCGGTTAGGTTAAATGTGATCCACCGTTCCTAAAAGGCTTAGAGCATAAAGATCTTGATGTAAGAAGCATTTCCACACGGACTAACCTCCATTTCAGGTCCTAGAAGGCTACTTTGTTCAAGTCAAATTATTTTTTGCTGGCCATGTATGTCACCTTCAAGTCTTCAACAGAAATGCCATTACCACAACTCATACTTTTACTAATGGAACAGTTGTTAAGCAGATGAGAGACACTTACTTACTTTGTCTCTATTCTCTAATGCATGTGCAAGTGTGCGTGTCCATGCTCTAGTATCTGACGAGGGCAGAACATCTGGTACACCAAATTGAGTTCCCTCAAAATTCTGAGAAGACCATAAAAGGATATATGGTCCAGAAAAGAGACCTAAAGGTTATTTCCCTCCCCCAAAACAGAACTATCTACACTAGGAACAGTGCTGGTGCTTGAGAGAGGCGGTGTGGTCCATAAAATCCGACAACAAAACATTCATCTTCTTGCCTCCCGGTAACATGACTTACCGTGTGGCCCCGTAACCATTGTCTAAGTTTTGACCTGCCTAACAGGACTGCATCATCACCTGATTCCCCACATCACTATTAAGTCTCTCTAGTAATTATTCCTGTACACCGGGACAATATTGATAAGTCTGATTTTGGCATGTGGGGGACTAGAATTTCATGCCATTCAAAGAATGAGTTGAGATCAGAGGATGTAGAGTTCAGAGATAAGAGACTGGGACTAGACAAGTCATTGCAACCAACAATTTCTAATCTGATGTTATTTGGCAAGTAGAGAATTTTAGTCACGAGAAAACGACATTTATTTTACCCATACAAAAGACGGGGGTCTGGGGTTCAACATCTTGTATAAGACTAAGTCTTATGGGCTAGATTGGAGGTGCTAGATTAGCACTTAAGTGTTGTAATTCAAAAAAAAACGTAGCAAAAAAGTTAACACTAGTTCTCTCTCCTACCAGTTGCTAGCATGTGAACTAGCATGCTCAGATAGATGCTGAATGAGACCCCATAAGACTTAACTATGCGCTTTAAACAACCATTATGTAATTTGAACCGTTAACTAATGGATGCATCTTTTTTATCAAATCTAATAGCTTTGTCTATAAGATTGGAATGGTTTTCACTCTCTCCAAAATTCTTTATTTTTTATCGGCTACTGTCTCCTCCTCTACCGAAGACAGACACCACCACCATCTTCATCGAGACAACCACCACCACCATCTTGAGCCACCGTCGCGGCCCGTTTCCGTCTCTTCCATGAATGATTCAATTTTCGTGGGTGGTGGGTGGGGTACTGCTTTGTTTGAATCTAAAAACTACCTTTTGCTAATCGGAATGGTTAACTATGCTATACTCCCATCATGGATTCACTTGAAGCTCAGTAGAATCCATGAGGGTTTATTTTTATCATCCGTTAACTAATGGATGCAGATTTGAATAAGATTGGACATCGAGAATGGTTTTGTTAACTGGGATGTAATTTGCTTGTCTTCAATGGTTTATTTACTGGTAAAAGGATGTAATCAATTTAGATTTCTTGGACTTAGATTTTGGTTCTTTCACTTTTGGGGCAACTTGAGCTAGTTGATTCCATTTTGGAGGCAACTTGTGACGAACTAGGATCCCGCTAATCTAGTCACGCTTAGATTAGCACTCCCATAAGACTTAGGAGGTAGTCCTGACTGCTAATCTAGGTGCTAGACTAGCACCCCATACCATAAGACTTAGTCTAACTATGCAGAGAATCCTGTGTGCGAAATTCAATTAAACAACCATTATGTAATTTGATTGATCATCCGTTAACTAATGGATGCATCTCCCATCTTTTATCAAATCTAATAGAGATTATTTTGACTTTTGTCTATAAGATTGGACATCGAGTTACACCTTTCACTCTCTCCAAAAATTCACTACAAAGCAATTCTTGTTAACTGGTTATAACGGCCGGATGAATCGGTAACAAACTTTTTAAGGGGACTAGGTAGATGACTATGCTTAGTACTATTGGAAAAAATGCTTCCGTTTCGGTTTCTCGGAAATCATCAATACTAGTGTCTAACCCGTGCTACGCACCGGGGCCGGTGGGATTGGATAATTTAGCGTGGCCGAGCTTCGCCCCGCACCCGTAGACAAATGCATTATTATTATTTTTAAAAAAAATTGTGGTTAGTTTTATTTTTAAAGAGATTGGAAACTTTGATACCCATTAAATGTCTTATTATCCGATGGTTTAAATTTGATATAAAAAAGTTATGTTAATGTATTGGTTTCATGGCCAGATATTAAAATAATTGAAAAGAAATTGACTCTATAATTAAATAAATTTTATTTACAATTAAACAAAATTATACACTTATTTATTTATGTTGAGATTTGAGAAGTCGATTAATGCATTTAATATTGCTTATAGTTAAGCAATATCCTAGAAGTCGATTAATACCTAGAAACCTCTATTTCTATATGTGTACTATGTGGAGTAGTGCTTTCTGAAATACTCCAAATGCAAATTATATTAACAGTATCCATCTTAATGTGTCTCTATGAACAATTTGAGGGATTGTTTCTGAATAGTTTCAAGTTATGGCAGTTGATTTTATCTATGTATCAAAGTGGAGGTTAATTTTATTTAATGTGGTTTCTTTTGTTTTAATTGTCTATCCGTCACTTGCATAATGGCATTAAGTTGAGCTAGTCAGTTACAAAGCTAAACGTTTTCATTACAGGAAGAGATAATTTCTACATAGGGGGCCTTTTCTTACTTAGGCGTGGTGTGAATGTCGGCAAGTCATTTAAGAATCTTAAAAATTGGGAAGAGTCTCTATTCTAGGTGCCGTGACGACCTTCGGTTTTTGAAATCTTCAAGGTACTATGTTAAGCAAAACTGTTATTTGTAGAGACAATAGAATTTCTGTTTTGGGTCATTTTTGGGAAGGGTAGAAGATATACATGATCGATTGTTAGTTTCCTCGAGCTAGAACTGAATAAACCAAACATGAATGTATAAAAAGCTAAACAGCCCTTATCAAAAATGGGCAATGGTCCCAAGAAAGTACATTATTATAGCATTTTTAATTATACTACTTGAATCCATTTAGTTTAAAATTTTCACGATTGGTTTTTGGTTTAAAGAAATTTAAATAATATACTATTGTAAAATAATAATATGTTTCAAAAGCGGTGCGTCTTAAAATAAATAATCATGTTATCCATAATCTCTACTAATAAGTAAACACTTCATTGTCATCTTCATCTATCTCGACCAATGGTGGCATGTCGGGATCCCTCTCCATAATACCGTCCACTTCACTATCATGTTCGTCCAGCCTTATCAATGTCGACATGTCAGGGTACTTCCTTTTGTTTTTCAGGTCCTTCTTGGGAGGTGTTTGGAGTTGTTCTATGTCAGGAATAAATACATCGCCAGTTGTTTGTTTTTCGTAGAGACCTTTCTCTTGTGATCTGTATGGACATAAAAATTGGTCTCCAATTGTATTTATATCCTGCAAAACATATATTTTCATTATTTGTGACCAAATCGGTTTCACTGAATTCTACATAATTTGTACTGGTATGTTTGAAATAATGCTAGCATGTAGTTACCCTTTCTTTTCTATTCAATAGATATGCTTTCTCTAAGGTATCATCATAATGAAATATGTCATGTGCGGTTAGACTGTGATAAAGGAAGCTACTTTCATCAAGGGTGAGTCTAAAGACCATTGTTTGCCCTATTACATCTATTATTTCTTCAACGCAGTCTGCCCTGTTTCTCTACAAAAGAAAATCATTACTCAAGAGTTACGTTGACCACAAATTTTTCTTATTTAAGATATTTTAGTTATCTTTACATCCACCATCGGAAATGACTTCATTTTTGTTACTCTAATGTTGTCTACAACCATTTCAGCCATTCGTCCCATTATTGTGATTACACCACTACTATTGTCGTCATATATTGTTAGTTAGTGAATATAACTGTCACAAAGCATGAGTTAGTTTTCCATTTTTTAATTTATTTAAACATAATAAGATATATATTAACTTTTATCGTTTAATATTTTACTTATTACCGTGGCATTGGTGCATTTACCATGACTACACATGTATTGCACCATGGTTTGTGTTCCATGTACACATATTTTTCTCTACATACTGGACATGCCATAATGTACCACGGATATCCTTCCTGAATTCCAATTATAGTTGTTTTATGGTAAAAGTTGCATATCGCATTGCATTTGATTCATTCATAAGATATTTTTGGTAGCGAAATATAATTTAAATTGAATTACTTTTTAGATGTCACCATAAACTTTTCCTCATCATGTAACATTTTCGGTGCTTCGTTGAGTGGTATACGATTTTCAAACATCAATTTTTCCTTTGTCTGGTTTGAAATTCCTGAAGTACTTAGTTCTTCCACCGGTGTACATTTCCTGTTGCCAATATGTCAGTGTTAAAATCATAAACAATTTATTACACATTAAGTTGACTAATTCAAACATGTATGTATCATAACATACATTTCCTTATATATTTCCAAATCCGGTACATCGAGAATTATGTAAATTCTTGTAGCTTTAGTGGACTGCAGATAGATCTCCCTTGTGATTAGTCACATTTGTTATGTCAATGTTTAGCTCAAAATTGCCCAAAAATGATGTCATTTCGTGCATGGCTTTCAATCTATGCTAAAATATGATGCTCAGATCAATTTTATACAAATTTTATATGTACCTTGGAGCTGCTCAACAATTGTTGAAGTTATTGTTACTATTCGAGTAACCCCATCATTTTCCACCATATAATCACTTAGTTGGGCGGTCAGATTATCCCATCTAGTCACCTTTATCGAAATTCCATTGTGGATTTGTATTAGGACATCACGTGTTGGTGCATCATCTTTTTTTTTTTTTTTACGTTTCATCTGACTCTTTGAAAGATCCCTTAGCATCTCAACAACATATGTAAAAAATAATTATTCATTTTGGATGTTCTTAACATATACATACAATTGCGTGCTATGGTTATTATAAAGAATTTTTAACATTTAGTATTACCTATTAGATCTGTTTTATTATCTATCTTTTCTCTAAGTGTTGTAAAATCTGATATCGCAAATTTGCATCTTGGTATTTGTTGATCCTTTTCAGTCAAAAGAACTATGATCGTGTATCTATTCACCCAGATTTTTCTTGCGCCAGGTACTGGTTGACAACCTCCATGGTACGGCTGTAGGTTAAAATGTTGGATTCGAATGATTTGTTGATCTTTAATTTTGTCCTTGAAGTAAGGAATATCCTTTAGCTTAAAGTAAGCATGCATCTGGTTTCCCTGTTTATATTGTTTTATCAGTATCGTGCAAGAATAACTCTTATAATACCTTGCTAAAGATGTCTTACCTCTGCATTTATGAGAATCATCTCCAAATTATACACCAGTCCTGTCTTATTGTTGATTGCATTCCATGTTCTTTCAATTCTTGCTATAACCGGTCTTGAGCATATCCCTTCTCCTATCATTGTGAATAGGAGATTTTGTTGGTTTTGATTTTTTTCCATTCTTTGTGTCCGTTCTTTTATGCTTGTCTCAATTTCTGTATGTTTCTCTCCTAGTGCAGGTGTTTGGTACGCCGACGATACAACCTATATATAAATCACTTATAAACAACTTAAATATCATTATCCAAAGCATTTTTATATTATTTTTTTCCTTAAATTACCTGTTGAGGTCCAAACACAACTTCATGTTGCTGAATTAGAGTATTTTGTGATCCTTGGTTGGGTAAGTCCAAAATTGTTTGTTCTTCTTTCTCTCTCTTCGTCTCTGTTGTGCAGCGCTTATAGCCTGTTTCATATTTTTTAAATCATTACCGCCAATATAGTGAAATACAGACATGGTCGTCAAGACAGTAAGTTCCTTGATTTATAATCAGTTGCTTAATCAGAATATCTGGCAAACTGTGTTGTAATTGTGTATTTTGTAATCCCTGTGCTGAACCTATTCGTTCTTCTTTTTCTCTTTCTCTTCGACTTCTTTGTGCAGCGATCATAACCTGTTGCATATTTTCGTTGAGCATATCCCTTCTCTAGTGTGTAACCCGTGCTAGGCACCGGGCCGGGTGGGAATTATTGACTCGGTGTGGCGGGGCTTCGGCTCGCTCCCGTAGTCCACATACATTATTTTTTCTTGATTAGTAAATTATTTTTTACTTAATAGAAAAAATTGGTGCCATTTGGTAATCAATATATTGCAGGAATATTTAAGTATGCAAGCAAAATAATAATGATTACAACGATAAATTTTCTCATTATAAATTGTTATCTTACTATGCAACTGAATATGATTTTTAAATTATTGTTTGTCGTATATTATGTAAAATCGTGTTTGTGCAAGAAAACAACAAATAAGAACATTGATTTATAATTCTCACATGTCACATCTAAAGCAATTAAAGAAACGCGCAATCAACTGAAAATTTAAAAATCATTAAAGGGAGGGATCCGTTCACATGGTAATTATCACGTTTTCTTGCAATTTCCGCGCCAATTTATTTATAGAATCCAAATGATAATATGTTACACTTACAAAGTTTTATTAATACCAAAAATACGCACAATTTTGAAACGTATAGCAATGCCATTTCAAAATTAAGCTTTCTAACTTATATTTACGAATGATTTAGTCAACCCAAAAACCAATAGCCATTAGCCTAATCATAATAGATAGATGTAACCATCGTCGAATCATAATCGAAACATAACAAAATAAATAATAAAATCATTGTTTTGCATAATCCAACTCTCAATTTATCAACTTTACACAGATAAAAATGTTATCCTTGTTCCATAATGGAACTACCTGCGCCACCGCTAGTTTCATAATCAATAAGGTCGTACACATCTTTCACATACTTTTTTCCACCGGAACCATAAACACCCTTATATTGGTCTGGGTCCATACTAATAGCGAACACAACAAAGTAATAAGTATCGGAAAACCGGAAAACCACTACTGCAATAGACGTGTCATTTTCGTTTAACATATTAAGCTTCTTTTTTTTTGACCCAAGTGGAACCACTCCCATGCTCGAACTGAGCCATAACTACAATAAAACTGGCAGTTTAAATTTCCCTCTATCCACCTTAAGAATTATACATCCTCAATAGAATTACTTTTTCTCCAACAACATTTGCTAAATTCAAAGAAAGTGAAAAAATAATAAAGTAGTTCAACGATAGATTAAGTAGTCTAGAGAAAAAGAAAATGTTGGGTAGATCTTTTAAGTGATACTTAGATAAAGTAGTAAGTTCATTTATGATCATTTTACATGTATATGGTGCGTTCCTATCTCCTAATAAAAGCAAACAAAAGCAAAAATTAATTTTCAAGAGACAGAAAAGAAAATATGTCCAAAAACTATAATATTTTCTTGTAGAAATGTTAGTGTTCAACGAACCTTGTTCCTGTTTTTCAAATAAAATGAGCATATGCATGTACCACATCACATCCCTCCTACTTATCTTACATAAAGAAGTGGTAGGGTAGATCGCCATGTATTTCAAGTGTATAAATACCCACACAACGGAAGCATATCTTACGAAATGGTAGGGTAGATCGTCATGTATTGCAGGTGTATAAATACCCATGCAACGGAAGCAGAACTAAAATGCCAATAATGATATATAAGACCAAGACACCTGCTTAGAGACTAACTTAAATCTACACAGTCATAAAAACAAAGACTTGAGTTCAATGGAGATTTTTATTTAGATATTCTTAAGCTTGATATAAAGAGGGACCTGCATTACCAAACATCAGTGGATTTTTTTTTTTGCATTCCCTGCCAATGCTGGAAATTCTATGCATGTTATTTCTTCCCACTTTCAACTGTCAACTGCAGATCTGTTCAGCCACACATGCATAAGTAACATCATAATAGATCAAAAAATAGCAAAAAAATATTCTTACAATCCCCAATAGGAATTTTTTTGAATATATTCACCTAAAATCAGCTTTAAGAAAGTCCGAATTGCCTGACGTGAACCGTTTTTACCGCACTGCATCACCCAATCTGTGGCTGAAAATTTTCCATTGCTGCACCTCTTTCGCTACAGAACCCGTGAACCCACCTACTTATTCACTCGGTACAAATCAAGGGAAATAAACCTTGTTTTAACTATGATCATCCTATATATGTATATGTATATATATGCAGTTGAAAGAGAACTACTAAGCTTATGCATGTATTATGTAACTTCAATGTAATGTTTTTCTACTTGAAAATCCATCATTCCACCACCGTTTTAATCATTCTTAAGCATTTAACAACCACCCCCACCATCTCAAAGTATATATCGGAAAAAAATAACCCCGACAACCTAACCTATTTTCATATTATTAAAAAGTAAAAACAAACAAAAGGTTTACTTGTTGCACACAAAAATGTCATTTTACAATGCAGCAGATTATGGTAGCTGACTCCAACTATAGAAGACAATCTCAAATGATTAAGACAATCTCATCTCAAATGATTATGATCTAATTAATGATCATAATTTCCTTTAACTACCATAATCCCGCTAGCTCACTCAAACAAAAGAAATATTAAAAAATTACTTGACCACAGATGAAAAACATCGTTTTAATTGCGAAAAACTATGTTAACCGATCCATTGCCTAGCCTTAGCTTAACAAAGATTGAAGACAAAGAATAAGTTTCTTATTGCTGCACTCAAAAGTTGCAACTGCAAATGCTATCTGACTTTAACCATAGCAAGAAAGCTTAACTTATTTTGCTCAGCCCATCGATAAATACTTCCACCACAGTAAAAACGTCACTTCAAATGTAACGAAATGTGAAATGTACAATTAACCAAGTTATGTGATTATGCAACTAAAAATTGAAACTTTAATGAACAAAGAAAGTGAAATCCAACAATGCTAGCAAAAAATATAACGAAATGTGAAATGCACAATTAACAAATGCTAGCAAAATGTTCCGAGCAGAAACAAACCATCACAGGTGTAAAGGAAAATAAACCATTTATTTTCGGAAGGAAAATAAACCATTTATTTTCGGAAGGAAAATAAGTATGCATAAAGACTTGAATTTTTGTTGACGTAATTGACATTTGACATTCTTAGTGCGCGATCATTTTTTTTACAACCAATACTTCCAAGTATAATAGCTCTAAAGGAGCAAAAATTTGACGTAATTGACATTGAAACCCTACCAAGTGAAAAAATTTACACTGTAATAGACAAAAAGTTCAAAATTAGGGCCATATTTGCACCAACCTGATCCCCGTCCTAAATATCTCATCCCCGAGGTTGTGAATTTGCTTATTTATCATCTGTGTTGCGTCAATACTATCATGTAATCCATGTGCATTAAGCTGCATAACGACCAAGCGTATCAAAAGTAATTTGAACACGGATAACTTTTTCACCAGGAAACCAAAAATATAAGAAAAGAGATTCAGTTACATATGCGCATACCTGCTACAATCTGACTACAGGTGGTTTGAAACGCAACGACCAAGCACAATAACTTTAAAAAGCAAAAAATAATAGCATCACATTTCAGGAAAATTGTTTCCGTCTATGCTTGTATGGTCGATCTATCATCTTTGCTAGCTTCTCACTTCGCTTCTTAGGCTAGGATAATATATAATTAAATTTAAATGTTGGGGACAGCTAACATATATCCATTAGAGGAAAATAATACTCAATAAGATGAAGCTCAAGACCTCATACTTTCTCACCTTTCTTATTTTCGAACTTCCACATCTGCAATACCAATGCTTTCACAACCTTACATCCTGTTTGAGATTGACGAATGGTGTGTATACTGTCCCTGCAGATATGTCAACCAACAAAACAAACAATCAATCTCCAATAAAGCCCAATCTTAAATAACTAAACACAACTGCATATTTATGAATATGCACATACTATCAAAGCTTCCATCCAAGAAAATCAACATCCAATCATAACTTGTTCAGTGTTTACGTCCCACAAAGTATTCATGTAGCAATCAGTATAACGATATTCTAATCATAACTTGTTTAGTGTTTACGTCCCACAAAGTATTCATGTAGCTATCAGTATAGTGATATTGGTTCTATGGTATTAATATATTCTTCGCTGACTTGGCCTAAGATCGATTCAAATTTCTTTAAATTAATCCTGCAAGTTACATAGTGAACACTGACAGTTCACCTGAATATGCCCAGTTAGATCTGGGAAACATATTGAAGTTCAAGTTAACATGTCATTTATTTTTTTCTAGGTCTTTATATCCAGCCGAATTGAAGCATTACGAAACAGTCCACCTGCATACTCATGAATATGTATATACAATCAAGGCATCAATTTAAAGAAAAAATTAGACGATAATTCAATAGGCAACTTCTTTTGTAAACTTATTCGCAACACCACAATTATGAAAAGAAACATATATTGGTAATTTGGCTGGGGTTACAAAATCTGACAGTGAATGAGCAAAAAAAAAAAATCGTAATATATGGGTAGGGTTACAAACCTTGGTTCTTCATTATTTTTTGATTTCCCTCCCCAACCATTGAAAGTGCGAGTTTGATAGCTTGGTATCCTATACGTGTTTGTAGCTTGGTATCCATACATTGCCTTAATGTAGCTTCTTAGTCACTTCAAACAAAGACACTATATTTTCATGGATTTTGTTCTTCCTCCAGATCTATTTTATTGTTCTTCCTCCAGATCTAAATGGAATCTAAATCAAGTATAAAAAAAAAGAATTATGACATAATAGTTGCAACAGTGTGTATTAATTATTAATACTTACAACACCTGAAATTCATGCACTTGCTGGACATCCAGATTGACGAATACCCTTGATGCCCTTGATGCAGCTGTAATACAGAGGCTTAGTGTACCTGTAATACCACATTAAGTTAAATACATAGCTGCAGCACAAGAGGAAATTAACATCTTCAGCACCAATCAGCGTAAAGCACACAGGACTTATTCAATCAATCAAATACATCAAAAATCAAAACTCTAAAAGATTCTTGCAGCAATGCAACACAGTAATGATACATTAAAAGAAATCCCTAAATTAGAACCAAAAGAATCCAAATTTTTCTTAATAAGTGAAAGAAATTCAAGACCAAGCAGATTCTGCTCAATGCTAAACTTAGATCAGTTAACCATTATTATTTTTATTGTAATTGCATGTCTGCAGTAACAATTATTTTATGTGAGACCAAATAAAACTGCCCTAATTTCAAACCTAATCAAAATATTGGTGTAACAATAAGAAAACAATACGCTTTTACCTGTATGCTTCTCCATTCGAAACAAATTAGGACTTCACTCTTGACTGCAGTTCAAACAAAAAACCTATACGAAATCTAATAATGAATGCAAAAATAAAGAAATCTAATTTGATTACCATAGAAAACTAACCACACGCGATGAGATGAAAATAAGAAACAATCCACAAAGTAGTCTTGTATCCCTTATATAGAAGTCTGGAACTTGATAAAACTCCTAAAAATATACATTTCGAGATACCATATTCTTGTCCATTATCATCGATACTTAAAATAGGATTCCGTATTTATACTAATTTGTTTTTTGTTTTTTTTTGCTAAATTTGTGATTTTTCGATTAATATTTATCCTAATTTGCTATTTTTGGCATAAGTTCGCCTAATTTGTGTTGCGATTATATTCTTACCGTAAGCAAGCCATTTTTAGGCTTAATAATATAAATATAAATACGGTATAAATATGGCAGTGCGATCATATTCTATCCGAATATATATCAAATTAACTGAAAAGATATTTCCAGAAATTTTGATTATATTTGGCTGAGAATCTAAATGAGAACCCCAAAGTCGTGACATGCACGAAAGCACAATATTTGGAAATTTTGATTATATTTGGCTAAGAATCTACGCAAATCTGGCAAACAATCTCTACGTTGATGAATTCCAATTGAATTTTATTAATTTTAATCTAGCATTAAAAATCAAAATAGGGAAATAATCAGATTTTCCCAAAGGTTTTACCGTTTTTTTTCTTTTTATTAAATTCTGATTAAATATGGGACATCGGATCAAATCAATTCCATCAGAAATTAACGGTCACGAAATGTAAAGGGGCTAACTTTGATTTCGGCCAATCAGGAGCGAGAGTTCCGTTCACCGGCCAATGGGAGGGGAGGTTTTTGCAACTCTCGACGTGGTGTGAGAGATGTGATTGGGTGTTTAGGTTATTGATGCGATAAACATAAAACAAATAAACATAGAGTTAGAAAACTTATCGGATTGGTTGATCGAGCCTCGTAGAAAGCAGCACTACAATTCTACTAGGCCGGCTAATGTTGACAATTACTGTGCTCTTCATGACTCCGACTCTTGGCATAAAAACTTGTTTACTTTATTCTCAAACCTTGTAAAAACTCATACAAAACAACTCTCAGAGATGGGATTATATAGAGTCAATAGTGACTCTACAAGGTGTCTCTTCACCAATAGGTGACTTATCATGGCCAAAGGTGACTCTCCATAACACCTATTCATGACTAGGTGTCTTATAGATGAAAAGACATATCTCTTGGTATTTAAATACTGAAAATCAGTTTTTACTCGAACATAATTTTGATCCAAAATTCCAACAAGTACAATTGGAGATCGAGAAACCAATTAGTAACCTCTGGTTCTTAAGGAAAGCAGACTCTACTGTAAACTAATTCAATACTTTCATTAATTAAGAAGAAGATAGGGTTCTTACACATTAAATACCAACCATTACCCTAACTCTAACGGTTAGATAGTGTACACCTGTTACTATCTGAGCGGGCAACACTTGACCTATCAGACAACTATTTATTACAGCACAAAAACGAAATACTACAGGTAGACAGGGGCGCCCCAACTACCATTTAGACTATGACATTTCCTTTCCCTGAAAAAGTATCCTTGTCCTCAAGGACAAAATTACGTTAGTGAGACCTGATGGTTGAGATGTCCTCCCAAGTAGCATCTTCAGGTGAGGAATTCGTCCACTGGATCAACAGTTGTATGACTAACCTTTTGCCAACAAGAATGGTTCTGGTTTTGAGCACTTTTTCCTTCCTCCTGCATGATCTACAATACGCAAAGTGGGAGATGGAATATGCTTCCTACCAATGTGTTGTTTCAGCTAGACACATGGAAGACTGAGTGAATTCTATCATGAGATGGCAGCTGCAACTTGTAAGCTACTAAGCCAATCTTCTAGAGGATTGAAAAAGGTCCATAAAATTTGGCTGAAAGCTTAAACATTTTCCTGAAACTTGTATGTAGGGTTGGAGCTTTAAAAATACCATGTCACCACAACAAAATTTTTATCTATCCTGGACTTGTCAGCAAAAAACTTCACTCTCTCTTGTGCTTTGTGGAGAGATTTCTTGAGTGTCAAGCATTCCATCTCTTTCCTTCAAGTAAGTTTCAACAACAACTACAGAAGTTGTTGCACTAGAAGGAATTGCCATGTAGGGAGGTAAGTAGCCATACAAAGCTTGAAAGGGGGACATTTGAGATTAGTGTGGTAACTAATATTATACCACCACTTAGCCAGAGATAGCCATTGGCACCATTTACTAGGTTTGTGACCACTAATGCATCTTAAGTAAGTCTCAAGGCAAGAATTAACCCTCTCTGATTGACCGTCAGTTTAAGGATGATAAGATGTACTGAGGTTTAAGTTGGTGCCCAATGTCTTCAACAAGTCTTGCCAGAAATTACTAGTGAAACCTCTATCTCTATCATAAACAATGATAGAGATGGAGGGTAAACCATGGAGTTTGAATGCCTGATTCAAAAATGCTCTGGCCACAAAAGCAGCTGTATTAGGATGTTGTAGAGCAATGAAGTGATTGTATTTAGTGAGTCTATCAATAACCACCAGTTAACACTCTTTTTATCACTCAATGGAAGTCCTTCAATCAAGTTCATGGTGGTGTGTTGCCAAGCATGCTCAGGAATAGATAGTAGTTGAAGTAATCCAAATGGAAAAGTACTATCTCCTTTGTTTCTCTGGCAAATATCACATTCATCCACAAAAATTAGTATCTCCTTCTTCATGTTAGGCCAAAAGAAGTAGTTCTTTGCTCTGACATATGTATCTTACATACCAGAGTAACCCCCAACAACAGAAAAATGCAGAGTACTCAAAAATGGTTGATAGCCCCAAAATAGATTATGAATTTATACCTCAACACTTAATCCTTGTAAGAATATGGTGGAACAGATTGAGAATGGAGAAGGAGTTGTGTAATCAGTTGTTCAGCTTTCTCATCACCAATGTAACTCTGAAGAAGATCATTCATCCGGGTTTAGACACAGATAAATTAGTGTAACTGGCTAAGTCATGAGGTCTTTTAGATAATATATCAACAAATACATTCTCATTGACTTCCTTGTATCTAGTTTCATAGTCAAATCCCAAGAGTTTCATTAACCATTTATAATGTAATCCTGTAACAATTCTATATTCCAGGAAATACTTCAGACTTTGATGATCAGTTTGAATGATAAATTTCCCACCATGTAAGTAATGTCTCCATTTATGCACAGCCTTAATTATAGCTAAGAATTATTTTTTCATATATAGACAACGCTCTTGTGTTTGGTCCTAAAGCTGAGCTGAAGAAGGAAATTGGCTTGCCTTCTTGAGTTATGACTGCACCAATGAAGTTATCACTAGCACCACTCTCCAAGGTGAATTGTTTGGAAAAACCTGGTAGTGCAAGAACTTGAGTAGGAGTCATTGTTGTTAGAGCATAGCTCGGTTGAACCCACTAAGCGATGGTATGTCAAGGTTGGTTGTCATATTTTAGTATCAAAACTCATCTAGAGTCGCTTGATTAATTACTAGAGTAAAATTCTTTCAGGTTAGACTAGAAAGTCTAGGAATTTTGAGACTTACAAGTAGTACTCTGAAGACCTGAAGAATGTGAAGAAGTAACGACTATAGCGAAGACATCATCCTTCCATTTGAGGTTAGTAATATTGACTTGAACTTGTTTCAATTCCTAACTATCTTTCAAGTTGCTTTTGATTGAAAACATAACATGCAAAGTTATATATTTATGAAACTCTAGTATTATACTTGGTCATATTATTATGATCAAAATGTCAAGGAAGTATATTTAATTACGCAGTAAAACGCTTATTTTTTGAACTTCGTAAGTGCAACATCAAAATAATCTATGTAACTTGTTACTTGATTATGTGTATGGGATATAAGTGTGATTTCATCCTAGGAAACAATGTTTTATAAAATTTGTTTAAAGGAAGTACATATACGAACATGTTTTGTAATCGAAAAAAAATCAACAGGTATGTTGGTCCAATTTCTCATGAATATCTTTTATGACTGAATCGTACCTATGGTCGAATATGTGGTATGACCAATTCTTAAATTATGTTGGGAACCATGGTGGAACTGGTCCCTACCCATTTCGGGAACTTGGTATGACAATCTTAACTTATATTGGGAACCATGGTGGAACCGATCCTTACCCATTTCGAGACTTGGTATGACCAATTTCTTTAACCTATGTTAGGAGACATGGTGGAACTGATCCCTACCTATGTTGGAGACTTGGTAGAACCAAAACTTAACCTTTGTTAGGTGTCATGGTAGAACCGGGTGGAACCGATCCCTACCCATTTCGAGACTTTGTATGACCGATTTCTTAACTTATGTTAGGAGACATGGTGGAACTGATCCCTACCTATGTTGGAGACTTGGTAGAACCAAAACTTAACCTTTGTTAGGTGTCATGGTAGAACCGGTCCCAAAGGAAAAACCGAATCTCAAGTTCACATATTACTTCACGGTTATGTGTGAGTTTAGAATTAGGGTTTGCTAAGATATGAAAATTATGGATGTCGACATAATTTGAACATGTGTGCAATTCTTATTCATAATTGTACAAAGATATTCCTTGATACTCAAGGTGATCCCAAACCGAAATATTGAGAATCTTTTAATTAAGATTTTCGATTCTATATGTTATAATTTACCAGCAATTAAAACACAGCTCTACAAAAACGGAATGTTAGTAATATGCTAAACTAATGTTAGAAGTTTTTCTATGAGAGATTTCAGAAATATTGTTTGACAATAATTGGAAATAGGAAAACCGAAATTAGTATTATTGCATCTCTTGAGAATATTTTCGGTTTTGGAATTTCCTTGTTGTCCAAACAACCTTGGTCTATAAGTAGTTGAGTTTTCATTTTTTGCAAACTATCCTAAGATCCAGGCAAACATTGAAAAAGTGGGGGTACAACAACCTCACCCAATATTTCCCTTAGCAATCTGTATGGACTAACTCCAATATACTTTCAAGAGAATCAACTAGACAGTCAGACTCAATCTTAAGAAAAGTATATCAAAGAGTTATATCTCAATCTCTCAATTCAATTCACAATCAAACAAATAATAATTTGCGAGCCCAATTGAATATAAGAGAGATAAACTTGAATGGTACCAAAGACCAATGTTCAAGGATCAATCAATTTCAATCAACAACCAAAGGTTGGATTTACCAATCGATCGATTCAACGCACAACCTGTGATATTTCAATTATATAACAAAAATATAATGCGGAAAAGAAAAAACATAGACGCCAGAAGTTTTGTTAACGAGGAAACCGCAAATGCAGAAAAACCCCAGGACCTAGTCCAGATTGAACACCACACTGTATTAAACCGCTACAGACACTAGCCTACTATAAACTAACTTTGGTCTGGACTGTAGTTGAACCCCAATCAATCTCACACTGATTCAAGGTACAGTTGCGCTCCTTACATCACTGATCCCAGAAGGATACTACGCACTTGATTCCCTTAACTGATATCACCCACAACTAAGAGTTGCTACGACCCAAAGTCGAAGACTTTAATAAACAAATCTGTCTCACATAGAAAAGTCTACAGGAATAGATAAATCTGTCTCCCACAAAAATACCTATGAGTTTTGTTCCGTCTTTTGATAAATCAAGGTGAACAGGAACCAGTCGATATACCGGACTTATATTCCCGAAGAACAGCCTAGAAACATCAATCACCTCACAATAATCTTAATCGACTAGTGAAACAAGATATTGTGGAATCACAAACGATGAGACGAAGGTGTTTGTGACTACTTTTCTATCTTTCCTATCGGAGAAATTAATCTCAAGCCAATCTTACGATTGTACTCAAATACGATAGAAACAGCAAGATCAGATCACGCAACTACAGTGAAAATAGTTGGGTCTGGCTTCACAATCCCAATGAAGTCTTTAAGTCTTTAACCTACAGGGTCTCGAGAGAAACCTAAGGTTAAAGGAGAATCTACTCTAGCTTATACAACTAGTATCACACAGAAGGTGTGGGGATTAGGTTTCCAAATTGCTAGAGTTCTCCTTTATATAGTCTCAAAATCAGGGTTTGCAATCTAAGTTACCTTGGTAACAAAGCATTCAATATTCACCGTTAGATGAAAACCTGATTAGATTCAAGCTAATATCTTTCAACCGTTAGATCGAACTTAGATTGTTATACACAAATGAAATGTAACTTCATTTAGGTTTGGGTAACCGTACCTAAACGTGTACACTTAGTTGGTTCAACAATAGTTAACCAATGGTTAGCCATATGAGCACTTTCATATCAACCTTATTCATTTTCACCATAACTAGTTCAAATGACTCAAAAGAACTAGTTAGAGAGTTTGTTCAATTGCTTAGATCTCATAGAAGTATACAAGACACAATTGAAGCAAAAACAATTTTGATTCACTCGAATCGATTCATGAACATTATAGCCATGGTTTGCAAAGATTTCATTCCTTAATTTATAAATGTCTTAGTTCACGAATAAACTGTTTTTAGAAAATAACCCACTTAAGTACGCATACCTGTACGCATACTTAAGTACCCGGATTGAGCTTCTTTTTAGTTGACAAACTCCAGTAGAAATTCACGGGATGTGAACTTCCAACAGTACGCGGACTTCGCTCCGGTATCCTAAACCAGTAAAGTACGCATACTTTGGTTCAAGGATTTTGGACTTACACAAGTATGAGTTCACATACAATGTTTATATCCAATTATGGTTACATATTCTAAACTCTCATTTCAATCATTGAAACTTTCTTAGAGGATGTTATATAGTTGTTATTCACAAACTATTTTTCATTAAAGCGATTTTCAAGTTATTGAAATAATCAACATGACTTTCGTCATGAGTAAAGATGAACTTGGACAAAGCGAAAGCTTACCAACACATATTTCGAGAAATAGATAAGCGAGATAAACTCGGCTCGAAATAGCAAATGTGTATAATCGAAGTCTATATAGCAATACGACTTTTGTCTCAAGATAGGAGATAGAATAGATATACTTTTGAGTGATAGATAAGTTCAAGTCTCCACATACCTTTTTGTCGATGAAATTGCACCAATTCCTTGAGTACTTCTTCGTCTTTGCATGATGAACATCGTGGAGTCTAGAGCTCAACTATACTTACTGTCCTAGTACGAGACTTATCTATAAGTAGACTAGAAATCAATACTTATTGTTTTGGAATCTAAACTTGACAAACAAGCTTGAGATAGCAACGCTTGCGAGTTAGGCCGAGCAGTGCTCTAACAATCTCCCTCTTTGTCAATTTTAGTGAAAAAACTATCAATACATATGGAATACAAAATAAATAAACTTTGCAGCTTCTCATCCACATGCTTGATCTCCTTGGTACTTCAACATTACTCGAAATCTTCGTCACTTCCAAGTAATCCAATGATTCCAAAGGTAATCAATTCAGCATCATAGTTGTTGAAGATCCGTAGCCATAACAATGAGAAAACAATAGCTCTCAATCATTGTTATACAATGTCATAATATTATTACACGACATCAAAGTTCAATTGTATCACAACTTCGACAACAAAACTATGGTGATATGTATAACTCCCCCTTAGTCAATACTTCATCTCACATGAAAACCACTCCCCTTTACATAATGATCCGAAAACCATATGTATTTGTAGTGTGTACTAAACATTAATTATCCCCCTTTTTGTCAATAAAATTGGTAAAGGTACGAAAACTAGTGGGATCCTAATGAAATTTCCATAGAGACACTTCATGTCCAAAAAAAAGCACATATCAACTTTTTAGATGCAATCATATAGTCGAAACTAGATGCATTCATCAAGGAGTTTTAAAGATACAAGATAACCCCTATAATATTCCACAGCCGCACTCCCCACAAAGATTTGGCAATTAAGCACAAGTTCAAAAAGAACTCCCCCTCATAAAATGTCATTCCCGAAAGAACAACAAGAGCGACCTTACTTTCATAAGAAAAGAAGGATTTCTTTGGACATTAACAAATCACATAATAATATGAATTTGTATCCAAAAATCTCAATTAAATTAACCACAAGAGAACCCATGATTAATTCAATCGGAAATGCTCACATAAGAGAACTTACGGAGCCGCACAGTATTTACATAAAAATATGGATCAGGGAAGATCAATACTACGGAATAAACAAATATTCATTATATTTCTCATCACCATTTTCACAATGACATATAATAGACTTAGTCTTTGTAAACAAAAGTTCATATTTTCTTCCATCAATATTTGCATAATGACATAAAAGGCTTATCTTTTGTTTGTCAAAAGTACATTCAAACTTTTATCAATACTTGCATATCGACATATGAAAGACTTAACTTTTGATCAAGTATGGGACACTCATAGTTCACGGACACAAACACACATATCCCATAACAAATTGCAATATAGGAAATCATAAAGATTAATACTGCAAAATCATCTTCCAATTAAACTTTAGAATTTAATTAAATAAATCTAAAAAATATTGCAAGATGAAAACGTTGGACATAGCTATGTGTACTCACAATAATGGCTATTCCAAACCATAGTTATTGTTAGAGCACTGCTCGGTCGAACTCGCAAGCGTTGCTATCTCAATCTTGTTTGTCAAGTTTAGTTGCCAAAACTATACGTCTTGATTTCTAGTCTACTAATAGCTAAGTCTCGGACTAGGATAAAAAGTGTAGTTGAGTCTGGACTCCACGGCGTTCATCATGCAAAGATGAAGAACTACTCAAGGAACTGGTGGAACTTCATCGAAAAAAAGGTATATGGAGACTTGAACTTATCTATCACTCAAAAGTCTACTTTATCTCCTATCTTGAGACAAAAGTCGTGTTGCTATATAAACTATGATTATACACATGTACTATTTCGAGCTGAGTTTATCTCGCTTATCTATTTCTCGAAATATGTGTTGGTAAGCTTTCGCTCTGGCCAAGTTCATATTTACTAGTGACAAAAGTCATATTAGTTTCAATTACTTGAAAATCGCTTTGACGAAAAATAGTTTGTGAACAACAACTATATAACGTCCTCTAAGAATGTTTCAATGATTGAAATGAGAGTTTAGAATATATAACCTTGGTTGGATATAAACAGTGTGAGGCAACTCATACTTGTATAAGTACAATATCCTTGAACCAAAGTATGCGTACTTTGCTGCTCAAGATAACCGGAACTAAAGTCCGCGTACCAAGTACGCGCACTGCCGGAAGTTCACATCCCGTGAATTTCTGCTGGAGTTTGTGAACTGAAAACAAACTTAATCTGGGTACTTAAGTCCGCATACCAGTATGCGTACTTAGAGCGACCACAGTCATCGACTAAAACCAAATATTTGGTCGAGAATTCAAACGCTACGGAGAGGAGTAAAGAGCAAATACTAGAGTAAAATCAAAAACCAAACTATATTTGGTCTTTGGTTTGGTTTTGGTCTGGCGTAATTTAACACTACGCCCCATTGGGGCGCAATTATGAGTTACGTTTGGTAGTGAGACGTAACTTTAATCTACGCATGTTTGAAACGTAACTTTAATCTATGCCCGACGGGACGTAGTTTAGATTTGCGCCTGGTAACATGCGGTATGTTTAAATTGCGCCCCATTGAGGCGTAATTTCTTGATACGCCCCGTCAGGCGCGATTTTAAATACCGTCTGACTACGGACGCAATTATGAGTTACGCCTGTTACTACATGGGGCGTTATTTAAATCTACGCCCCATCCTTCCACCATTTTCATGTATTTTTACAAATTTCAAATATTTTGGCATAGAGTGGTGACAAATCATAGAGTGGTGGCAAAGTTAAGTGGCATTTCTTTACTTTTCTAAACCAGTTTACATTGATTCGAGGTCAAAGCATAGAGTGGTGGCAAAGTTTACCGTTGAGAAGGTTGCTTATCCATTTGAAGCAACAGACAAAGAATCAACTAACTAAATGGCTGAATTAAAAGTCATTGTATTACATGTTGACACTAAAATAGTCCTATTCCTATTTAGAAATCAGGCGTACTTTTATAATACGCCCCGTCAGGCGTAATTGATGAGTTACGCCCCATCAGGCGTACTGTCTGATTTGCGTCCCATCAAGCGTATTTTGTATTTGAGCCCCGTCAGGCGTAGTTTTTGATTACATCTCTCCATCGGGCGGTTTTATATATTACGCTCCACACCAAACGCAAATTTAGACTCCGCCCGACATCGGGCGTTAATTAAAGTTACGTCCAACCCAAACGCAATTTATAGCTACGCCCCATGTCAGACGAACCTTTATAACTACGCTCTACCAAATTTACTCTTCCACCGTAGCATTGCACCACGGACTAAACCATTTCGTTTAGTTTTTTTTTGTTTTTAGTCTTTAGTTTACTCGCCCCACTGCAGTTGCTCTTAGGTAGGTTATTTTCTAAAAACAGTTTAATTCGTGAACTAAGACATTTATATATTAAGGATTGCAATCTTTGCAAACAGTGGCTATAATGTTCATGAATCGATTCGAGTGAATCAAAACTGTTTTTGTTTGAATTGTGTCTTGTATACTTCTATGAGATCTAATCAATTGAACAACTCTCTAACTAGTTCATTTGAGTCATTTGAACTAGTTGTGGTAAAGAATAATAAGGTTGATATGAAAGTGCTCATATGGCTAACCTATGGTTAACTACCGTTGAACCAACGACTTGTACACGTTTAGGTACGGTTACTCAAACCTAAATGAAGTTACATTTCATGTGTGTATAACAAGCTAAGTTCGATCTAACGGTTGAAAGATATTAGCTTGAATCTAATCAGGTTTTCATCTAACAGTGAATATTGAATGCTTTGTTACCAAGGTAACTTAGATTGCAAACCCTGATTTGAAGACTATATAAAGGAGAAATCTAACAACTCCTGTGATATTTCAATTATATAAAATATATAATGAGGAAAAGAAATAACACAGACACCAGAAGTTTTGTTAGCGATGAAACCGCAAATGCAGAAAAACCCCGGGACCTAGTCCAGATTGAACACACACTGTATTAAGCCACTACAGACACTAGCCTACTACAAACTAACTTCGGTCTGGACTGTAGTTGAACCCCAATCAATCTCACACTGATCCAAGGTACAATTGCGCTCCCTACATCTCTGATCCCAGTAGGATACTACGCACTTGATTTCCTTAGATGATCTCACCCACAACTAAGAGTTGCTACGACCCAAAGTCGAAGACTTTAATAAACAAATTTGTATCACACAGAAAATTCTACAGGAATAGATAAATCTGTCTCCCACAGAAATACCTACGAGTTTTGATCCGCCATTTGATAAATCAAGGTGAACAGGAACCAATTGATATACCCGACTTATATTCCCGAAGAACAGCCTAGAAATATCAATCACCTCACAATAATCTTAATCGACTAGTGAAACAAGATATTGTGGAATCACAAACTATGAGAGGAAGACGTTTGTGACTACTTTTCTATCTTGCGTATTGGAGAAATTAATCTCAAGCCAATCCTTAATATTGTACTCAAATACGATAGAAACAACAAGATCAAATTACACAACTATATAGAAGATAGTTGGGTCTGGCTTCACAATCCCAATGAAGTCTTTAAGTCGTTAACCTACAGGGTCTCGATAGAAACCTAAGGTTAAATGAGAATCGACTCTAGCTTACAACTAGTATCACAATCGATCAATTGGGAAATCCAACCTTTGGTTGTTGATTGAAATTGATTGATCCTTGAACATTGGTCTTTGGTACCATTCAAGTGATTTCTCTTGCATTCAATTAGACTCGCAGATTTCTATTTGCTTGAGTAAGTATTGAATCGAGAAATTGAGATATAACTCTTTGATATACTTTTTATTAAGATTGAGTCTGACTGTCTAGTTGATTCTCTTAAAAATATATTGGAGTTTGTCCATACAGATTGCTAAGCGAAATATTGGGTGTGGTTATTAGACCCCCGCTTTTTCAGTTATCCATCTTAAAAAATAAGAATAAAATTCTCATAAGAAGTTTCCTAGATAAAACAAGAATCAAGTTTCTTTGATAACATCATACCTTTGAAAGGGTCTATCATAAAAGGTATCACTGATATCCTTGATTCTTTTGACCGTAGAAACCCCATGTTCATGTGTGAGAACATTGACTTTCCGATCAACAATGCGGGCAAGATGCCTAACTTTGACACAGTCCATGATGAGTTTCTTCGGATTCCTGATCAAGGTGTTTTAATTATCAAGGATTTTGGCCTGACCATCAATAAGCTGATTTATTTGCAGTTGAAGATTTGCAAACTCGACCCTAGATACATTCTGAAAAAGAATTAAATCCTTGACAGATTCTCTAACCCAGGAGTTATACTCTTTCCTTTCAATCATCCTTTTCAAGACAAGTTCTTGAACAGAATCGCATCCTTTAGAGTCTTCTTCCATCTCAAGATTCACAACTTCTTGAGGTCTTGAAGAGTTTTCCATACCCCTTTTTTTTATTAGGGAAGGCAAAACAATATAAGATATATATATTTTTAAGCAAGAGAATGACACCCTTGTTGTGGAAACCCTAAACTCCCAAGAGAGACACGGACGTTCGTGAACTGGTTAAAAATAACATAACATAAGAGATTCAAAAAGAATAAAATACCTCTGTTTTCATATATCCCACATCATCACGACTCAATAACTAAAAATTTAATCAGAGCATAAGAGTGAGATACACAGCAACAAGAAGTCAAGTGACTCTACTTTCACAGCAAAAGAAAACAAAATAGTCAAACATAATACAAACGGAAAACTACATTAGACTTGAGTATCTCTCAAACGTCATTCATGCATATCTCAAGTTATATACAAGAATGAAAAATGCCTACGATTAGGTAGTCAACTGAGAAGTAATCCCACTATGAGTATTGAGAGATGAATTGTAAATTCCATCTGAAAGTTTGAACATGGTATTCCTTACCTTCTTTCGGTTATTTCTCATTCCAGAAGAATTCAACATAACCTTGTTAGGTCATCCGATATAATTTTCTGAGGATTAAGTCTAGGACCTCTAGAAATAGGTTCCAGAGGATTAGAAGAGACATGTCTCCACCATCTAGACTTAGATTTTCCAGACTTATTCTCATAAATACTGGGAATGTGTATTTTTGTGGTGTAAGAGTTCGCACCACTCGGAGGAACACGATTCCTGTGAGGATTTCGAGATGAGTGACCATTGAAATCCATTTTATGAGAATCCTGTATTTCTACAGGAATGAAATCCATTATAGTGGTCATTAGAGAGTTTACTCTGTCGACAGTAAAAAGAAGTAAATTTTGAAGATCAGAAATCTGTTTCTTTCTAGCAAAACAATGATGAACATATTGATTCTTTTTCCCACAGAAGGAATAGGTTTGTGGAAGAGAAACATTTGAAGGAACCTGTTTTAAATTCATAGCCTATTAGAAGATTGCAAGTTATGTAAACATTTCTTAGCAGGAATTTCCTTTGGAGAACATTTCTTCATGTACTGTAATTCTGTCTGAGAATTGGTGATCGGTACAGAAGAATTTCTCATTAGGACAGAGTTTTCCTTTTTCAAGGATTTGCACTGTTCTTCGGCTAGAATAAGGGATGCACCTAGTTCCTCTTTTTCAAAACGAAGTATGTTTAGATCAGATGAATGTGTCTCGATCAAACGTTTTTCTCTAATTGAGTCTTCTTTAACAATATTCTCAAGAACGCTAATCCCTTCACGCTGAAGGGTAGTTTCTTGAATAAGTTTTTTGATATTGTTGGAGAAGGATTCAATGATACTATAGAGTTCCCATTCTCGACCAAGAGACTTTTCAAATTCATCAATGAGCTGAGCATGATTATGAAAATCAATAGCCACAGTAGATTTTTTTGAGATTCTGGTGAGATCCATTTCATCTTTTAACAGGATGTCAAATGTCTCATTTAAGGGAATGTTATCAAAATTTGATAAAACATCCTTTCTACCCCGAGATTCGGAAGAATCATCTAAGGAGTTATCCTTTGAGGCAATCCCAAGACATTTGTCATAATTAAAAGCTTTGGAAGACATTTTTGTGTGCGTAAAAGCAAGAGATGATCTTCCGTCCACAAAGTCAGATTGCTACAAACACAGACTTATGAGGCCTTAAACGTGTTTGCATGCTCTGATACTAATTGAAAAAATGGGGGTAAAATAACCTCACCCAATATTTCACTTAGCAATCTGTATGGACTAACTCCAATATACTTTCAAGAGAATCAACTAGACAGTCAGACTCAATCTCAATCCGCAATCAAACAAATAATAATTTGCAAGCCCGATTGAATATAAGAGAGATAAAATTGAACGGTACCAAAGACCAATGTTCAAGGATCAATCAATTTCAATCAATAACCAAAGGTTGGATTTACCAACTGATCGATTCAACGCACAACCTGTGATATTTTAATTATATAACAAAATATAATGCGGAAAAGAAATAACACAGACACCAGAAGTTTTGTTAACGAGGAAACCGAAAATGCAGAAAAACCCCGGGACCTAGTCCAGATTGAACATACACTGTATTAAGCCGCTACAGACACTATCTGTAAGGATTCGTAAGCTCGTCAACGCTATTAGATTAGTGAAGTGACGAATTAGCCGTTAATACTCGACTAATTAAATATGAACATTAATTAATTGGAATTAATAAAATAATAATTTGAAAATTAAATTAATACCATTAGATAGATCTCGAAAAGTTATGCGAAATTGACTACTTGAACGCGTTATTCGGATACAAAGATACGAGAGACGGAAGTTGAAGTCAAAATTAGTCAACTCGACCTTGACCTCGACTGTTGACCGGAACTTTTGTAAATTGACTGAACCTATAATTGTAAAACTAAGGTTGGCCCTTAACAGTTTGTATGAGTTGGTAGTAGTAAATCCAAAATTGGTGCAAGAAGAGTATCAGGCTATATTTAGAGGAATTAATCAATTTATCTTGTTTTTGTATCTTGTTCACGTGGGTTAAGGTGGTGGTGTGGAGCTAGGATGAAAACAGAGAGATAGAAGAGTGAGTAGGTTTATAAACTTAGATTCTAAGTTCGGTGGAGAGAAAATTATGAGAAGATATTAATAGCACTTGGGCTTCCAACTCAAAACCAATTGGCAATGAGTGGAGTAGCCCTCATGCATATAAGGAGGATCTAGTCTAGGAGGTTAGCAATGTGGGACTAATCCTCAACACGCCCCTCCACTTGAAGGGCGAACCCCTACACGTGGACCGTTGAATGAGTGCCTGTCCACGTAGAGTCTTAGGGTCTTACTACACATACAGGGCCTAGGCTTAGCTCTGATACCATAATAGCACTTGGGCTTCCATCTCAAAACCAATTGGCAATGAGTGGAGTGGCCCTCATGCATATAAGGAGGATCTAGTCTATGAAGGTTAGCAATGTGGGACTAATCTTCAACAGAGATATATGATAATACTAGATGTTAGTACAAAAATAATTATTTAAGAGAGAAAGAAATTAATGGGGTTTATGTAGAAGTTAATCATGGTGATGAGATGAACTTGAAATACATTAGAGAATTTGAAAGTGATGCATAGAGAGTTTAGATGTAAGTAAAAGGAGGAAGCCATGACTAATATGAGGAAAGGAAATAAAGAAGAGGAAGAAGAAGAAAAGATAATGGAGTGCTCTTGATGATCTATGTTTGTGATGATGAATATTGGTGGAGATTTTGTAAACCAATCAAGGTGAGACTTAGAATCATTCTTGTAAGTTTATTATGGTTTGGGTACCTTTTAGTTACATGAATACATCAAAAATAATTAACTTCTAATTGAATGAAAATCATCTTTTTATGCATGGTACTTGTTTTATTGCTTAAGATGTAGAGATGTTTATAGGTATCTTAGATTGAGAATTTAGCATAGCTCTATAAATGTTAATTGTAGTTCGTTCTGTGATCTTTCTGTGGATATAAAGTTCGTTCATTTTTGATAAGTAACGAGTGAGATATAGATGATAGAAAATGGCTAGTCGCGACTGAATCTGTGTGTAATCAGTCGCAAGTGCTTACAAGTATGAGTGGTTATTGTTAGGTTCGAGTAGGAACTGGTAAATAACCAGTACCCAAAACTTGTATATCGTAATCCTTATATTCTATAGAACCTGAGTTTGATCATTTTGGATATGTATTGAATATTATAGAGACCTTGGAAGTTGACACTTAAACTGAGAGTATTCAAAACTGGACTAGGTCCCGGGGTTTTTCTGCATTTGCGGTTTCCTCGTTAACAAAATCTTGTTTGTGTTATTTACTTATGTCTAGTTATAATAAAGTAGATGCACTTGTGCATTCATCCATATTACTTGACATTGATCCTATAATCAATCGGTTTAAGTACCATAACTATTGTTAAGTAAATATCTTGTTGTCGTATTATCTCGACTTTGTCCATAGATGATTACACAAGATATCAAACTTATAGGTTGAAACGAAACGATTGTGGTGTATTTGGGGTACCTCGTCATTTAAATTGGTATCAGAGCAGGCAAACAAGAAAATATCTAACAATCTGTGTTTGGTGCGATCCAACCTATAAGACATGAATTCGAGTTCACATGAATCGATTTCTAGTAACGTACCGCCAAGATTTGACGGAACTAACTATCTGTGGTGGAAATCTGCTATGAGATCTTTTCTTTAATCACACGATTTTAATACTTGGCTATTAGTTGTTGATGGATATAACCGTCCGAAAATTGATGATCGGAAACTGAGTTTAAACGCTTAGTTGATTATACAAGTGAAGAAAAGGCTTTTGCAAAGCAGAATTCAAATGGTTTGAATGCTATCATACATGTTGTAAGCCGAGATTTGCAACATCTTGTATCCATGTGCCAAACTTCAAAGGAAGCTTGGGATAATCTTCAGATCGTATTCGAAGGTAATACATCAAAAAAGGAATCTAAACTTCAAACCCTCACTTCTGACTGGGAAAACCTTCGCATGGATGATAACGATACTTTTGAAGAGTTTCATGTTAAGCTCTATCAGATAGTTAATGCTTCTTTCTCTCTTGGAAAGACTATTTCTGAAGAAAAAAATATAGTATGCAAAATTCTCAGATCGTTGGCATCTAGATACGAATCTAAGAAACATGCAATCATGGAAGTAAATGATCTTTCAATACTCTCTCGACGCACACTTGTTCGAAAGTTAAAGATCTTTGATCATGAATCCCAATCTAATCATGCTAAATGAATTACTTTTAAAGCTGAAAAGGTTCCAAAAGCTCATGTTGAGAAAGATAGATTGGTAGATGGTTCCAATGAACAGATTGCAGAAGATTCAGACGATGATATTGAATTAATCTTGCTATTGATTACTAGACAGTTTCGATATCTCTTAAAGAAAAGAAATAAGAGATTCGTAAAGGATAATCATCGTACTTCTCGTCCTCATGATCGTGTTTCGGCCAAGAACATAAAAGACCATAAAGAAGATGATGAATATCAGTTTCAGTGCTTCATGTGTAAAGGTTATGGTCATTTGGCTAAAGACTGTCCTAATCTAAGGAAATACACTGGAAGTAAGGCATTAACCATTTTGAAAATGGATACGTCTTCTGATGATGAAATCCTACTAATGGTATAAGGGAAAATTTGACAAGGTGCACAACTGTCATGAATCCAAGAATTGCTAAGATGTCCTTGCGCAATTCCAAGAATCATCAAGGTGATTGATATCATCTTAACCAATCTCCGAAACTTTCGGTGTATCGAGGTAACAAGAGAAGGTCTAAGAATCATACTTCATTAGATCAAGAATATTATGTATATTCTAAGTCCCATACTGAGAGAAAATCTCAAACTAATGCCACTTAATCGGTCTTATATTGCATCCTCACCTTTGTGTGCCAATTGTGTGTGAGGAAGCAAAATTAAGGCACTTGTTGTTTAGATTATGGGAATAAAATATAATAATTGAAAATATATCTTGAAATATATTCTTATTTGTATGAATATTATATTTTCGTTAGTATGATATTTTCGAAATATCTTTTTCGGATTTTATAAAAGATTCGCCTCATTCTCTGACCATTCTTTGTCCGAACTATGAGTCAGGATCCAATGTCTTCTCTTGCAAAGGTGTTTCATTTAAAAGAGTTCATTATGAATAATTCTGCACCATCCCTTGATGCTAATAAACCGAAGAAAAAGATCAAAAAGAGAGATTGGCTTAGCAAGAAGGAAAGAGAAAATACACTGAAGAAAGATCAGTGTATTAAGATATTGACACAATTCTGTGTTTAATTAATGAAAAAATTGCATGCTCTTGCAGAGTCCTTCACCAAAACTTCTCAGCTGTAAAAGATTCTTGTCAAGCAACAAGGTTATCTCCTTGAGGAAATCCACAAGCTCAATATTGAAAATAATAACCCACCTTCATCAAGTGTTGAAGATATGAAGGATTAAGTTGCTCATGAAAGAAAAATAAGATTAAGTTCTTATTTTGGAATAGACTAATCAAATTGTTGATTTATTTCAATGTTTTGTGTAAGGTTTTACTTATTTCCCATCCCCACTTCTCCTAATTCCCATACCCACCTCACAAGCAATATGTTGTGTAACTCTTTTAAAACTGGGTGAACAAAACTCGCTTTCTCATCATCCATAGTCAACCCCCAAATTGATCAGTTTGGAAATTAATGGTCAAATCACTAAACGTAATTAATCCATTTCCATTAATATAAAATTATTAAACTTAAATATAGGGATAATTGATTACAATGAAAACTTAATTGAACAGAATGAGAATCTGATTATATGTACCCTTAGCATCTCATTAACGACTGCATCAATAGGAAAATCCAATAAAAGTGAATTATCGACTGTTTCATTGATTATAGTTCTGCAGAAGTTCTCACACTTCCCGTTTTGAGTATGAAACCAAAACTATTATTCGATCATGAGAACAATACTTCATCATTAGAACAATACAGATGTACTAGGAATGATGCAATGATGGTAATGTATATGGTGTTATGGTGGTACATTTATATGATCCTGATTGGTATCCCAACAATATGCCTATGTTAAAGAGGTTAGTAGCCATATGTTATTAGAGATAGGAGAAGAAGGAAGACAGTGGTGGTGGTGGATGAAGTCACCGACAAAATAAAATAGGGTAAGTTTTGTTTACCCAACCTAGAAGGACCTAAACAAATAATGATTTTTGTGGTGTGGATGGGATTTAGGGAAAATGGGGATGGGAAATAAGTAAAACCTTGTGTAAAGTATATTCAATAAAATATCAATTATATGAATGACTAAGCTTTAAATCTTTGTGTATCATTCGTTTGTGATGGTTGTTTCGATTGCATAGATTGCTTTGAATGAATATCTTTTATGCTTTGCATTCGGTTATGAGATTTTATTTCGGTTTTCACTAACCCTAATTTCCGATCTCATATTATGCTATCCCTTATGATTTGTGTGACTTTTTGATATAGCCGGATTTAATTCTAACTTTTTAGTATGCTTTATCAAAGGATCATAAGGAGATATTTATGAAAACTCATGTGTGAAAGTCACAATGATGCTATTATCAAATTATGTTTACATAAGTTGTGTATTTAGCATAACATGTGAGTTTCGGTTTAGGCTTTTATTATTGGCACGTAATAGCTAACCGATTTAACCTTTCTCTGGTTAAGTTTTTTTTTTGTTTTGTTGTTGTTGTTCTTTTGCTTTGCGAGGGGATGACAACTCGCAGGGGAGAGTTCTTATTGAACTGGTGCTTAATGATATATCTTTCTGGGGAGAAGTTGTTGCGGAAACCAAGGTAACGATTTATTTTGTTAGTTAATCGTTTATCCTGTTAAGAAAAGCTTGATTTTATTGCATATATTTTTGCTTTTGCTTAACGAAATTCGGTGCAATTGATATATTTCCAGTATGATATATGGATTGATTATTGTGTTTCAATTGTTCCGGTTTAGAAAAACTTTGTCAATTTTATTTTTGACTTATTAGTTTGGTATCTTCTTTATTGATTGATATCAATTTTTTTTGCTTAACGAAATAGGGATCATTTGTTTTAGTCTCTTTGATTCCTGATAAGAGTAACTAAGTTAAATCTCTTCTTTGTTCAGGCTTGTCAAATGTAAGATTCGATTATTCAATCTAGTCGATTCCTTGATAAGAAGAACTAGTTAAATTACCTAGTTTTTGTATTATCTAATATAAGGTCTAAGTTATTCTATGAATAATTAGAACCTGATAAGAGAAGTTGGGTTAATTCTGATCTCTTTTGAGTCTTATCGAATAAAGCGATTATACATACATAATCGGTTCGGGTTGTAAGCAAGATACCTTAGTTCATCAATTGGACTAAGGGAAAATTGCTTTGGGAAATTGTTGAGTACATAAGAATTTACTTTGTAAAACAATTCTAGATAGTGATTTCTGTCTTGAGATTCACGTGCGTGACCAAAAGTTTGAAGATGCAGGGATACTGAGGGAACTAAGTAAATAAGGGTAGTTTACTTGGTCTCAACTATACGAAGTTGGATTTTGTTCTTTGTATAGCGGCTTAATTCTGAGAGTATTCAAAACTGAACTAGGTCCCGGGGGTTTTCTGCATTTGCGGTTTTCTCGTTAACAAAATCATGTTTGTGTTATTTACTTTACTTCCGCATTGTAATTGTCTAGTTATAATAAAGTAAATACACGTGTACGTTAATCCATATTACTTTACATTGACCCCATAGTCAATCGATTTAAGTACCGTAACTATTGTCAAGTAAATATCTTGTTGTCGTATTGTCTCGACTTTGTCCATTGACGATCACACGAGATATCAGACTTATAGGTTGAAACAAAATGATTGTGGTGTATTAGGGTACCCTCGTCATTTCAATTGCAGTTTTGAGTTGTTCAAATAAAGTAGTTGCAGCTGAAGTCCATTGGAAGGAGTTTTTCTTTAATATTCAGTGAGAGGTTTGCTGATGGAACCATAATTTCTCACAAACTTTCCATAATAACCAGTTAACCCCAAAAAACCTCTGAAATCTCTTATTGAAGTAAGAAGTGGCCAGCTCTGCATATGTGTAATGTTGTTGGGGTCAGCACAAACTCCATCAATACTAATAATGTGGTCTAAATACTCCAACTGTAATTGCCCTAAACAACACTTGGACATCTTAGCAAAAAGCTGGTGTTGTCTCATAAGGAAAAAATGATTCTCAAATGCTTTATATATTCAGACATGTAGGAACTATAGATGAGAATATCATCAAATAATACTATCACAAACTTCCTTAAATAAGGAGCAAAAACTTCATTCATAAGTGCTTGAAAAGTTTCAGGGGCATTGGTGTGGCCAAATGACATGACTTTGGATTCATAATGCCCTTCATGAGTTTGAAAGCAGTTTTGTGGATGCCTGGAGGACTCACTCTAATCTGATGATAGCCAACTATTAGATCAATCTTAGAAAATACCTTGGACCTCTTTAACTCATCCAGTAATTCATCAACTATAGGTATAGGAAACTTGTCCTTGATAATGATGTTGTTTAACTTTCTGTAATTAACACAGAATCTCCAAGAATTATCCTTTTTTTCACTAAAAGAATTGGTGATGCAAAAGGGCTATGACTATGTTGAATGATGCCATATGAGAGCATTTCTTTTACAAGTTGCTCAACCATGCCTTTTTGAATATATGGGCATTTATAGGGTATTTGATTAGGAGGTTATGAATCTGGTTTTAATGGAATGAAATGGTCAAAATTTCTGTGAGGTGGCAAGGAAGTTGGTTTAACAAAAATATCTTGTTACTCATCTTGAAGTGGCAGTAATGGTCGAGGTAATATATTAGGTTGAGTGGAAGTGAGAACAGAGAATAGATGACCAATAAGGCCATGTGTAGTTTTAGTGAATTTTTTTTGACAACTGCACTACTCATGGGAACAAGTAGGGCTTAGTAGCATTACCAGTCAAGGAGGGTTTACTTTTCATGAGAATGTATGCATAGCTCCTTTAGTTAAAGAACATACTCAGCTTACAGAGGTTAAAATGAACATCACCTAACTTCCTTAGTCAATCAGCTCATAAGACCATATTACACCCTCCAAATGGTAGTAGCGTGAGATCCTCAATAAATTGATAGCCTTACATATTCCATGAAAGTTGTGAACATATGCCAGGGCTCATTGTTTTTTCACCATTTGCAACTGTAACCAACATGTGAACAGTATGTTCTACCTTGCATTTTAGTATAGCAACCAAAGTACAATTAACGAATCTTGTAGTGCTGCTAGTGTCAATAAGAATAGAAGTAGATTATTTCTTAAGAAGGCCAGGAATTCTGGTAGTATCACCAGTGACACTACCAGTGAATGCATGTAGAGAAATCTTCATGTCAGACTCAACTGGTGATTCAACAGCTTCTATAAAAATCTCCTCATCTGGATCAATGTCCTGTGTGTCAGAGTATTTTGTTTGAACCATAAAGAGTTGTTTCCTTCCTTTGCATTTATGACCCAATAAATAAACATCATCACAGTTGTAACAAAGACATATATCTCTTCTAATGCGCATTTACTCTTGGGTTAATTGTCTAATGATATATAGTAGCAAAATAATATTGCTTCGGAATAGTTGGTGAATAAGCTTTTGGGTTGGGAGCTGACTTGGAAGAATTTGTGGAGGTCAATATGGGTTTAGGAGGAAAATTGTTGGTGGAGAATGATCTAGAAGAAGTGAATGAGGTAGGTAATTGTTTACCCACTCTAGAAAGTGATTGACACTTTCGTTCTTGCATTTTCGCTAATGAAAAGGCCCGAGAAAGGGATTTAGGGTTAAACATAGCAACAAAATTCTTTATCTCATCTTTTAGGCCACTGATGAAGATTATAATAAAGTAGGGAAGGGTTTTTACCTAACATCAGGGTGTTGAGTGCTTCAAACTCTTTAAAATACTCCTCGACAGAACTAGTTTGCATCAATTTATTTAAAGATCCAACAAAATTTTCAACATGATTTTCAAATCTAATACAGAGGCCTCTAGCAAAACCATTCCAAGTCATTCAATATCGTCTAACTTGAAAATTTAAAAGCCATTTATAGGCCTTACACTCAAGATAAATTGCAGCGATATCCATCTTTCGGTGTTCTTAAATATTATGGAGGAGAAAGTATCGTTCACATTTCAAGATCCAACCACGAGGGTTATCACCATCAAATCTAGGAAAGTCCAGTTTAGCGAAGCGATTAACTGTTGGTGCAATCTGTTTTGTGTAAAAGAGCCAAAAACTGGAGTGTTATCCTGATGAGAACCTCTGATGTGACCCCCTGAATCGTGCACGGTAGATCTCTTTACCGGAGAAGAAGATCTAAGAAACTATGCCATGCGCGCCGTCAGAGTAGCAGAAAGTGTAGTAAAATCCATACTCATATCTCTATTGAGTATATATATTAAGTCCTCTAAAGCAAGAAAGCGGTCATCATTGCTCTGTCGATCTCGTTGAAGTATATCATAAACATCTTTAATCGTTTTCGGATCGGTACCTCCCACTGGGAAAAAAAAAAGGAGTAGCTATGATGCCAAATATACTATGCTTAGTACAATTGGAGACCGAGAAACCAATCCGTAACCTCTAGTTCTTAAGGAACACAACCTCTACTGTAAACTAATTCAATAATTTCATTAATTCAGAAAATGATAGGGTTCTTACACATTAAATACCAATCATTACCCTAACTGTAATGGTCAGATAGTGCATACCTGACATTATACAACACTTGACCTATCAGATAACTATTTATTACAACACACAAAGGATATACGACATGCAGACAGGGGTGCCCCAACTACCATTTAGACTACATGACAGTAAATTTTAAAGAAGTTTCTTGTAAATGTTCAAGTTTAAATGTATATAATTTGTTTTTAGCCAGGATGATAGTATCATCACGAACAACCACCGACAACTGGGAGAGAAAAACGACCAAAGTGAACTATACATATTTTTCGTTAAATTTGTTTTATTTATACATGTAAAAAAATCAAATGCATATAGAACCCTAAAACTTAGGGGCACAAGATCGATACCTAAATCACCTAAATCCAGCAACGCCTCTGCTTGATTTCATAAGAACAAGTTAGGATAGATACAGGACGAGTACGAAAAAAATAGGTTATAACAGCAAAATTCTATTGCCACGTATTTGTAAAAGGGAAACTTAAATATACCGATAAATTACCCATGATTTTTTTTACAAAACAAAGTTCATCATAAATAGTAATTTCGAGGAACAAAATGTTTATGAACAAGTTTTATGGCAAAATCCAAATGACGAAAAGCGTGGAAAAAGGTATGAAATATCAAGTCTAATGATTTCAAGTTGGGTTCCAAATAATTCTTTTTTCTTGTTATCTTTCAAGGCTCCATAGAAGATAACTTGAAATTCAATCTAAACCATCAATTGTTTGTACGTTGAGTGTTAGTTCTTCGAAAGCTCGATCTGACAATTTTGAAACATTTAATAACTTGAGATTCTTTTTGAACCGTTGATCACGTGATTTAAGATATGTCTCTCGGTGCCCAACGTCAATAGGCTTGACGCTTCGGAACATTCACCATTGAACTTGATCTTCTATAATTTATTCCAAATGCATAACCTAAATGTTGAGTATGGCCTTGGTTCTTGAGGTCAAAGTGTCAAACGAACCAAAATGTGACTTTGTTTCCTACAAATATGACTTTATTTCTAAGAAATCTAGTGTTGTTCAGAATTTCCTAAACATCATTGTAATGTAAAAGTAGTGGTTCATGAACGGTAGCTGTGACAGCCCGGATTTTCGGACTTCCAGCGGACACGGATTCGACCTTGTGGGTCGGGTCCGATCCAGCTAGCAAGCCTAAATTTCCGGACCGCCACTTGTGTAGGACCAGATTTTTCGTTCCAAGAGATTTTAATAAAATACAAAACTCAAATCAAATGAAAAATTATTAAATGAAATATAATACTACTTTAAGAATTACAAAACTGTAAAAATAATAATTACAAAATCAAAGTATATTAAAACAAACCAACACTCTGGTTTAATTCAAAATGCGCAAAGCCCAAATCCCCATGATAAATAATAATTTCTTTAACGGCTAGTGTTTCTTCATTCTCTGTGGAAAAGGGAGGAAAAGGGGTGAGCAAACCACAGCCCAGTAGGAAGTTTCCAAAAATAATAGAGTGCATCGAAAATCAAACACATGCAAGCGATACTATAATTAAAACCATGCATAAAAATTTGCAATAATATTTACGACATTCTCAACCACAAATACTTAACATTTTCTTACTCAAAATCTTCAATCTCAAATTCTAGCTCCTTAATCTAGTTGTCAGAATTATTCCGGTAAACAAACCACTACTGTTCCCCGAACAGTCTTCCCAGGGTAGCCACCAGTGGTGGGATGCCATAAAGGCCTGACATATTTTCTTACTCAAAATCTTCTATCTAAAATTCTAGATTCTTAATTTTATTGTCAGAGTTATTCCAGTAAACAAACCGTTAATGTTCCCCGAACAGTCTTCCCAGGGTAGCCACCAGTGGTGGGATGCCATAAAGGCCTGACATTTCAGCAGCAGACGTATACATATTTTCTGTTAACTCATCTCAAATCAATACACTTAATCTTACACGCACCTAACCATGTTTAGAATCCCAAAGACTTAATCGAAGTAAGATCTATCCACTAATAAATTAAACTCACTTTCGCAAATCTAAACTTAATTCCGTTCACTAATAATCTAACGTAATAAATTCACTAATCACAAACCAAAACTACTACTTTAATGCATCAAGTTCATTTTCAAAAAAATCAAAACTCAATAATTATGCATTAGTATAAATAAATAAAATTTCATAAATAAATCAAATTATAAAAAAACTACATAATGAATTTAAAAACAAACATGATGATTACTAGTATGGAAATCCAAAGAAATCAATATAACTTTAATGCTAAAATAGGTTTTATTTGATATTAGGTAGGAACCCCTACCTCAAATTGCTTTCCAAAAATCTTGATATAACATTTTTTTTCCAATAAATCAGATGCTTTTGTTTTTATCTTCTTGTATAGATAAAATCATGAGACGGAGAATAACTTATGAAAATGACGAATAAAAGAGCCTAGCCTTCTTTTGTTGTTTAAGAAGAAAAATCAGAGAGAGAAGAGAAAGAGAGATGAAAATGGTGGCTAATTTTTGTTTTCGTTTTGTTATAAATAACATTCACTCAAAAGGAAATATAAACAAATAAAACCCACGATGTCAACATTTCTTTTATTTTATTAGGAAACATTTTTAATCAAGCCAAACCACAAGCAAATAAAAAGAACGCGCAATTGGGGGATATCAAAACTAATTGGGGGATAGAGGAAAAAGACAAAAAATTGGATCCAAATATCAAATCAGGGTCACCCCTTATCTAAGTATTTTTTTTTTAAATCTTAATCTACCCCTCGCTAATCAGGTTTAGTGTTTAATAATAATTAGTAAAAATCTTAAGTATTTGTTAAATGATTAGTATGTATTTGTATTTGGGTGAGTGAGATGAGAGTAAAAAGATGGAAAAAAAATTTGAGAGGGAATTTTTTTTGGTGAAAGTGGAGGATGATTGTGAAGAGAGAATTGCTGCTAAGAGGTTGAAAATTTGATTTTTTTTTTTCTTTGAATCCACCATTGTTGCAGCTGAAATAGCTCGGTGCCGGCATTGTATTCAACCGAAAAAACCATGCCGGCATTTGTTGGAAATTTTCATAAATGTTTGCCACTATCCGGGGGGTCCACTGCCGGCACAGTCAGTTAATTCTCGAGCATGCCGGTACCTATGCCGGCATAGTATGTTGCTAAAATGTCTATGCCGGCACATAATGAAAAGTATCCAGAAAATTGATTTTTTTTCACTTGACTACCGGCATTGATATATTTATATCGAGCATGCCGGAATTTAGTTCCGGTATTGAATTCATCACTTCCAGCATGGTCTTCATCACTTCGGCGATGTAAAAAAATTTATTTCCGGCATGGTCTTCATCACTTCCGGCGTGGTCTTCATCACTTCCGGCATGCTCTTCATCACTTCCGGCATGGTCTTCATCGCTCCCGGCATGGTCTTCATCGCTCCCGGCATGGTCTTCATCATTTCCGACATGGTCTTCATCACTTCCGGCGTGGTCTTCATCACTTCCGAATGCGAAAAAAATAAATCGTTTTCAAAGTGAGGAGCCGGCAGAGAAGGAGAAGATAATTTGAAAGGGAGTGGGAAAATTTAGAATTTGAAAGGGAATGGGGAACATTTGGGTTTCAAAGCTTTAACCCTAAAAGAGATTAATAAAAAGTGGAGATGGAAATGGGGGATATGATTTTGTTTTTTGATTTTAAGTTTTTTGATTTTTATTTTGAGGGAAGGGTACTTTAGTATTTTTTCCCCCAAAAACACCCCTTAGCAGACACTATTGGTTGGAGGAAGTAATTCATATCCCCCAATTGTGGGTTCAATAAAAACTCATTGATTTTAAATTGTATTTCCTAATTTAAATTTTATTTCCTATAATAAACTGACAACCCATGCATGCTATTTATTAATTCAAACTTACTAAAAGAAAATAAAGAATCTTGTTTAATATATATGTATACTTAAGTAAAATAATTCTTTCCATCCTACACAAATAAATTCCTTAAATCATTACTAATAATGTTTATATTTTTATCCAAATATACCTTTCATACACCAAAATATAATTTCACATTTAAATATTAAAGAAGATCCCTTTAGTTTTGCTAACATTTATTAGACACTTAAATATAAATCTATATACATCCTTTACTTACCTATTAATTAATTCAAAAGATATGCACACATATTTTTCATAAGAGTCAAATCATTAAATTGCCAAAATAGTTCAAATATGGTCCATTTATAATTTTATTATGTACTTAAAATCCATGCTATGATTAGCTAGCTAAAAATGATAAATATGTTTCCTAACTAAAATTTAGTTACATGTAAATACCAATCACTGCACTGACTGTTGCCATCAAGAGTATAAAGCACAGTTTGGCTAACTTTGCCTATGTAAGTGGCGGTTCAGATTTGTACTCACAAGAGATAAATCTATGGATGTAATCGTTTGTCATAAGTGATGGTTGTAATTGGGCTTAGAAATGCATCTAACGGATAAAATTTATCATGTCATTTTCTATAGTTTTTCATAATAAATACCCTATTAATTTTCCATGACAATATTTAATTTGATTGTCAAATTAAATATGATAATATATAAATTATTCTACTAATGACGATAATAAATATATATTTTTGTTAGCTAATACTTAGGATTAGTTTGGTATTGATGCGAGCTTTAAAAAGGTGCTTTTCCGATGTACGTTACTGTGCCGAGCTAGGTAAAAAACGTAATTGAATGGTTGTCGATGTACGTTACTGTGCTGAGCTCTGTAAAAAAAAGAAGCAATTGAATGGTTGCAAATTATAAACTAAAGCTAGAACTATTTAAAAAAGCGACCAAAATGTGTCTTGGAAAATATCAGGTTCAGCTATAGTTAGTGAGAAAATGACAAAAACAAACATATCTCTCAAAATTGTTTATTCTATTTCATCGTGCTTAAAATAAGTATATTTTTTTGCTATTATAGCACATATATGTAATATAAAATATACTATTAGTATTATTACTATAAAGTATTATTTTTTAACCACTTTTTAAAATCAATAATTGCTTAATATTTATTGTTGATAAATTAAAATATATTTCAGTGATATGGTATATATAACATAAAATATAGTATGAAAATAAAAATAATTGTGTTTAAAGAATAAAATATAACGAATAAAAATTGGTGATATATAGATTCAAAAATAATTTTTGTCAGTTATAAAAAAAAAAGATGGGATAGAATTGGAAAATAAAATATGAAATTAGGGTGAACTATAACATTCGCTTTTGAAGCTTTTAAAAGCTCATTCTCCCCCACTTTTAAAATTGATAAATTTTGGAAGTGTTTTGCATAAAAAAACACTTTATGAAATCTTTAACAAACAGTAGGATGAACAAATATTGCTATAAATATGTTTTCAAAGTACTTTTTGTTTTTGAAAGAAAAAAAGCAGTACCAAACTTAGTTAGCTTGGCTAACAATTATATAAGTGGACCATAGTGACGGTGGCAAGTATTGGTGCCCAGTGCGTAATTTCGCATCGTCTCACGTATTTCTTGATAAATGGTTTAACGTTATTTTTATTCCATGATAATGGATAACAGAGTTTATTGTTAGTAGAGCGTATTGTTATTAGGTTAAGTACTTAAATATTTGACTTACTAACTAATCATGGATTTATTATTTTTATGCAACGAAACCTCACATTTGGAAGTGTAATGTTTTAGAATGTTATGGTCTGACCCTCTACCGATAATGTCCTCACTTAGCCACTACGGTCATCTGACCCTCTACCGATGGAGCAGGGTTCTAGATCTGCAAGGAAATCTCAAGGTTTAAATGACGCTCAAGGTGGAGTTAGTGTCTCCCACATTAACTCTCAAGTGGAGCAGGGTTCTAGGTGGGCAAGGAAATGCTCAAGGTGGATTTAGAGCTTGCATTCTCATTAACTCAAGGTGGAGTAGGATTCCAGGGCGCATAGTGACAATAATCATGATCGATGGATAGCATATACAGATGGTAATCATATGGTGGAGTCTGATTGGACTGGTGAAGTGGTTTAATCTCGCCAAGGTGGAGATTGTTGGAGTATGTGGCGCGATAAACCACATATGTATAGCTAGGAATAGTCCCACATGGAAGAAAGAGGAGTACACGTGGAGCTTAATAAGCTTGGGCATCTCCTTACGTAGCACCGAAGCCTCTTAGATTAAAACTGCACACCTCTTATCCCAAGGTGGTCAAGTAGGGACAACATCGTTGCTGTTTGGTCGGGCCCATAGTAGGTTCATATGGTCCACAAAGATCCTAACATCCTTCACTAATATAAAGAAGATGCGGAAAGGTAATGCCATTTCAAAGGATATCTTTGTAAACTAAAAAACATATCAAATAATATTTTTTGGGGGGGACAAAATATAAAACATATCAAATAATATTTTTTTTGGGGGACAAAATATATAAAAATTAATTCCGATATAATATCATGGCTGGCATGAGGTTACAACTCGAGAAAGGAGAGGCATAGTATGGGAGAATGTCAAGGCGGAAAATGCTAGAAAGGATTTGTGGAGTGAAGAATAAAAATATATATCGGGTTTTCCATTAGTTTTGTAATGATAAGAAAGGTAAACTTGATATCAATAAATATCATATATCGGAAAATGCATAACTAAATAAAAATTATGCCCGTGTCGTTACGGCACGGGTTAAGCCCTAGTATTTAATTAAATCATAGTCAAATAATAAATCAAAATAGAAAAGGATTTATATTTATAAGAGGTACTAAGAGCATAATTCTTTATAAATTATACTTTTATACAATTTATTTATTTATTTATTTAAAAAAAATATATATTAATATAAGATGAAACAAAACTCATACAAAGCTTTTGGTTGGTAACCTAGCAACAAGCTGGGCTCCAACTCCTCTTTGAATAGCAACGCCTAATCTATAAAAAATAAAACTACCTACGCCACTACTAGCGTCATTACTAAATAAACAATTCCTTAGACGCTTGAAAAAAAAACAGAGTATCCTCACCAAGTTCCCCTAAGGTAGAGAAAGCTAGAACACCCAAACCATATCCATGTGCAGCACACTTGTCCGAGTATTTGGCACGTTTACGTGAAACCGCACCAGAAATAGCCTTGCCGGGGACAAAGGAGCGGACACCATCACCAGTGAATGGAGAGACACCCGTAACATCCATACAAACATCTTTCCCATTTTCCCAGTTAAGAACAAGGATATCAGCGGGCTTTAGATCTCTGCCATCATCCGTCCGAAGACCGAGAGAAACCTCCTTGCGCGCAGGCACATTGGCTTTGTAACAAATGTCAATGACAACATCACGAACAACATCATGGTGGAACTTATATCCAATATCATTAGCACAATGAAGCGCATGATCTCCAAAAACGTCCATAGATTTGTTACAACTTGGGCAGAAACTATTCTCAACAAATAGAGGAATACCAAGGCGATAACAAAGCACAACTCCAAATTGTCTAGGTCCGAGGCATTGATTAAGCCCACTAATGGAAGCGCCAAAAGATAATCTTGTGCATACTTGATACGATTACATTGCCATAGGACGGAGTCTCTTACAGACATATGGAATTGGTCTGGAATTTGCTTCTTAACTGCATCAAAATAAACTACTGCCAGGGAATGCATGGAAGGGGGGGAAGTATCATCTACACATTAAGTATACGGTAATCCACATACCTGGGTGAAGGTCTAAAGAGCCAACTGATAAGCTGAACCTCTGTCTGTTGAGAATAAATCACCAAGGATCACTTTCTGCACTGAAGTAGTCTGGCTCTGAGAAGCAAGAAAACAGTAAGCACGAGTGTCAGCCATGGTGTAAATACCAAGTCCACCATCTTTAATAGGTAAGGTAGCTAATCTCTTCTGTGGAGGACCAAAACCCGCACCATCTCCAGTGATTAGAAGCCTCAAATACTGATACAACTGGTCATCAAAAAGATTGGTGGCAGATTGCAGGGCAGCAGGATTGGTAGTTCACATTGCAAAATAAAGTCTAGATACACCAGTACAGTTGCGAAGTAAAAGCATCTCACTTTGAGGATCCGCGAGTTTTTTGATCGCCTCCATTAGTTGAACAGTTTTGTGGACCCTGCTCAACAACATGTCGCTAATAAAGTCCATATCTAAACTCACTGGGCCGCCCAAAAGTTTAACACCCTTAGAAGGTCTACCAATATCCGAGGGGAAAACACCATCTGTTGTACTCCTGGGATCAGGGGAAGGCCAAACGACTTCCGTTTTCTTGATATTGAGGTGTAACCCCCTGCTAGGTCCTTCAGTTTCAATTATATGCAAATCCTTAGCTACCTCTAATGTATCACCAACAATTGTACCATCATCAAGGTACCATGCGTGCAAATCAAGTGTGCAACGAGAAGCAATAGTCTCCACTAAAGGGTGAAGTGTCAATGCAAATAACAAGGGACCGAGGGGATCACCTTGTTGCACACCAAGTGCAGAAGACAAATATATTGGGAATAATAAAGCTTAGCCGGACGTAAGTAGAAAAATTCTACCCAGCGAGAAATACCTGGACAATGAAGGCGGACTTCCTTGATGAGCTAAGATCTGCTCACCATGTTGAAAGCATTAGAAAAGTCAATTCGCAACATTGACATTTTGTCTGAATGGCCCTTCATCTCTAAAAGGCGATTTACAGCATGTAAAATACCTTCCCCTCCTACAGGAACTCCAACCCCAAATTGGTAATCTCCTAAATAAGAGGTCATGTCCTTTCCAACAACAAAAGCAGCCACCTTGGAAACCAATCTACGCCAAACCGTACCAACTGCAATGGGCCTAAGACCTCCTCCCGGCTTGAGCAAAGGTGTCAACGCTGCACTAGCAATGTATTCGCCTAATTCACTAGGGCATTTTCTAGCCAACCAAAGGTTGACAACCCCAGAAATAGACAAAAGCAAGTCATCCGCCACTGCTGCCGCCGCTCCACTAAGAACATCGATTTAGTGCTGCGCTCGTAGACCATCACGACCACACGACGTACCTTTAGGAAAACTTTTAATATCTCCCAAAACAGCCTTGGAACCTACAAAAATAGGATCAACAGTGATATCGTCCATGGGAACCTCAAAAGGGGAGGCCAACGAATGTTTGTCCAACAAGTCAACATAAGTCTTCTCATCATAAGGGGCAACACCTGACGAGGATAACACTCGTATCGCAGCTGCAAAGTGCCATGCATTAATATTCTTTTGACAAGCTAGTACGTTAGCTGCTTGCTGCTTCTCAACTGCCTTCTTCTCATCAGACTTCTTAGAACCCCACCGAACCGGCTGCTGGAGCAACTTGTTCACTAAAGTGAAGCAACCATTGGGTTCCTTCCAAATATTAAGCGCTTGAAGGATTGCTGCCACTTGTAATCGCTTACGATTACCCGACTTCCTTTCAGAGGAACATTTCGGTTGATAAAGCGACAGGGTGCAAATGGGAAGAAACAACATACGTAACCAACCTGATAAAGTGGAAGGACTCGCTAAAATTTGGTCAAGACAGGCTTTGAGGGCTCTCGAAAAAGCAAGCCTACACTTGTGTGGGATGCAGGAGACAGTGGGTAATTGCCGTTGAAACACGGCGTTTAGCAAATCAGTAGAGAGAATCTCTACAGCGTCATTATCATCTCCCCATGAAATCACAGGAACCACATCTTCTAAACTCACAGCTTGCTCTTCCAGTTTGTTCAAACCATGAATTAAGAAATCCGCTCCTTCCCCATTGAAAGGCCCTGGAATACAATCGTCTGCAGACCCTTCACGCGCCTTGCATGATTTTGTCCAAGCATGAAGATACAAGCACCTGCTACACAACCACATATGCAGGTTGCATAGAACCTTCTCCAGACCATGATACACATCCGAGTCCCTAGCAATCAAGTCTCTAACCGTGTTCTTGCTGGCTTCCGAGAAGAGGTGTTTGTCATGAAAGTGTTTCAGGAAAGAACCCTTAACATAACCTCTTCCATGAACTGCATCTGGGAAGCCATGGATACTCTTGAAAGGACAGTGGCAAACATTGTCGGAGATGACTGCAACTGTCGAAGGAGAGGTGGTAAAGGGTACTTCTACTGTCGAAGAGGTGGTAGAAGGTGTGTGCAGCAATGCACGGGAAAAGGTCCGTGTAGACCTAGGCATGGATACAGAATTAAAACCCTAAAAGGGAAAACGACTAGAACCCTAAAAACAAAAACGCGGCAATGAAAACAATCAAAAACAGCGCAGAAAAGGAAAAATCGTGTAAAGAAATCAAAGGGAAAAACCAAATCAAAGAGAAAGCAGGACGAATTCATGGTGAATCCGAGATTGGAATGAGTTTCCAATCACCGGAGTGAATCGTCGGAGAGAAAACATGAGAATAATAACCTCGCACTTCATGGTGAATCCGAATAAATAATATGGATATGGTTTTAAACGTGAAAATCACATTAAGAAAATTATGGGGTTTTACACTATTAACCCCTTAAAAAGAATTTCGTCCAGAAATTCAAAACCAAAAATATAGGGTGTTACACTATTAACCTCTTAAAAAGGAATTTCGTCCCGAAATTCAAAACCATCAAGGATGAAATATTTTAAAGCTAAACTTGTTAAATATTTATTTTAAATTCCACAAACACAAACATTTTTTTTGTTGCACATTTTATTTATTTTTCAAAAATTAGCTTGTTAAATATTCTAGTGTAAAATCCACAAATGTAAACAATTTATTATTTTAATATTTTGTTAGATGTTTTTGCTATTTACCCCAAACCCAAAATAATTTAAGAAAATGAAATCAAAACTAGACCCGTTTTATAAAGAGAATTTCGATAAGCAATCACGCAGATTAAAACTCTAAAAATTATTTCGATTATTTAAAACACCAAATCATTGTACAAGAGATTTATATATATATATATATATATTTAAACAAAACTTTCAAAAACTGGCAAGTCCATACGCACAGTCCGAGTAAATGGGAACCGTGCCCTGATACCAACTGTGACAGCCCGGATTTCGGACTTCCAGCAGACATGGATTCGACCTTGTGGGTCGGGTCCGATCCAGCTAGCAAGCCCAAATTTTCGGACCGCCACTCGTGTAGGACCAAATTTTTCGTTCCACGATATTTTAATAAAATACAAAACTCAAATCAGATGAAAAATTATTAAATGAAATATAATACTACTTTAAGAATTACAAAACTGTAAAAATAATAATTACAAAATCAAAGTATATTAAAACAAACCAACACTCTAGTTTAATTCAAAATGCGCAAAGCCCAAATCCCCATGATAAATAATAATTTCTTTTACGGCTAGTGTTTCTTCATTCTCTGTGGAAAAGGGAGGAAAAGGGGTGAGCAAACCACAGCCCAGTAGGAAGTTTCCAAAAATAATAGAGTGCATCGAAAATCAAACACATGCAAGCGATACTATAATTAAAATCGTGCATAAAAATTTGCAATAATACTTACGACATTCTCAACCACAAATACTTAACATTTTCTTACTCAAAATCTTCAATCTCAAATTCTAGCTCCTTAATCTAGTTGTCAGAGTTATTCCTGTAAACAAACCACTATTGTTCCCCGAACAGTCTTCCCAAGGTAGCCACCAGTGGTGGGATTCCATAAAGGCCTGGCATATTTTCTTACTCAAAATCTTCAATCTAAAATTCTAGATTCTTAATCTAATTGTCAGAGTTTTTCCGGTAAACATGTAGGATCAGAATATCGCAACAACAATACCTCGCGAGATCAATAAACGACGATATTGCGGAAGTGTCGCAAATGAGTAATATAAATGATGCAATGAATGACGGCAGCCAAAACACGAGAAAGATGTGAAGACTTAGTGAGATTTAGGAGAGCTGCGAGATTATACATTTGTACACTTGCGATATTTCGCAAGTCATTCCCGAAAATAAAGGACAGCTTAGCTGTCATCCATTGTGTAATACCCTATATAAGGAGTCGAGCAGGACTGTTGAAGGGGATCTTTTTCCGAGTGTTAGGCAAGTCATTAAGAGAGAGAAAATTTGTAGTGATTGTAATTTCTTTAGCTCTTTTCCATCTTATCTTGTCTTGTCTTGTAAACATTCAAGGAATTAATCAATAAAAATCATTATTGTTCATCTTCAAATGTCTTAGTTGTGTGGATTCTTGTGAGGGGTGTAGTGTAGGATTTCCTGCAACTACATATTGGCGCTAAAAACAGGGACAGAGTAAGGATTGACATCGTGATTTGAAAGAATTTGGAGTAGTAGGGAAGGAATTTCATATAATTTTCAACAGTTTACCAAAATTAAGAAATGGCTAGAAGGAGAAATGCGTCCGAGCAACCAACAACTGTTAGAAGGAGTAGGAGACTTGCCGGAGAAGGGAGAAATGAAATGGGAGAATCCTCAAGAAGGAACATAAGGAATAATGAAGAAAATCAAATTCAATCACCAATTCAACCAGTAGCGGATAGAACTGTGGATTATGATAGAGTAAGCGTGCATACTTGGAGATCAGACTCGTGGACGAAAGGGGAGAAGAACAACAATTGGTAAACAATGGACAAGAGGAGAGAGACCGAGAAGGGATTGGAGAAATAATTCATGGAAATGAAGAGATTGCAGCATTAGAGGCGTTGAGACAAACAATACATGAAGAAAGACGATTAGAGGCAGAGGAACGTGTAAATTTAACAAGACAGAATCATGAATTGAGGATGGAAAACATGAGATTACAAAATAGAAGGTCGAGAAGCACTACAAGATCAAGCTCAAGATCAGTTAGAGAGGAAAGAAGGAGAAATTTACCTATAGAAAATGTTGATGAAGAAAACCAAGAAGAAGCGCAAAATCCAGGCATAGAACATTGCGAGAGAAGAGAAATGATGGAAGATCGTTATATTCCACGTCCCGAGACTCTTCAAAATGGGCAGAATGGTGGAAATCAAGGAAATAGGCAGCGTCAGAGGCAGAATAATCCAGTTGACGAAGAAAATCAAGAAGAAGGAAGAAGAATATTGCATGGGAGAGAAGCACATAGGAAGCAAAAAGAGATTGAGGATGAAATTGAAATTGAAATTGAAAGACATTATGTTGAACAATCACGTCTAGCTTGCGAGAGAGAAAGATTGAGAGCAGAAATGGAAGAACAGAAGTTAGAAGAGGCAATTCGCCAGAATAATCATGATAATCGAGAAACAAGGCGAGAACAAAATCGCAACAATGATAATATTAATGAAGAATATGAAAGAGCACAAAGGAGAGCTGATAGTCAACAAAGAAGAGAGATTGATAGATATAACGGTGTGCGAATTCGTGAAAGAAGTGAAGGAGAAGATCGCAGAGAAAGACGAGAAGAGAATGATGAAAGTCAAAGTAGACATGAACGCAGGAGAAGAGAAGCGGAACTAAAAAGACCAATAGATTCAAATTCTGATGTAAATGAACAAATTTTGAGAGAATTGGCAGAAATGAGAGGAATGATGAACAGTAAAAGGGGAGGAGGAAAGAGACAGTTGGATGAAGCCATAGAAGAAGCTGCGAAAACTCCGTTCACACAAGAGATACAATTAGGAGGAATACCACCGAAGTGCAACTTACCGACATTAACCAAAGATTTTCGATGGAACAACTTGCGCGATACAAAGATATCAAAGCTTATATGAGATGTATGTTACAATGGGAGAATCATGATGTTATATTGTGCAAATATTTTGCATCAAGTCTGACAGGAGAAGCTTTGAAATGGTTTGAAGGGCTACCGAAGAATACAATAACATCTTTCAATCACTTGCAGGCTATATTTTTAGGGGCATATATAAGTAATAATTCCTCGCGACCGGGTATTGAAGATGTATTTGGGTTAAAACAAAGGGTTGGTGAAAGTTTGAAGCATCTAACTGTGAGATGGAAGACAATGTGTAGCGAAATGGATGGCCGTGTGGAGGAGAGATATCTCATCTTATCATTCATTAATGCTATGTTCGCGACAAATCTGTTATATATTCAAATTTTTAGAGTCAAGAATACAATCACAATGACTGAGTTGCGAGAGCTTTAGGAGGAGTATATTGCTCTAGAGGAAAAGCAAAATGAGATGGAATCATACCCTGTTGCGAATACAAGTTCAGGAGCTGCGAATGCAAGTTTGTTACCCAAATTGATAAACACTGTGGCGAGTACCTCGCAAGGTCAACAAGGAATGAGGATACCAGATGATGATCAGCAAAAGTTGGTAGCCATGGGAAGTCGCGATCAGGAAGAATTTGAAAGAGAAAGAAATTTCTACAACCGTGGTGGAAATAATAAAATTCAAAGGCTTGATCATCCGCAAGAAACCTATGGACGTCACAGGCATAATCCGCAAGAAATCTATGGAGGTCGGAGGCATAACTATCATAGAGGGCAGCGAGGTCATAGGGTAGTCTGGGAAGAAATCAAGATGCCTCCACTAAACGCTAGCGTGGAGAAAATATGGGAAGCTATAATCCTGATGGAAAACATACCGAACCATGGAACATGGGGAATGAACCGCCTCCAGTGACAAGTCATGAATTTTGTTCCTATCACCATTTTCATGGACACCTAACGAATGATTGTAGGAATATAAAAAGAATCATCCTCAGAATGATAGACCAAGGGAAGCTAAACCATTTCTTAAAATGTGAAGAGAAGACTCAACCATTACCAACACCTCCATAAATTCACAGAGTAAATACAACAAAAGGGAAAGAAACATTTGTAGTAGAAGTTGGAGCGAAGGCCAAAAACTTGTTCTCAATTCTATCGTACATTCGTGCAGGGACAATCAAGATTTTCATGATAGTGTTCTTGTAGGGTTTTCGCAAGAGATGCTGATAATGGAGAAGTAATGAACATCGCGAAGACATCGCCACTAAAAGAATGGCAAACGCAGATTATTTCTTTTACCGCAGAAGAGGTACCTGAGGGTGGCGAGATGCATGACAGTCCATTAGTGGTAAGATTGGAAATTAACCCAAAACCTGTTGATGATGAAGATGATGGGGCAGAAAATTCATGGGCTATAAATAGAATCTTAATTGATACTGGAAGCTCGGAAACATCCTTTTTTACCACACTTACAAGACTATGGGAGGGAAAGACGAAGACTTGATACCTTCAACCTATAAGATTTATGGTTTTAATGGTACTGCCAATAAACCTAAAGGAGAAATTCGTATGCGAATACCACTAAAAGGATTATCAACTGAAATCTTGTTTTGCATAGTCGATGTGGAATCCCCCTATAATGCATTAATTGGGCGACCTTGGTTACATGAGATCTTGGGTGTAGCATCAACTTACCACCAGTGCATCAAATTTCCTCATCCCAGTGGTGTTGGAGTTATAAAAGGAGATTGGGCTGAGGGACAAAAGTGCTATGAAGTTGATGTGGAGTCTTGCGAGGAAAGGGATGCTCAAAAGAAGAATTGGAAGCGGAACATCAAAGAAGAACAAAGAAGAGAAAGACTGATGGTGGACACAATAGAAGTGAGAGATGAAGATATATTGCGAGAACAATGCTTGAAAACAATTGGAAATTGCGATGGTCTCGCAAAAGGGAAGGAAATATCAGGGAATTTGAATGAAGAAACAGAGAGCAACAGGAGTAAGAAATGTAAGAAATAAATAATTAATTTTAGAGTTGTGTAAAAAAAAAATGTGTTTGGAGTGACAAAGACATGTCAAAAGTACAAAGAATATGATGATCGAAGAAGGAGTACGCGAAAGTCTCGCGATTCATGAATATAACGAAAGTTTGGTTAAATAATTACAGCGAGATCACAGCAAATGATGCAAGATTATGTGATAATTTCACAAAGATAATGAGAAGAAATAATCAAAAATCAATGAATGATTGCAAGAATTGATAGAAATGAAAGAATGAGTGAATGGGACGAACCTTTATGGCGTACACCCTAGTTCGCGAATGATATTTCGCAAGAGGCAAATGTAAGACCTAAAGTGTGTCATATAAGGGGGTATCTCTTGACATGGCTCAGGGGAAAGGTTACACCGCCCCTGGAACTCGAGTCATGAAAATTTGGGGTCAATAAAGCCCATCCTGGGAGATACCTTGGATTTCCAACTATATATATAAGGTTATACCCTGGTTGGACGACCGAGGGTATCTTCCAAGGAGTCGTGTATGACCAAGGCGCCGAGGTACACGGTTGAGCCAAGAGTGCAGGGGGCATTTGAAGTGTCTCGGCCATTCTTGGCAAGTCTTGGCACATGCTTCCGGCCCAAGAAAACTCCACTTAGGGTGCAGTCTCGTAACCATAAGCCCTATAGGTATAAGGGATAAGAGGCTGCGAAAACAACTGGTTGTTGTTAAGACCGGATGGGAGGAGCTAGTCTTGTATGGCCGATGTACGCCTCCTTGAAGGGGCAACCAGGGAGATGATAAGGGCGGCACCCTCCATTAGGGAGCTGATAAGTGTCTTAAGACGCAAATGTCATGAGGCTCTATTTTCGCAAGAAAATTTAGGCTTGTCATATTTGTGCGATGATCCTGAAGAGGCAATAATACTAACGCGAGGGTAAGACGAGATCAATGGGTCTTTACATGAAAATGTAAAGACGTCCTGCGATTTCGTCGCAAAGACGGCAATGTCATGGGGCTTTATGTTCGCAAGAACATTTAGGCCTGTCATATTGTCGCAAGAAAAATATCCTGCAGAGGCAAAAATACTAAAGAAATGATAAGACAAGATCAATGGGTCGTTACATGAAAGTGTAAAGACGTCCTGCGATTTTGTCGCAAGACTAAGCAATGTCATGGGACTTTATGTTCGTAAGAATATTTAGGCCTGTCACATTGACGCAAAAATGAGGGGTGGAAAAATAAGACCTTTAACTAGGAAGGCAAAATAAGACCACACAAGAGCAATGATAAGGCAAGATCAATGGGTCATTACATGAAAATGTAAAGACGTCCTGCGATCTTGTCGCAATGATGAATTTCAACATAAATGAAGATAAGATCACACAAGAAATTGAGTAAGCAAATAAACTTGTGAAAATGGCTATATTTCTTCATTTATTTGTGAAGAATTAGCAACGGCAGTTGCGAAACTAAGAAGTATTATTACTTAAAGATTATCGATTTAATCTCTCATGTGAAAATAAATAACAGAGGCAAGTATGGGAATGATTAGAGTAAAAACTTGTTATTTATTTTCATATGATAGATTTACATTAAGAGATTACAAAAATGGAAGGCTAGAAGGATAAATGTACAAGTATTACAAGAAGAGAAAAAGGAAAATGGAGCTATCTCTCAGTTCATTCTTCTTTTTCATCAGATTCTTTATCAGACTCCTCTTCTTCGCTAGCATCACTATCAGAAACATCCAAGGAATGTATATTTTCAGGAATCTCATCAAGAAGACAAGGATATGAAGAAAGAGGAATATTTTGGTCATCGCAAACTGTCTTAATAGTTTGATTGCGAAAACGAACAGCATCATTATTGAAATTCGCCACAGTAGTTTGTATTTGCTTCTTCAGCTTAGAATATTTGTCATTGCGAAGAGAGAAATCTTTTGCAAGTTGTGCTTTCTCAGATTCAAGTTCCTTAATTCTAGTTTGAAACCTCTTCTCAGATTCTGCGAACAAATGACAATGAGTCAAGAATTTAATAGCAGTTTCACAAAAAGAAGTGGTAAAGTAATGAAGAACAATTAACAACCTTCTCTCGTCGAAATCATATCTTTAACCAAGGCAAGTATGCTCAAAGATGAAGGCTGACGCTAACACCTAAGTTATTTCTGGCATTATCTAGAACTTTCGTAGCCCAGGCGAATTCATCATCACTATTTATGACAAGAAGTGAACAAATTTGATTTTCTCGCTCATTAAGTATGGCATTTTGGCGAAGAGATTCATCTCGTTCAATTTGGACTTCAAGAAGAGTTTTTTGGAATTTCGCTAATGCCTGTGCACCTTGATTAGCAATGCGATCTTTGTCATCTATAAGGCTATTAATTTTCTTCCTTAGAATATTATTATTCTCGTGGGAACTAATATATAAACGTTTAAATCGGTTGGCTAAACCTAAACTAGATCTATGCTCAATTTCTAAGAGACGAAATTTGGTTTGAAGTTCATTTAATGAAAGAGAGTTAATTTTGTTTGACGAACTACTTAAAGATTCGTTGAGATGAGCGAGAAGAGCATCATCATCCATAGGCTCAGGAAATGAATGGAGAAGGATGGCTTCGTCGAAAAGATTATAAATGTCTCATAAAATGATAAGTCGTGCAAAGAAAAATAAATGACAAAGTAGAAACGAAGAAAAGAGAAGAGTTTTATACCATAAAGTTGCTGATTAACACTTTGAAGGGTAGATATTTTATTCTTCTGGGTAGAAGACTCGGCTTCCAACTGTTGAATTCTTTCGCGAAGAGCGGCAGTCTCATTTTCATTCTTCTTGCGAGATGTCGCAACTTCAATTTCTAGTTCTTCGGTCTTTTTGTGAAGCTGAAGATTTTTCTTTTCAAAGTTGTTGCGCCTCTTCTCAAGATCTGAGGCAACATCAAAGGAAGCTCTTCCAGACTATAAAGAAAGATAAAGGAACTATTAATATATGATTTAAAATTAAAATTATGAAGGAATAAAGAAGTATAAACATACCAAGGCACTGAGTGCATTCAAGAAGCTGGGAGTCAATGATCTGGAGATCCCCTGAAGAGACTCATTACCCTCCAATAAAGAAGCATCACATATACTTGCGAGAGCTTCGCATATACCAGAGAGGCGGTCATCTCCAAGCCCCTGCATGGAGTCTGAAAAGATATTAGACAATAACGTCATAGGAGATTCAGATGGATGATCCTCCTTCGCGGTAGAAATGTCTACATCATCGTCTTCTTCATCGGAACTCTCACTAGATTGAAGACTCGAGCGAGAAGAAGAATGGGTCTTTTGTTTTTTAGAAGGCGGTGCATCAGATTTTTTCTTGCGAAGAGGGTCTTTACCCTTTCTTTTAACTCTCGCAGCTTTTGAAGCTTCTTCCTCGCCGACAACTTCAACACCAACCTACATACACGAATGAAGATAAGAAACAGAGGCAACAATATTGTGGATAACAAGAGAAAATATTTCTTACTTCATCCGTGATTGAGCGAAGTATCGCCAAAGTACTTGGCTTTGGATTTCTTTCATAATTTTTTCTCAATTTAATGATCTGAAAATTTCGCAAGTTTAGTAAATATAAAAGGAAGGAAACATCGCAAAGCGAATGAAAATTAGAAAATATACCTCTTTTGCTTTCTCGGGCCAATTAAATACCCAAGGATGATAATTTGCGAGATTTGCAGGGAGTATATTGGAACCAGAAATGTAAGGTCCGTTCAAAAATAGCGGAAAGACACACCATTTCTCATCTTTAGAGTAGCGAGGAACATTGTTCTTGCCAGAGTGCCAATCAATATCTAACATGAGTATCTTATCGTCGGGAACGTTCTCTTTTCTTTTCAATCGAGCACCCCAAATGAGATTTATCATTCTTCATATTTATCACTTCATAATTTTCAAAAAGTTTTCTACTGAATACTTTTCAAATACTATCTCTAAGTTTGCGAATTTAGGATCTTTGACGTCATCAGGATATAGAGATCCCTTACCAGCGCCACGATTGGCGAATTCAAGCATTAGACGGATGCAATCACCACTTAATTGATAAATAGCTCGCGAGAATTTCTCATGAGAAAGGATTTCATAGAACAAGGGCAATTCGGGATTGTAGAGAGGAATGGGAAGACCTGCGAGGAGTTGACCTAGCGAGATTATGATTTTCTGATCATCACAATGATGATCAGTAAAAAATTTTGCAGAAAGGATAGATGAAGATTCTTGATTGGGAATGATGGACAAGGTGAAACCCTTTTCTTGTAAATTCTTTTGAGTCTCACCCAAGAGAGTTTCATATTTACGACCAGGTGGAGCCATTCTCAGAATATGGGAATGATTAGAAAGTTAAAGATCAAAAGAAAGAAGAAAAGAAAGATTTATAGTAGCAGGAACGTGAATGGCGGAGGAGAAGAATTGAAGAGGATTTGCAGAGAGAAAGTAAAAAATAAGAAGAGGAAGGTGAGAAAACTATATATAGAGAAAAATTCTCGAGAAGATAAATGCATTTAATGCGAGAAGAGACGTGAATGGTCAAGAAAAGACGGTTCAAAGAGACGTGTCAAGAAAATAGTGGAAGAAGAAACATGTGTAATAAATTCTGTGTAAAAGTACGGGATCATAACAGATAAAGATGAACCGTTGAGGCATTTCAAAAATTTTAATTCTCATGACATTCTCTTCTTCGTATAGAAGACATGAGAAGAGGAAAGATGTAGGGTCAGAATATCGCAACAACAATACCTCGCGAGATCAATAAACGACGATATTGCGGAAGTGTCGCAAATGAGTAATATAAATGACGCAATGAATGACGGCAGCCAAAACACGAGAAAGATGTGAAGACTTAGCGAGATTTAGGAGAGCTGCGAGGTTATACATTTGTACACTTGCGATATTTCGCAAGTCATTCCCGAAAATAAAGGACAGCTTAGCTGTCATCCATTGTGTAATACCCTATATAAGGAGTCGAGCAGGGCTGTTGAAGGGGATCTTTTTCCGAGTGTTAGGCAAGTCATTAAGAGAGAGAAAATTTGTAGTGATTGTAATTTCTTTAGCTCTTTTCCATCTTATCTTGTCTTGTCTTGTAAACATTCAAGGAATTAATCAATAAAAATCATTATTGTTCATCTTCAAATGTCTTAGTTGTGTGTATTCTTGTGAGGGGTGTAGTGTAGGATTTCCTGCAACTACAAAACAAACCGTTACTGTTCCCCGAACAGTCTTCCCAGGGTAGCCACCAATGGTGGGATGCCATAAAGGCCTGACATTTCAGCAACAGACGTATACATATTTTCTGTTAACTCATCTCAAATCAATACACTTAATCCTACACGCACCTAACCATGTTTAGAATCCCAAAGACTTAATCGAAGTAAGATCTATTCACTAATAAATTAAACTCACTTTCGCAAATCTAAACTCAATTCCGTTCACTAATAATCTAACACATTAAATTCACTAATCACAAACCAAAACTACTACTTTAATGCATCAAGTTCATTTTCAAAAAAAATCAAAACTCAATGATTATGCATTAATATAAATAAATAAAATTTCATAAATAAATCAAATTATACAAAAACTACATAATGAATTTAAAAACAAACATGATGATTACTAGTATGGAAATCCAAAGAAATCAATATAACTTTAATGCTAAAATAGGTTTTATTTGATATTAGGTAGAAAGAACGCGAAATTGGGGGATATAAAAAGGAATTGGGGGATATAAGAAAAGGACAAAAACTGGATCCAGATATCAATTCGGGGTCACCCCTTATCTAAGTATTTTTTAAAATCCTAATCTACCCCTCACTAATCAGGTTTAGTGGTTAATAATAATTAGTAAAAATCTTAAGTATTTGTTAAATGATTAGTGTGTATTTGTATTTGGGTGAATGAGATGAGAGTAGAAAGATGGAAAAAAAAAATTTGAGAGGGAACTTTTTTTGGTGAAAGTGGAGGATGATTGTGAAGAGAGAATTGCTGCTAAGAGGTTGAAAATTTGATTTTTTTTTTTCCTTGAATCCACCATTGTTGCAGCTGAAATAGCTCGGTGCCGGCATTGTATTCAACCAAACAACCATGCCGGCATTTGTTGGACATTTGTTGGAAATTTTCACAAAATTTTTCAGGTTTTGATCTTCAAAACCTATTTTTTCTGGTTGTAATCAGTCTACTTCCGGCACAATTATCTGATTTTCGAGCATGCCGGAACTATTTTCCGGCATGGTTTTTGCTTAAATTTCTATGCCGGAACATGATGAAAAGTATTCAGGAAACTTCAATTTTTTTTCACTTGACTACCTAAGCATTGATAGATTTCTATCGAGCATGCTACACCATTTTCCGGCATGGTTCTTCACCAATTCCGGCATGGTCTTCATCACTTCCGACGATGTAAAAACATATTCCGTTTTGAGTTTTTTTTCTCGGTTTTAATCGACCCACTTCCGGCACAAGTAGTTAATTCTCGAGCATGCCGGTACCGGTTTCCGGCATAGTATGTTGCTTAAATTTCTATGCCGGCACATGATGAAAAGTATCCAGGAAACTTCAAAAAAAAATTTCACTTGACTACCGGCATTGATAGATTTCTATTGAGCATGCCGGTACTTAGTTACGGCATTGAATGTTAGTTACCAAGCATGCTGGCACCAGTTTCCGGCATGGTCTTCATCAATTCCGGTATGGTCTTCATCACTTGCAGCATGATCTTCATCACTTCCGAATTAAAAAAAAATATTTGTTTCCAAAGTGAGGAGCCGGCAGAGAAGGAGAAGAGAATTTGAAAGAGAGTGGGGAGAGTTTAGAATTTTAAAGGGAATGGGGAATATTTGGGTTTCAAAGCTCTAACCCTGAAAGTGATTAATAAGAAGTGGAGATGGAAATGGGGGATATGATTTTGTTTTTTGATTTTAAGTTTTTTATTTTTATTTTGAGGGAAGGGTATTTTAGTATTTTCATACCCAAAAGTCACCCCTTAGCAGACACCATGGGTTGGGAGAAGTAATCAATATCCCCCAATTCCTTTTTATATCCCCCAATTTCGCGTTCGGTAGAAACCCCTACCTTAAATTGCTTTCCAAAAATCTTGATATAACATTTTTTTTTCCAATAAATCAGATGCTTTTGTTTTTATCTTCTTGTATAGATAAATCATGAGACGGAAAATAACTTATGAAAATGATGAATAAAAGAGCCTAGCCTTCTTTTGTTGTTTTAGAAGAAAAATCAGAGAGAGAAGAAAAAGAGAGATGAAAATGGTGGCTAATTTTTGTTTTCGTTTTGTTATAAATAACATTCACTCAAAAGGAAATATAAACAAATAAAACCCACGATGTCAACATTTCTTTTATGTTTAAATTTCTGAGAAACCCAAGTTTGGTGTATCTCTCTTCAGAAAACCCATCATTAAGATTGTATATATATGTAGCCCAAAACATATGATCTACGGCTAAGATTATTTTTTTTAGATTCAATCTATATTTTCATATTTTATTCTGGACCAGATTAACCTTTATCTTTTAATTTTTATTAACAAATTTTCCTTAAAATTATTGTTAATTAGTCGATGGATTTAGGAAACCTCACGAATAATTCGGTTTGCATAATTAACCACCCGAATAAAGTGGCTATGAATCCTAATAAATCCATTAAGTCTCGCATTTAAACCTTTGTCCGTTACTTTCTTTCTTCCCATTAATTTCGGTGATTCCTTGATTTTGGTCAAAGATCAGCAAGAGCTCTATCCCTTTTTAACAAGAGCTAATGTCCCGTTATAAATGGTGACTTGTCCGTCATTTTTGGCCAATTACAAGAACCTTCATTGTTAATAAGGTTACGTCCGTTATAAAAGAACATGTAAAAATCGACTAAGTGTCGTTTTCTTTAGTTACAGCAATCTCCTTGAGAAAAAACGGAGATAATTATATTTTTCACGCTTCAAAATGGTGATGATAGTAGCTATTTTCACCAATTAAAAATTTCTGGTTTTTTAATCGGGTGTTAAGAGTAGATTTCATGGACATGGACATTTTGGTTTTTCTGGTGATAAACTGATAATTATAGTTATCAAACTATAAACAGGTGATAACCACAGTTTTTTCAGGTACGGTAGATCTCAGGGTTTGCTGTTTCAATCTTTGAACAATTACATGTAAATTTGTTTTTTAGAAAATAATTATATATGAAAAACATCTAGTGATAACTACACTTTCAACACTTAAAAAAATTAATAGTCGTTGTTTTCACCAACTTAAAGTTCTTGCAAAATCTTGTGATAATTGGTGTCATCAAAACCTTAATCAGGTGATATATAAATGCGGTATGTGCAGATTTCTCATAGTCAATTTATCCGGTTTAGTATTCTCAATTTGTTTAGATCGGTATTTGGTTTTCCTTTGTTTTCTTAGAATCATCTCTGAAAAAGCTTCTTTAATTACCGCGAGTTCTTGACTTCATGTTAGTTGTCCCTATTTACCATAACAAAAGAGGAAAAGAAAGATTAGCAGCCTATTAAAAAATTTGGAAAATGAATAATTCAACCTACATGTAAAATGTGATAACTTCAACTATCATTAGCAGTTGAAAAATCAAATTATCACAAATCTGTGATAAGTTCAACTATCACTAGCAGTTGAAAAATCAAATTATCACAAGTCATCTAAAGAACGTTAGAAGCTAAGTCCTCCAAATAATCTAGATAACAAAGCCTCCCAAAATTAAACTAACCCATAGGCAACAACAGTCATGGGAATGATTGTATGCATTTTATTGAATAGATAAAGAGCAACAAACTTCCATTAACAAGCAGTTACACAAAATTATACTAAGAAATCCACAATAAAAAGATATGATCTCCAAGCACAACAACAATTAGTCTATCTTTGAAAAAGATAACAAACAGGTAAAATTTATAAGTGCGATAAACAACAAAACAATAATTAGTCAAAAAAAAAATGGCGATAAACTTGATTATAACAGGATAACTTACCCAATCATGGAAAACCAATTAAATCGAAAATTATCACACAACCAAAACATGAATGGATTAATTAGCCATCAATTATCATTTTTCAACATCTTAATGGTGATAATTTCACTTTAACTAATGTGGATAAGTAAGAAGAAATCTTACCGAAGGTGATGATATAGTGAAACTAGATCACCGATCAAAAAAATGATATAGTGAAACTAGATGACGCAGATGATAATCCAACAGCTCTGTTTTTTTAGCCAAGAGAAAGAAGAACCCAAATGAAAAAAAAATGATATCTCGGGCTTGATAAAGGAGAAGATCACGGGTTCATGAACTTGATTGTTGGGATTTTCCTGAATTCTAGGTTTTGACTGTTTTCATATTAGACCAAAAACCGAATTACTGTTATAAAAACTAGATAATTACCATATATATATAAGGTTAGCATAGTAAAACTACTAATCCTGAAATTAAGTATGGGTTATAGATATAAGGTATCTTAATGGTGGGTTTGTGATAAAGGAAAAAAATGAAATGGGCTAGAAATAATTTTCCCCTTTCTTTTATTTTATTATGAAACATTTTTAATCAAGCCAAACCACATGCAAATAAAAACTCATTGATTTTAAATTGTATTTCCTAATTTAAATTTTATTTCCTATAATAAAGTGACAACCCATGCATGCTATTTATTAATTCAAACTTACTAAAAGAAAATAAAGAATCTTGTTTAATATATATGTACACTTAAGTAAAATAATTCTTTCCATCCTACACAAATAAATTCCTTAAATCATTACTAATAATGTTTATATTTTTATCCAAATATACCTTTCATACACCAAAATATAATTTCACATTTAAATATAATGGTAATATTATCATAAATTAAGTATCATCACTGTATATAATTAAATGTGATATAATATTCGACATAAAAAAAAATTAAAGAAGATTCCTTAGTTTTGCTAACATTTATTAGACACTTAAATATAAATCTATATACATCCTTTACTTACCTATTAATTAATTCAAAAGATATGCACACATATTTTTAATAAGAGTCAAATCATTAAATTGCCAAAATAGTTCAAATATGGTCCATTTATAATTTTATTATGTACTTAAAATCCATGCTACAATTAGCTAGCTAAGAATGATAAATATACTTCCTAACTAAAATTTAGTTACATGTAAATACCAATCACTGCACTGACTGTTGCCATATTTAATTAAATCATAGTCAAATAATAAATCAAAATAGAAAATGATTTATATTTATAAGAGGTACTAAGAGCATAATTCTTTGTACATTATAGTTTTAGACTAAAATCCGAATAAATAATATGGATATGGTTTTAAACGCGAAAATCACATTAAGAAAATTATGGGGTTTTACAGTAGCTTTTTGGTTCAAAAACCAGCCAAACAGAAACTTTGACCTAATCTTTATATTAAGTATCTTTTTCAGAGTTTCCTTCTACGCTAAGCCTAACTTATTTGCACATTTTCAGATCCTATTATGGATGTTTTGAATGTGCTACATAAGGCCATATTCTCAAAGGTTTCATCAATATGTTTAAGACAAGTATCGGGAGAGTGTAACATAGGTAAGTAAATTGATTAAGGAACAAAGCTTGTTGTTATTTACGACAATGCCTTTGCTTCGGAGTTAAGCAACGAGTTGCTTGGAAATCAAACTAGTTTTTTATTTTTGGGAACTGCATAACTTGAGAATCAAGGTAAGTGCTTTGGATGTAACTTAACATCCGTCTAAGAAAATTAATATGCATCACTATATAAAGAGGTTCTGCTACATATATATAATTCATCCTTTACTCTTTGAGTGGTAGACGTATGCAGGTTAAGCTCTGCAGTAGTTAGTTCGTTATTAAACTAAAGGTGATGATTAAATACTTCTCTTTGAAAATCGAAAAAACACATGTAATAATGTTGTTAAGTTAATCTAGGGAACACAATTAACTTGGTCAAACATAAAGAGGTGGAAACTCTCTAAGATAGTTAAATTCAGTACACCTGACACTCTTTAAAAAAATTATCAGAGATCGTGAGTAATATAGTAAAATTTTAAGATAGGTTTTGAAAAGGTGAGGGTACCAAGTACACCACCAACTTTTTCGTTCGGAAACATGCATGGACAAAACTTAATTCAATTGCAAGTAGATATAAATTAAAGATCCTTGAGCAATATGTATATAAAGTTTTCTCTTATCTCTTCCACAATCAATATGTCTAGACTAAGAAGCATGTGAACCTGCTTGTGTAGAAGAATTTTTGGACGATCTCACAAATCAATACCAAAGATCAACCTAGTCGTATCCAAATCAAGAGGATATGAATTCTGACAAGTATGATGTAATCTATCTTTCAAGATACGAATTCAACAAGAATAAGTCTCGTTATTTGATCACAATTGTCAGATCACTGCTCGGTCGAACTCGCAAGCGTTGCTATCTCAAGCTTGTTTGTCAATGTTAGTGATCAAAACTATAAGTCTTGATTTCTAGTCTACTTATAGTGATGTCTCGGACTAGTATAGATTGTGTAGTTGAGCATTAGACTTCACGGCGTTCATCAATTGAATACGAAGAACTACTAAGGAGAGCTTGTGGAACTTCATCAACAAAAGGTATGTGGAGACTAAAACTCATCAATATCACTTGGAAAGTTTATTTCTACTATATCTCCTATATTGATACAAAAGTCGTATTACTATATAGTTGTCGATTATACACATTTGAGATTTCGAGTTGAGATTAACTCGCTTGCATATTTCTCGAAATATGTGTTGGTAAGATTTCGCTTCAACCAAGTTCATCTTATATTCTTGAAGAAAGTCAAAAGATGATCATGTGAAAATCGCCGAGTAACATCTTACATGGTTTGTGTGATACAATAATTTGGTATAGACTTGGAATGTTTCGTTTTGATTATTTCAGTAACTTGAAAATTGCTTTAATGCTAATAGTGTGTGAAAACGACTATTGTCATCCTCTAAGAAAGTTTCAATGATTGAAATAGAGTTTAGAACTATTGGATTATGAACATAGTGTGCATTCTTGCATGTATGTGATCCATGACCAGAACTAGAGTATGCATACCCGTATGCGTACTTGTAGTTGTGAAATTCCGTGTACCAAGTACACATACCGGTACGCATACTTGCGTAAGGTATAGGTCCGGGAATTTCTTCCGGGTTTTGGAAGTGTACTAAGGTATGCGTACATGTTCGCATACTGGCGAACCCATGCTCAGACCGGCTACTTAAGTATGCATACCCATTTGCATACTCGAGTGATTAAATTTCTAAAATCGGTTGTGACATGAACTAATACATTTATATATTAAGGAATGCATTCTTTGCAAACCGTGGCTATAATGTTCATGAATTGATTGGAGTGAATCAAGCCGATTTTGCTTCAATTGTGTTCTTGTATACTTCTATGAGAATATAGCAATTGAACAACTCTTTAACTAGTTTCATTTGAGTCATTTGAACTAGTTATGGTTAAGATGAATAAGGTTGATATGAGAGTGTTCATATAGATAACCTCGGTTAACTACTGTTGAGCCAACATGGTATACACGTTTAGGTACGGTTACTTAAACCTAAATGAAGGTAAATTTCATTTGTGTATAACAAGCTAAGTTCGATCTAAAGGTTGAACGATATTAGCCTGAATCTAATCAGGTTTTCATCTAACAGTGAATATTGAATGCTTTGTTACCAAGGTAACTTAGATTGCAAACCCTGATTTGAAAACTATATAAAGGAGAACTCTGGCAACTGGGAAACCGATTCCCCACACCTCATGTGTGATACTAGTTGTATAAGCTAGAGTCAATTTTCCTTTAACCTTAGGTTTTTCACGAAACCTTGTAGGTTAACGACTTAAAGACTTCATTGGGATTGTGAAGCCAGACCCAACTATTTTCTCTGTAGTTGTGTGTTTTGATCTTACTTCTACTATCGTGATTGAGTATTATCTTTGCTAAGATTTGCTTGAGATTTATCTCCGATAGGTAAGATTAAAAGTAGTCACAAAAATCTTCGTCTCATCGTTTGTGATTCCACAATATCTTGTTTTGCTACCATACGATTAAGATTATTGTGAGGTGATTGATAATACTAGGCTGTTCTTCGGGAATATAAGTCCGGTTTATCAATTAGTTCATGTGCACCTTGATTTATCAAAAGACGGAACAAAACTTGTAGGTATTTCTGTGGGAGACAGATTTATCTATTCCAATAGACTTTTCTGTGTGAGACAGATTTGTTTATCAAGTCTTCGACTTTGGGTCGTAGCAACTCTTGGTTGTGGGTGAGATCAGCTAAGGGAATCAAGTGAGTAGTATCCTGCTGGGATCAGAGACGTAAGGAGTGCAACTGTACCTTGAATCAGTGTGAGATTTATTAGGGTTTAACTACAGTCCAGTGCGAAGTTCATTGGTAGTAGGCTAGTGTCTGTAGCGGCTTAATACAATGTGGAGTTCAAAGTTGGACTAGGTCCCAGGGTTTTTCTGTATTTGCGGTTTTCCTCGTTAATAAAATTCTGGTGTCCGTGTTATTTCTTTTTCGCATTATATTTGGTTATATAATTGAAATATCACAGGTTGTGCGTTGAATCGATCAATTGGTAAATCCAACCTTTGGTTGTTGATTGAAATTGATTGATCCTTGAACATTGTTCTTTGGTACCGTTCAAGTTACTTCTCTTATATTCAATCGGGCTCGCAAATTCCTATTTGCTGATTGCAGATTGAATTGAGAAATAAAGATACAAAACTCTTTGCTATACTTTTTTCTAGATTAAGTCTGACTGTCTAGTTGATTCTCTTGAAAGTATATTGGAGTTTGTCTATTCAGATTGCCAAACGAAATATTGGGTGTAGTTGTTGTACCCCCGACTTTTTCAACAATTAATAAGGACTTACACTACCTATATTAATTACTCACTACTTGTTCTATTCTATTATAAAGATAAAACAATATAATGCAAAAAGGAAAAACATGAGACACCAGAGTTTCGTTAATAATGAAAACTGCACCTGCAGAAAACCCCAGGACCTCGTCCAGCTTTGAACACCAAACTGTATTAAGCCGCTACAGACACTAGCCTACTATAAGACTTCATATTGGAATGTAGTTGAGACCGAGTTAACCCTCCAAGCAATTTAGCTGCAGTCATACTCCTTACGTTTCTTGAACTTCACAAGGCTCTACGCAATACAACCTAAGAGTTGCTTCAACCTAAGTGAAGACTTTTGAAACCAATCTTCCCCTAACAAATAATCCTATTTGATTTATGTTTGGAAATATGTTTGCAATAGACAAAGTATAGCAAACCTCACGAACCCGGAACACTTACACTCAGTTAGATGAGAAGCCTAGATTACTAACCACCTCTTAAGAACAATCCAGACAAATTAATGAAGAAGAATTTTAAGTATCTATCTTAAGGAATCACAAAGTTTGAGACGAAGAGAACTTTGCGATTTCTATATATCTCGTTCTTGATCTGAGATAACAAAAACCTCGAAGATCAATACGAACAAGTTCAGGATGCACGAACTATCAGGTTAAAGATAGTCATACCTGGTTGCATGAATCCCCTAAGTGAAGTCGTTAAGTCGTAACCTAATTCTGTTTCTCATTGGAAACCTAGGTTAATAGAGGACAACTCTAGCAAGCAACTAGGACACAAAAGTGTCAGAGATTGTGAACTCATGTTGCATGAGTCTCTCTATTTATAGATTTTCAAGGCATGGGTAGCTTTCAGTTCGAGCTAAGATAACTTGAGATTCAAGCAAATAATTTCTCACTTTAGATAAAATTATTACTAGGAATTCATGTAAGCATGTGAGAAGTCCGCCTTAAAATTACACAGAAGAATATACACTATGGTCAAGGGTTCAGGAACTGTGTACAATGACAGTTCATGGCAAATATGCCTTATGAACTTATAACCATAAATCGTGTTCATTAACACTTAATACTTAAAGCATGATTCACAAACACAGAGTGATTTAGTAAACAGGGTTGTCTTAAAAATGTTTATGAGAGTTGTAGCAACACCAAACCTATTAGTGAAAATATTTTATGAGCATTTGCTTAGTTCGATACCTGGTAGGTATGTGTAGGGGTAAGCATACCTATAGACCAGTCCGTGTACTCAGGTTGTTGGGTGATCGAAATTTTATATAGTGGTAAGGTTGTCGTTCACTCGGACTTGATGAGATTGATTTTAAGAATTAATAAACTAAAATAAAAGAAAAATATATACAAAATATTGTCACAGGATGAAGAGAGTTACTAAGACTAGGATTTCGTCGAATTCATAACATAGGGTTCAATTTATTTATTCTCAACAATTAAAGCTCAATAAATAAAATTAACATGGACTCTGATTTTTCCAAGGTAGATTCTCAAAAGATTAGTTGTAAATCCTAAGCATGGTGTATCAAAACATTTAAGCTAAGCATGCCTCATCAAATTAAATGAGAACCAATTAATTCAAATCATATTTCAATAAAACTTAATGCAAAAGTCTTAAAAAGAATTAAATAATTTTACCCATGTATGAAATTCGTCTTCCTCCATCGTCCCAGTGATGGGTTCTAGCTCTGCATGGTGAAAACACACTCAAAGGAATTTTTCATTGCTCAAAAAGGTGTTTGCAAGGAGAAAAGGTATAAAGCAGTTTGCTTTGTAACAGTTATAATTGTTACAGAAACTGTTACAAAGATATTGAATTTGAAACTATAGGTAACGGTTTTTGTGACTGTTTTTAACTGTTGTTCTGTGTTCCAACTCCCGCTTCTCTGCTCTATTTTAACCCCTAACTCTCCATAATCCGACTAAAGCTCCCACAACATATTTATATACTCACAGCTACCCCAAATCTCCTCCGTTTAATGCAATAAATCTTCTATTTAATCCATTATTCTCCACAACCATTGCACGGGAATAATTTCCTGTTTTATCTCTTGCATGCATCTGCTTGAGGCTTACATACTCCTACACGTTGCTATGTGACTCAAATGGCCTTGTACACGCGAATTCTTCACAAAGAGAGCAACAAAATCCCGAGAATAAGTTTCGGTTGAATATTCACCCTGTTTTCATCTCCACGTTCTTTTCTTCCCTTTTTTATCGATTCTACACACCTGTACCCTCTAAACACGCTGAGAATAAGTCTATGTTGGAGTAAAACTCTTTGCAGCCACACACCAACCTTTGTGAATCACTTACAAAACACGGGAAAACACAACAGATTCTCGTGTTCCTGTTTCGTCGAGATATGAAGAAATCTTCCCTTTTATGCGATTCCAAGCACATTACCAATCCTGTTTCATCATTACAGCTCATTAGCAATCAATTCCTGTGACAAACATCTCCAAAAATCTCGCATAAATCTTGACCGGAACATATGCAGGTGAGAAGTTCTTTTCCCGCCAAAACTGTTCTCTTGAACGAAGAAGAAGGGGTGTATGTAGCAGATTCTGGGGTGTGAATAGCAACAGGTGCTAAATAGTAAAGAAGATGCCCCTTATCAAATGAGGTGTCCCTTATCCAAAACTGGGGTCCATTTAGCACTTCTCCTCCGGGAATACTTTTATCAACTTTTCGAGCCGATTTTTCCAAAAATGTTTATTTCTCAAAAATACCTACAAACACATAAAACACCATAGTAAGTACAAAATCGAGTACCAACAATACATACAATTGAGAACATATTGTAGTTGCAGGAAATCCTTCAATACATCCCTCACAAGAATTCATAATAATCAACCCATCTTTAAGATTAACAATCACACTTTTTATTAATTGAGTTAAAGAATTTTACAAAGAGGAAATGAAATCAAGAATACAACTATTACTCTGGACTTTCTCTCTCCTCCAAACTTTCTCTCTACTCTCAAGATCTCTCCCCTTTCTCAAGCTTGTTCGGCTCTTTATATAGGATATTACATAGTGGGTGACAGCTAAGCTGTCCTTATTTTTCGGATCCGGCTTGCGATATTCTCGCAAGTATACAAATGTTAATTTTCGCAACGCTCCTAAATCTCGCTAGATCTCCACAACTTTCTCGTGTTTAGGCTGTCGTCATCTCAAGGCGTCATTTCAGAACTGATCTGCGATATCTTCGTAGTGTGTTGTATAAAGATTTCGCAAAGGTATTGATGTTGCGATATTCTGATCCTACACATATCATACACAAAAATGTGTCTATCATTGGGGTACGTGTACCGGGTATTATACCTTTAGCCATTCACGAATTCAGATCCAAGGTATACGCGTACTGGGTATACCTACCCCCATCTCATTCATGAACTCAGAACATTAGGGTACGCGTATTGGGTATGCGTACCTACCATATTTCGGAACTCGGATCACTAGGGCACACATACTAGGTATGCGTACATACCCTGTGTCCATAATTTCAATAAGTTCTGAAAAATCTCTTTAAACAATCTGACATTTCCAATCACCATAGATAATGAATATCATTGCTTGGTAAATGTCCAAATGATTGAGTTGATAGTTCATGAATAATATATTGTTCTTAACCAAGATTGTCAAGAATCTGGAACATCTATTGGTTTCATTTCAGTAATTGAATAGAAGTTGTGGTGGATACTATAAACCCTGGTTACCAAGTTTCCCATTGCATTTACTTTATTAGTTCAATTTATTCTCTTTGTTTTTACAATTCTAAAAATATCAAAAACATCTTTTGTTGGTTGATCAATTAAGAATATTGGTTACAGTATTTCCACCGCTCCTTGTGGGAACGACCCGTACTTGCCTCTGTCTACAAGTTAGACACCGTGCGACTGCGGTTATTATTACATACAGGTATCTCTGGATCCTATCAGCAGGTACAGGTACTGGGCTAGGCTAAGAACCGTACCATCCCGTACTTTGTGCAGCCCTAGATGGGTTCAACCGAGTTGTGCTCTAACATGATATAATGCGAAAAATAAATAACATAAGACACCATAAATTTTGCTAACGAGAAAACCTGCAATGTAGTAGAAAAATGCACTACATTAAGCCGCTAAGAATATTAGCTTACTATCATACATCTAACAGGAATGTAGTTGAGACTGAATCAACCCTTAGTGCAATTCAGCTTCATTCATGCTCCTTACTTTTCTTGGATATCTCAAGACCCTACGCATTGTATTCCCCTAGATGATGTCCTTTACAGGCCTAGGAGTTGTTTCAACCGAACTGAAGACTTTAACTAATATGCATCTAACAGATAGCTTATTGATTTCCTTCAAATATATTTTAATCAAGGTAATGGAAATTGCTTTATTATGAGGGACCTTTAACAGAAAATAAGATATCAAACAAACCTCAACAATTAGGATAGCTTACTCTCTTCAAAAGGTTATACATATGCCTAATTGATTATACCTCACAAGAACAATCCAATACTAGATAGTAATTTTTGTGGAATTACAAAGTCTGAGACGGAAAACACTTAGTAACTTCTATCAATATTATTCCTTAATTAGTAATTCTTGATGGTCATATAAAAGAAGAGGCGAACCTTAAAATAGACAAGAACTAGTATAATCAGGATAAGATTTTGTATACCAAAAAATACCATGTAAAAGATAGTATCACCGTGCTTCACGATTCCCTTAGTGAAGACTTCAAAAAGTCGTAACCTTTTACAGTTTCACAAGGAAACCTAGGTATTTAGTGGATGACTCTAGACGCAACTAGGACACATCGTGCCAGAACTAAGACTCTAGGTTATAGAGAGTCCTTTAGAAATATGAACAAGTCTAGGCTGCTTAAAATTAAAGCAAGTTCGTGAACTAGTTTCCATGTTTACGAAGTACTTTGATCTCAAGCAAACTAAAACTTCTGAATATATATTTACTCCAAATAATATAAATCATGTAAGCATGTAGGAAGTTTGCCTTGAGTTACAAATACGAATGTGCATAAAAAAATTATTTTTCTAACATGCAGAGTTAAAGCCCACAATATATAGCACATTAGGCTTGTGAACCGTCAAGCAATTTTGGAGTTCAGGAACACTCAAAAACATTTCGCGAACCATAAATATATTTGTATACAATATACGATTCTTTGTGTGTGTTGGTTATACGTAATGCACTTTTTTTCGTACTATAGTTTTCACTAGTTACTTTTATACTCCCTCTGTCCATTTTTATCTGTCCTAATTTCTACTTTGGTATGTCCATTTTTATCTGTCCGCTCTGTTTATAGACATACTTTTCCCTTAAACTATCAAATATACCCTTTATTTTTATAATTATAAAATCATTTTTAATATCCAAATCTTAAATAATATCACCATATTTATGGAAAAAAACTTACTCAATATCTTTGTATTAATTGTCTTTCCTTTTTTTAAATAAAAACATTTATGAATAGTTATAAAATTCCTAATAAACTTCTACTTATTTTAACACTAATAATTTAGTTTTGATAATAATATAACATTAAATAGGCTAGTCAAGGGCTAGTCATGACAATTTATAGGATTTTCTTAATATCTTGACTTAGTCAAAGCGGACTCTTAATTTAGGACGGAGGGAGTATAAAAAGTTCTGACTCCTAAACTTATGCTTTGTATGCCTTACTTATTTTTATATAAGGATTTTTTTTAGTGGTACAGGAACTTGTGCATTTATTCACTTTTTTTTCTTCTTTCTTTAGATGCTATAGACATAACTCATCTTAATGGAAAAAAAAAAAACTCAAAACAAACAACAATACAAATCAACCCATGTAAAAATAAGTATTGCACAAATTCGTTAACTACATGTTCTACTTATTATCCAATAAGCTTCTCATACAAGAATGTGTAGGACTTTTTTTTTTTTGTTGTTGTTGGTTATTCTTCTGCAGTATGTATGTGGTTCTCTCTGTGTGTGTTACTTATACACAATGCATTTTCTTTTGTGTACTATTAGTTTTTACGCACTGGTTACTTTTGTATAAAAAGTTGTGACGCACAAAATTGTGCACTTTTGCATGCCTTACTTATTCTTATTAAGAAATTTGTTACGAAAACTTGTACTATTCATTTTTTACGATGCCATGTATACAACTCGTCTTAAAGGAAAAAAATAAACTCAAAACAAACAACATCACAAAGAAACTCATAGGAAAAACAACATTGCACAAATTATTTAAGGGCTGCATGTCCTACTCATTTATCTAAGAGAAACTCATAGAACGTAATAGTGCATAAACTATTGCATTGCATGTATTGTTAATCCGAATAGAAAAACCAAATCAAACAACTGCTCAGGGTCGTCTTATGGACAAGGTCGTCTAGGCGGTCGCCTAGATCATTATATTATTGGGAGCTCGATTTTTTTTTTCTTTCTAATAGTAGTTAATGTGTGACATTTTTAAAGTGTTAGTAAAGTATTTTGTGGAGCAGACTGCTGATCACATGTTATTTTTAAAGTTTGGTCAAGTTTGATAGAGGCTTTCAAAGTGGTATGGGTTTCTCCTAGTTCTGTTAAGAGACAGTTTGAAGCACGAAAGCAGAATAATCTTACAGGAAAGTGTAAAGAAGTTTAGTGGAAGGTTATTTATGCAGTTGTGGCATCTTTGGAAGAGAGGATCTCTAGAGCGTTTGGGGGAAGAGCTAAGAAGGTGGATGAGCTTTGTCTAGTAATTAGGAAAATTCTAGTTTTATGGTTGTCTGAAACTAATGTTTTCAAGGACATTCTTGTAAGTTTCATTTTGTTTAATTGGAGCTAATTCTACCCATGTAATGGTGTTTTAGAACCGATTCTTTGATTGTATTGTAAATACTTTATTCTTTCAATTTAACTTCTTTTTTTTCAAAAATAAAGTATTTTGTTACACTTACCTGTTATAAATAAATGTTTAGTTTGATATTAAAGAGTCACTAAATTTTTAGGTTTTGAGAACAATAACCAAATTCCGGGTTACTTTAAGTCGTCTTAGAACCCAAAACCTCACCGAAGTGGCTGGAAAAAATTTCGACCTTCGACCACATAGCTTAATCCAAATTATCGCGTTGAATATATAATTTTATCTTCATATTCTAACTTTCTCCCTAATTTGGTAACCCACAAAAAAGAACGCGCAATTGGGGGATATGAATTACTTCCCCCAACCAAAGGTGTCTGCTAAGGGGTGTTTTTTGTGGCGAAAATACTAAAACACCCGTAGATTAATTAAAAAACATTATGAAAAGACTGTTATACCCTTTCTACTAAAACTTAAAATCTAAAAACCAAATCATTTATCCCCCATTCTCAAATCAGTTCCGGCACTCTCGTTTAGGGTTAGGTTTCAGTTTTTTTTTTTTTCATTATCTTCTTCATCGTTCTTCATCCGTTCTTCATCGACGATTAATCGTTAAATCAAAAAATTCTTCGTCGATTAACCTACCCGAATCATAACCATGCATCCACTAAAGAAACCAAATGCCCAATCGAAGTCAAAATCGATTGCTCAACAAAAACTACAAAATAGGCTTGTTTTGATTGCTCGAGAGCAAGAACACGAAGAACAAGAGTTATCGGACGATCAACTACTCAGAAATATGGATTCTGTGAGAAGTTAAGTCATTTAAAATTGTTTAATTAGTGTTTCAATCTATTTGTAGCTATGGGTTTATGTCAAAATCGCGAAACCCTAACTGAAACAGTTGAGTTTCAGTATTTCCGGCATTCAATTTAGTATGAATACCCCACCGGAAATAAGTACCGGCATTTTATCTAGGATGAAGACCACACCGGCAGCATCTCCCGGCATTTAATTTAGGTTGAAGACCACGCCGGAACATAGTTTCAGCATTCTATTTAGGATGAAGACCACTTCGGAACCCAGTACCGGCATTGATTTGAACTTTTACGAATACGCCGGTAGTGAGCTTCTAATAAACAGAAAACCCTAGGATTTTGTTATTTGTAGCGGCATACATTTTAGTTTAGATTCCATTCCGGTGTTGGAGTTTTGGTATCCAGGAATTTCAAAAATATTACCGGCATCTTTGACATTTTTTTGTCAATGCCGGTATTAGGTCCCGGCATGAGTTTTTAGCTTAGGGTTAAAATCGTAAAACCATACATATGACATGACGTCACTATGACCACTAGCGCATTTATTGAATCAATCAGCATGCCTACGTAAGAATTACCAGGGTACCTTTTTTTTTATATATACACGTGTCTTGTTCCACGGCAGAACCCTTAGTACTAACTGACATCACATCTGTATATGCCTAACCCTGATCCTCTCACTGTGCCAATGGCAAACCATGCCAGCCACGTCTCTGCGCCAAGGCATGCCAACCATGCCAGACGCACCACCGTGCCAATGGCAAACCATGCCAGCCACGTCTCCGCGCCAAGGCATGCTAACCATTCCAGCTGCACCATCGTGCCAATGGCAAACCATGCTAGCCACGTCTCTACGCCAAGGCATGCCGACCGTGCCAACCGCACCACCGTGCCAATGGCAAACCATGCCAGCCACGTCTCTGTGCCAAGGCATGCCGACCATGCCAACCGCACCTCCGCGCCAATGCCAAAGCCACGCCGGCCCTAAACCATGCCGCTGGATGCCAAATAAAGGGTTGCAACAATCAACAGCCACCCTTCCATCTGAGATGCAGATCTCAGACGCCCAAGTTCGCCACCAAACGCATGGTAACTTGCGGCCCAAAGCCAAACATCACGGTTTTCCCAAAACCCTAATTTTGGCCGCGCCTACACTATGCCAAAGCCATGCCAGCCCTAAACCATGCCGCTGGCTGCCAAACGAAGGGTTGCAACAATCAACGACCACCCTTCCATCTGAGATGCAGATCTAAGCCGTCCAAGTTCGCCACCAAGCGCGTGGCAACTTCTGGCCTAATGCTAAAACTACACGGTTTGTACCAAACCCTAATTTTTGGCCGCGCCTAAAGCGTGCACGAGCATGCCACCATGCCGCTGGCTACCAACATCCCTCCTGAATTCTTCATGAGTTTTACTTTCGGGCTGTTTTCACCCCCGAACGATCTCAAAACCTAAATATTCCCGCGTAAGGAGATAGGAAATTCTTTTCCGTACAGAATGGAGGGGAGGACCATCAAAATCCGAGTCCGTACGAGAATTCTACAGCGATTCTAGTAAAGGGCGCTAATTAGGATTTCAGCATACCAAACCCTAATTTAGACAAAACCCCAAGCGTTTCCCTACCATGCCGGCCTTCCCTTCACGGCTGCTAAAACGAAGGCGTGCGGCAATCAACGACCACCCTTCCATCTTAGATGCAAATCTTACCCGTCCAAGGTCGCCAGCCAACGCATGGTAACCTTTGGCCCAACGCCAAAACCCTAGTTTTGGCCACGCCCAAACCGCGCCAAGGCATGCCGACCATGCCACATGTGCCAATGGCATACCGTGCCAGCCACCTTGCCGCGCCTAAGCCATACCATGCCGGCCTTCACTTCACGGCTGCTAAAACGAAGGCGTGCGGCAATCAACGGCCACCCTTCCATCTTAGATGCAAATCTTAGCCGTCAAAGGTCGTCAGCCAACGCATGGTAACCTTTGGCCCAACGCCAAAACCCTAGTTTTGGGCATGCCCAATTCGCGCCAAGGCATGCCGACCATGCCACATGTGCCAATGGCATGCTGTGCCAGCCACCTTGCCGCGCCTAAGCCATACCATGCCGTCATTCCCTTCACGGCTGCTAAAACGAAGGCGTGCGGCAATCAACGACCACCCTTCCATCTTAGATGCAAATCTTAGCCGTCCAAGGTCGCCAGCCAACGCATGGTAACCTTTTGCCCAATGCCAAAACCCTAGTTTTGGCCACACCCAAACCGCGCCAAGGCATGCCGACCATGCCACATGTACCAATGACATGCCGCGCCTAAGCCATACCATGCCGTCCTTCCCTTCACGGCTGCTAAAACGAAGGCGTGCGGCAATCAACGACCACCCTTCCATCTTAGATGCAAATCTTAGTCGTCCAAGGTCGCCAGCCAACGCATGGTAACCTTTGGACCAACGCCAAAACCCCAGTTTTGGCCACGCCCAAACCGCGCCAAAGCATGCCGGCCATGCCACATGTGCCAATGGCATGCCGTGCCAGCCACATTGCCACGCCTAAGCCATACCATGACGGCCTTCCCTTCACGTCTGCTAAAACGAAGGCTTGCGACGATCAACGATCACCTTTCCATCTAAGATGCATATCTTAGCCGTCCAAGGTTACCATCCAACGCGTGGAAGCTTTTGGCCCGACACCAAGCCATAGTTTTGGTCGCGCCTAAACAATGCCAGAACCCTAACTTTTGGCCGCGCCTGAACTATGCCATATTAAAGCTATGCCGGCCATGCTTTCCTCTCAAGATGCAAAATATCGACCGTTGAAGGTAACCACCGAGCCGGCAAGTCTCCGAAGCTCAAATTTCCAAACAACAGCAACATGCTACATGTTTTCCACGAAAACACTCGAGACATCAACACATGTCACAAACTGGGGGATGCTCATTAGGGTTTTGGTTTGGCGGTTTACATCGTGCGGCGTACACTATGCCCGTTACAAGAAAGTGTCATAATAATGAGTCGGTTAGTAAATACAAGGAGTAATGGTGAAAAGTTTCTTTCATTATGGAACATCAATTCCAGGCGTTACCCGTTACCACCTCCTTCCACTTTACTCAGTCGTTTCCATTTCTTACGAGACCAGAGTACGTTTTGTTACGACTTGTATAAATAGGTCTTACATATTCCCACCAAACAACAAGTTTTGGTCTGGAACATACAACACTCTGAAATCACATGCTAGCTTTCCCATCTGTTAGCTTTCACTTTCTGATACAAGTCAAACAACTACTCTTCCGGAATCAATTATTCTGGTCTCAACACTTTCTTCGCTTCCCTCCCTAAAACCAACCCGTCTCCTTCACTTTGTGACCGAAGCAAGTCTGGAACGGCCATTTCTTAGTTTAGGCCGGATTTGTACAGATTGATCTCTCGAATCTAAAGTACTCCCTTGCAGTACATTGTTTAGGGTTTAGACTCGTTTCTCACCCACTCACGCGAAATTACCGAAATCAACATAAACTGTTTTCGCCCTCAAACAATTGGAGATCACAGTGGGAGATTGATCTTTCGGTCACGCTGTCAATTTCCAATTCCCGATCTCATATCTCGACCCGGACATCAAGTCGATAGAAGCAAACGATCCACTCAGGGATCAACGACTCAGTTACCGGACGGCCCGATTCACAGTCATGACACGACAAGGGATGACTGGGGACTTCCCATAGGTTAGAAGCAAACGATCCGACCAGGGGTCGACGACTCGGTTATCAGGTGACTCAGAGATGACTTTCCACAATCACGACGGTGCTTCCTATAAAACTCGGACTTACACCAGGAAGATTCATTTTTCGTCAGGATATCTGAAAAACTGAGTAAGCCTTGCCTAGGCAAATTACATGATTTACTACTTCAAGTCTTCACAGAGATGATAAAAACCGATAGCCATATTGTTCCCATGTTTCATTTCGTGCTTTCTACTGTCGCACAACATTCACAAATCCATGGCTTTCCTGGGGTACTTATGTTACTTATTGTCATAACCAAAACAACATTATTCTAAAACAATTCATTCCAAAAGAATAATCCAAAACCTTCGTAGATAACAGTTATCTATCAATTCAATTCAAATCAAACCATAAAACAGTCACCTACCCGTACGTGCCTACTTTGCATAATAATGACTACCCGTTACTATTCATGAGGTAGCCGACGTTACTCGAAGATGAATTATTTATGATGAAGTATTTCTACAAGTTTATGAAAGGCATACCCTTGGATAGGGTTTACACCAGTTCAGAAGAAAAAATATTTCTACAGATTTATGGAAGGCATACCTATGGCTAGGGTTTGCACCAACACAAGAAAACAAGAAAACAAATTGAAAGAGAAACGCTGGAGTACATAGCTGGAATATGCTTGCCCACTTTATTGCTACCACGCTACCGCTATACACCAGGACGTGATAACAAAAGAGAGCCAACCCCTTTCATAGGCATAACAATTTTGGAATTTGAATAAGGAAAGGATTTCCTGTTTGAGCTACGTATGGAAAGAGGCAACTGGGCCCGCAAGAACAAGTCCGCGCCACGCCAAGCCAGCACCGTGCCAAGCCAACAGTTCGCGCCATGCCCAGCCAACAGTCCGCGCCATACCAAATCCAAGCCGGCGTCCATTCCAAGCCAGCGTCCACACCAAGCCAGCGCCCATTCCAAGACGATCCAGCGCTAACAGCTTGCATCTTTACAGCAGCTTGCATCTTTCCAGCACCAGCAGCTTGCATCCTTCCAGCGCTAACAGCTTGCGTCCTTCCAGTAGGCGCCACCGCTACCGGTCAGTAGCCAAAGTTGCAGCGTTGACGCCAACACTCGATGGCCAAACCAAATTTACGCCAAGCCACGAACAAAAGGATCACAGATTATTCCTGCCTCCTAACAAAGTGATATTAATACGCCACCTGTCGATACCAGCGACGCAGAAAATGTCCCTTAAGGCGTTACACCTCCAATCACCAGAGCCGTTGCTACTCCACCATCAGAACGAGAGACCGGGGAAGCCATAAGAAGCCGACCTCCTTTTACCGCTGTTGATCTGGTGAAAAGATGAAAGGATTTTGTAAGGCTCAGACGGACATGGATACAACTCAGAAAAAGATACATGTTTTCCTCAAGACACTGACAGAGCGTCTACCACAAGAGTCACATCAACCCTAGACCGAGATGGCAAGAAATAGTGTTAACATCCAGGCACTTCAGCAGGACGCGCGTTTATAGACGAAGAGGCATGCGTTGCTCTTGAACGCCAAGTATAAGGGAATCAGCAATCCAATTTCATCAAACGTGGAGATTAAGAACGACTTCTCCAAAATCGAGGCAAAGAAAATCAGCAACCCTCCTGAGTTCACGAAGACCCTCTTCCCGTCAGGAGCTGCATGATTTCTGAGGACTTCGCCCACAAAATCGTGCAGTCTATGATGAAACATTTTATATGAGATTCCATATTTTTCCAAGGCGCAAAACGTCAAGATGTATTTGCAGCCCTCAACCACACTACATAAGGAAAACAGCAGTCTCCAGCCAGGGAAGTTGTTCCCAAACCCCAACCTCTCCTGGAAAGCACGATTGATGAATGAAACTGGGGACTCATAACCGTTGTTCGCGTGAAGGGTGTCCAATTTGACAACACACTGATTGACGCAGTCGCTCCGCTTCAACGTCTTCCGACAACTGCTCCGCTTCAACGTTCGCTCCAGTAGCCGCTCCGCTTCAGCGTTTTCTCCATAAGCTGCTTCAGGATCCGAAACCGAAGCTTCAACGTTTGGTTCTTTAAGTTTCAACGTCCTCTCCAAGAGTCGAAGCCACTTCAACGCCACTCCTTCCTGTAAAGGGTCATGCCACCACACTCACCATGTCAAGGATCATGATCAAAGCCAGCCAATCTTCGTAGTCATGGCCAGCTTTTGATCCATCCCGCCAAAACTCGTGATCATGGACAGTTTGCTCGCTTACGTATCCAGCCAATCCTTTTACTTCCATGGATGCCCATGCAATTCCATCCAACCTACTTTGTTCCCACGATAATGTAGTCTCTTCTGATTACATCTTCTACCAAGAACTGTTGTCGCTCATTTGTTGATACCAGCCAGCTTCACCACAACGACAATCACTATAAAGATCTACACGGAATCTCTTCACTGTCAAAGCTCAGATGACACAGTCAACCAAAAGGCCATAGCTACAACAAGGTCATCTACTCTTCAAGGGTGTAGCGGAAGAATATCATCATCTCTCTGTATAGAAGACGCCTTTAACACTTTACGAGGACGCGGCGGATCCCAAGCCTGTTCAGAGGAAACAACTTCAGAAACTAAAGAAAAGTGCGACCGGGGACTGCTCATCGCAGTTCATTCCAGAGAAGCGGCTAAAAAATTTTCTTGAAGAAACAGAGGGAGCCACGGTAAACAACATATCTCTCTCATTCCTACCTCTTCGCTATCCAGAATATTTTGTCCATGTGCATCCCAACAACAAATCCAGAAGAGTACAATAAGCTTGTATCAAATCCCGTGGACATGGACTCAAGGCGATGCAATAAAAATAGGCTACACAAGGGGAATACCAGCACGGAACGTTTTCACTCCCCTCAACCTGGTTATTTCTGATTTCAACATCAGCACTGCCAAAGTTTTACGAGCTGCGGAATTTCTCAACATGAAGTCGTACATGTGCATCGAAGACTCCAAAAGCACGCCACAAAGATACATTCACATATTCGTCCATGCCATCGGATCTAACAGAAATATAACTGGGGACTGCTCACCGCATCCCATTCCATACCACAGTCCAAGATTCGGAAGCTAGTTCGAAGGGTGTCTCATGGGGCAAAGTCCTTGAAGACTTGATAGCAGCACATCGGCAACATAATATCTCCCAACTCATCTATTTCATCATGTGGCTTCGGAAGATTTCTACCATCCACAGCGTATCATCATCGCGATCAGAAGGTCCAGACACTGAACAACCTAAAGTCAGAGATGGAATGATAATACAACCACAATCTCCAAGATTAATTAGCCCTGACATAATCGTTACCGAGCATATATTTCATCCATCCATCCCAAGAATGCAATCGAGTTTGGTAAATTTTGGAATCCACTGGATGGATACTGCAAACGAAAGCACGGATCCAGATGAGCAACTGAAAGCAGAAGAGGGTCGATATCTCTTTTCATACGGGGTGGAGTTTCTAGAGTTTGAACATAATAAAGGTTCCTTCTTGCGCCATGAACGGGAATAGATGACTGGGCGCGACTATGCCATCTCGGGCCCATAACATCCCTCCTGATTTCTTCCTGAGTTTCACTGTCGGGCTGTTTTCGCCTCCTAAACGAACTCAAAACCTAAATATTCCCGCGTAAGGATATGGGAAATTCTTTTCCGATCAGGATGAAGGGGCGTACCGTCAAAATCCGAGTTCCTATGAGAATTCTACAATGATTTTAGTAAGGGGCGTTAATTAGGGTTTCCGCATGCCAGACCATAATTTAGACAAAGTTGCCATCATCCCACAGAACTGAAGCAAGTTGTTATCTTCCCGAAGCCGTTGTCACCTTCCCACAGAACTGAAGCAAGTTGTTATCTTCCCGAAGCCGTCGTCACCTTCCCACGGAACTGAAGCAAGTTGTTATCTTCCCGAAGCCAGTCGTCACCTTCCCACGGAACCGAAGCAAGTTGTTATCTTCTCAAAGCCAGTCGTCACCTTCCCACGAAACCGAAGCAAGTTGTTATCTTCCCGAAGCCAACGCTCACGGATCCTTTCCAAGACGCACGATACCTGCGGCTCCCATTCCAAGCCGACCAATGATGATGGCTCGTTCCAAGCCAATCCAACGCTCATGGCTCCTTTCCAAGCCGCACGATACCTGCGGCTCCCATTCCAAGTCGACCAATGCTGACGGCTCGTTCCAAGCCAATCCAACGCTCACGGCTCCTTCCCAAGCCACACGATACCTGCGGCTCCCATTCCAAGCCGATCCAGTGCTAAACGGATCCAAGTCCAAGTCGACCAGTGCTAGCAGTTTCCCTTCACACCAAATCTACACTAGCGGCTCCGTTCCAGCCTAACCTGCAGTCCCACGAACAGAACTTACGTAAAGCCGCCAAATACGAGGATCACATATTCTCCTTACTTCCCGAAAAAGACGAATCTTCCTGACCATCTTGCATGATTTACGTTTCGATTCTGTCCTTGTCCGTCACCATCTTATGCTTACCTCGCAACAATGCCCCTGTTCCGAGCTAAGCAGTGGACTTAATGTTGATGGTGGTTTTTAGCTTAGGGTTAAAATCGTAAAACCATACATCTGACATGACGTCACTATGACCACTAGCGCATTTATTAAATCAATTAGCATGCCTACGTAAGAATTACCAGGGTACCTTTTTTTTATATATACACGTGTCTTGTTCCACGGCAGAACCCTTAGTACTAACTGACATAACCTTTGTATATGCCTAACCCTGATCCTCTCACCGTGCCAATAGAAAACCATCCCATCCACGTCTCTGCGCCAAGGCATGCCAACCATGCCAATGGCAAACCATGCCAGCCACGTCTTCGCGCCAAGGCATGCCAACCATGCCAGCCGCACCACCGTGCCAATGGCAAACCATGCCAGCCACGTCTCCGCGCTAAGGCATGCCAACCATGCCAGCCGCACCACCGTGCCAATGGCAAACCATGCCAACCACGTCTCCGCGCCAAGGCATGCCAACCATGCCAGCCACACCACCGTGCCAATGGAAAACCATGCCAGCCACGTCTCTGCGCCATGGCATGCCGACCATGCCAACCGCACCACCGTGCCAATGGCAAACCATGCCAGCCACGTCTCTGCGCCAAGGCATGCCGACCATGCCAACCGCACCTCCGCGCCAGTGCCAAAGCCATGCCAGCCCTAAACCATGCCGCTGGCTGCCAAACGAAGGGTTGCAACAATCAACGGCCACCCTTCCATCTGAGATGCAGATCTCAGCCGTCCAAGTTCGCCACCAAAAGCAGGGCAACTTGCGGCCCAAAGCCAAACATCACGGTTTTCCCAAAACCCTAATTTTGGCCGCGCCAACACTATGCCACAGCCATGCCAGCCCTAAACCATGTCGCTAGCTGCCAAACGAAGGGTTGCAACAATCAACGACCACCCTTCCATCTGAGATGCAGATCTCAGCCGTCCAAGTTCGCCACCAAGCGCGTGGCAACTTCTGGCCCAATGCCAAAACTACATGGTTTGTACCAAACCCTAATTTTTGGTCGCGCCTAAAGCGTGCACGAGCATGCCACCATGCCGCTGGCTACCAACATCCCTCCTGAATTCTTCCTGAGTTTTACTTTCGGGTTGTTTTCACCCCCGCACGAGCTCAAAACCTAAATATTCCCACGTGAGGAGATAGGAAATTCTTTTCTGTACAGAATGGAGGGGCGGACCATCAAAATCCGAGTCCGTACGAGAATTCTACAGCGATTATAGTAAAGGGCGCTAATTAGGGTTTCAGCATACCAAACCCTAATTTAGACAAAACCCCAAGCGCTTCCCTACCATGCCGGCCTTCCCTTCACTGCTGCTAAAACGAAGGCGTGCGGCAATCAACGACCACCCTTCCATCTTAGATGCAAATCTTAGTCGTCCAAGGTCGCCAGCCAACGCATGGTAACCTTTGGCCCAACGCCAAAACCATAGTTTTGGCCACGCCCAAACCGCGCCAAGGCATGCCGACCATGCCACATGTGCCAATGGCATGCCTTGCCAGCCACCTTGCCGCACCTAAGCCATACCATGCCGGCCTTCCCTCCACGGCTGCTAAAACGAAGGCGTGCGGCAATCAACGGCCACCCTTCCATCTTATATGCAAATCTTAGCCGTCCAAGGTCGCCAGCCAACGCATGGTAACCTTTGGCCCAACGCCAAAACCCTAGTTTTGGCCACGCCCAAACCGCGCCAAGGCATGCCGACCATGCCACATGTGCCAATGGCATGCCGTGCCAGCCACCTTGCCGCGCCTAAGCCATACCATGCCGTCCTTCCCTTCACGGCTGCTAAAACGAAGGCGTGCGGCAATCAACGACCACCCTTCCATCTTAGATGCAAATCTTAGCCGTCCAAGGTTGCCAGCCAACGCATGGTAACCTTTGGCCCAACGCCAAAACCCTAGTTTTGGCCACGCCCACCGACCATGCCACATGTGCCAATGGCATGTCATGCCAGCCACCTTGCCACGCCTAAGCCATACCATGACGGCCTTCCCTTCACGGCTGCTAAAACGAAGGCTTGCGACGATCAACGATCACCTTTCCATCTAAGATGCATATCTTAGCCGTCCAAGGTTACCGTCCAACGCGTGGCAGCTTTTGGCCCGACACCAAGCCATAGTTTTGGTCGCGCCCAAACAATGCCAGAACCCTAACTTTTGGTCGCGCCTAAACTATGCCATATTAAAGCTATGCCGGCCATGCTTTCCCGCCATCATCGGCTACCAAACGTAGGGTTGCAATAATCGACGGCTACCTTTCCTCTCAAGATGCAAAATCTCGACCGTTGAAGGTCACCACCGAGCCGGCAAGTCTCCCAAGCTCAACTTTCCAAACAACAACAACATGCTACATGTTTTCCACGAAAACACTCGAGACATCAACACATGTCACAAACTGGGGGGATGCTCATTAGGGTTTTGGTTTGGCGGTTTACAGCGTGCGGCGTACACTACGCCCGTTACAAGAAAGTGTCATACGAATGAGTCGGTTAGTAAATACAAGGAGTAATGGTGAAACGTGTCTTTCATTATGGAACATCAATTCCAGGCGTTACCCGTTACCACCTCCTTCCACTTTACTCAGCCGTTTCCATTTCTTACGAGACCAGAGTACGTTTTGTTACGACTTGTATAAATAGGTCTTACTTATTCCCACCAAAGAACAAGTTTTGGTCAGGAACATACAACACTCAGAAATCACATGCTAGCTTTCCCATCTGTTAGCTTTCACTTTCTGATACAAGTCAAACAACTACTCTTCCGAAATCAATTATTCTGGTCTCAACACTTTCTTCGCTTCCCTCCCTAAAACCAACCCTTCTCCTTCACTTTGTGACCGAAGCAAGTCTGGAACGTCCATTTATTGGTTTAGACCGGATTTGTATAGATTGATCTGTCGAATCTAAAGTACTCCCTTGCAGTACATTGTTTAGGGTTTAGACTCGTTTTCTCACCCACTCACGCGAAATTACTGAAATCAGCAGAAACCGTTTTCACCCTCAAACACCAGGAATTTCCTAAAGTGTACCGGCATCCTCGAAAATTATTTCTAAATGCCGATATTGGTTCCCGGCATGTTCGTTACTTTTTTTTTGGTATGCCGGTAGTGATGATTCTATGCCGTAATGTGGTGTATCTATGCCGGTATTAGAAATGAAAGTTAGTGTCTTATATTTATTTCGTGCTTCTTTTGAAATAGATCTAAAGCAAAGGAAGCTAAAGCAAAGGAGGCTAACAAAGGAAAAGCTAAAGATGTTGTCATTAAGAAAAGAAGGAAGGATGGTCTTGATACTCCTCAGTCTCTTCCTCCTCGAGGGAATAACAAAAAGCGTTTGGGTGCTAATACAAGAGGGGCAATTTGGGAGAGTGGTCGTGATCGTAGTAAAATCGTAATCAGTGAATCTACCGGAGCTATTGAGGAGGAAGATGAGCAAGATGAGCAAGATGAAGAGGAAAGTGAGGAGGAAGATAATGAGATTGATCCAACTCAATTAGCAAACCAAAGCCAAGGAGTAGCAACCCACACAAGGCAAGGAGAAAGGCAAAGGCAAAGTAAAAGTTAAAGGTTCGCACCTTCCTCATGTTGAAGACATGATACCCGACCTTGATCGTGGTAGAATTTGGAATCCTTATACATCGTCGTATTACCAACTTTTAGCTTAATTATATCCAAACCATCCTTATACATCGTCATATGATACGTACATAGGAAATTTTGTGCATCCTGAAATACGTCGGTGTTGATGGTGGTTTTTAGACAAGGGGTAAAATCGTAAAACCCCATGACCTAGTGTTACCCGCAACACATTAAATAAGAGCATTCAACTCAGGTGTAAATAATTAATAGGGGTATTTTTTCAAAATACCAGATTAGGGTTTTCAACACAAAACCCTAATTCCAAAACCAAGCCGCATATTGCGCACCATGGCAACAATGCCAAACCAAGCCGCATACTGCGCACCATGGCAACAATGCCAAACCAAGCCGCACTCTGCGCACCGTGGCAACAATGCCAAACCAAGCCGCATACTGCGCACCATGGCAACAATGCCAAACCAAGTCGCATACTGCGCACCATGGCAACAATGCCAAACCAAGCCGCATACTGCGCACCATGGCAACAATGCCAAACCAAGCCGCATACTGCGCACCATGGCAACCATGCCAAACCAAGCCGCGCTCGCGCACCATGGCAACAATGCCAAAACAAGCCGCATATCACAGCGCACCATGGCAACAATGCCAAACCAAGCCGCACTCTCGCGCACCATGGCAACCATGCCAAAACAAGCCGCATCATCGCGCACCATGGCAACAATGCCAAAACAAGCCGCATACTTCGCGACCATGGCAACAATGTCAAACCAAGCCGCATATCACGCACCATGGCAACCATGCCAAACCAAGCCGCGCTGCGCACCATGGCAACCATGCCAAAACAAGCCGCATATCGCGCACCATGGCAACAATGCCAAACCAAGCCGCACTCTCGCGCACCATGGCAACCATGCTAAAACAAGCCGCATATCGCACCATGGCAACCACGCCAAAACAAGCCGCATATCGCGCACCATGGCAACCATGCCAAAACAAGCCGCATACATGCGCACCATGGCAACCATGCCAAAACAAGCCGCACTCGCGCACCATGGCAACCATGCCAAACCAAGCCGCACTCTGCGCACCATGGCAACCATGCCAAAACAAGCCGCATACTGCGCACCATGACAACCATGCCAAACCAAGCCGCATACTACGCACCATGGCAACCACGCCAAGCCAAGCCGCACTCTGCGCACCATGGCAACCATGCCAAACCAAGCCGCACCCTTCGCACCATGGCAACAATGCCAAATTCCAAGCCGCTATGCCTTTGGCCCACGCCAAACATAGCGCCCTAGGTTTGCAAGACTTGCAACTAGGTCAACATGGCCGCACGTACCATTGGCACATGCCAACACGCGTCGCAAGCCATACTTCCAAGCCGCTATGCCTTTGGCCCACGCCAAACATAGCGCCCTAGGTTTGCAAGACTTGCAACTAGGTCAACATGGCCGCACGTGCCATTGGCACATGCCAACACGTGCCGCAAGCCATATTTCTAAGCCGCTATGCCTTTGGCCCACGCCAAACATAGCGCCCTAGGCTTGCAAGACTTGCAACTAGGTCAACATGGCCGCACGTGCCATTGGCACATGCCAACACGTGCCGCAAGCCATATTTCTAAGCCGCTATGCCTTTGGCCCACGCCAAACATAGCGCCCTAGGCTTGCAAGACTTGCAACTAGGTCAACATGGCCGCACATGCCAACACGTGTCGCAAGCCATACTTCCAAGCCGCTATGCCTTTGGCCCACGCCAAACATAGCGCCCTAGGCTTGCAAAACATGCAACTAGGTCAACATGGCCGTACGTGCCAATGGCACATGCCAACATGCTCGCTAGCTAGTTTCCCTAGCAAAATCACGGCCCTAACGGCCATGCATGCCATTGGCACATGCCAACATGCTCGCTAGCTAGTTTCACTAGCAAAATCACGGCCCTAACGGCCATGCATGCCATTGGCACATGCCAACATGCTCGCTAGCTAGTTTCCCTAGCAAAATCACGGCCCTAACGGCCACGCATGCCATTGGCACATGCCAACATGCTCGCTAGCTAGTTTCCCTAGCAAAATCACGGCCCTAGCAAAACATGCCAACATGCTCACGGCTAGTTTCCCTAAAAACCACGGCCATGCATGCCATTGGCACATGCCAACATGCTCGCTAGCTAGTTTCCCTAGCAAAACCACGGCCCTAACGGCCACGCATGCCATTGGCACATGCCAACATGCTCGCTAGCTAGTTTCCCTAGCAAAATCACGGCCCTAACGGCCATGCATGCCATTGGCACATGCCAACATGCTCGCTAGCTAGTTTCCCTAGCAAAATCGCGGCCCTAACGGCCACGCATGCCATTGGCACATGCCAACATGCTCGCTAGCTAGTTTCCCTATCAAGGTCACGGCCCTAATGGCCACGCATGCCATTGGCACATGCTAAACACACGCGATGGTAGCCTAACTTGCAAACCGTGCAACCTACCACCAAGGCATTCCGCACATGCCATTGGCACATGCCAAACACACACGCTGGTAGCCTAACTTGCAAACCGTGCAACCTACCACCAAGGCATTCCGCACATGCCATTGGCACATACCAAACACACACGCTGGTAGCCTAACTTGCAAACCGTGCAACCTACCACCAAGGCATCCCGCACATGCCATTGGCACATGCCAAGCACACACGCCGGTAGCCCAACTTGCAAAACCGTGCAAACTACCACCAAGGCATTCCGCACATGCCATTGGCACATGCCACACGCGCCACTAGCAGCGCCACTTGCACTCAAGATGCAACCAACACTCGAGACATCAACACAAACTGGGTATTCTTCTTTAGGGTTTTGGTTTGGCGGTCACAGCATGCAGCGTACACTACGCTCATATTAAGAAAGCGTGAAAAGGAATAAAGCGGTCAAATAAAAGAGGAAATAATGGTGAAAAACGTTTTCGCCCATTAAACCATGCGGTTACCACCTCCTCCCATTATTTCACCCTTTACTCTCTTCCTTCATGAGGCCAGTACGTTTCAATCTCGACTTGTATAAATAGGTCTTACCTATTTCCACCGGACAACAAGTCTCGGTCATGAGAAATATACTACACTTACACTCTCGAAAGGCAACTTTGCAAGCTCTCCCAAAAGCTTTCATCTCTTGCAAGCTTCCTAAGCTTTCACTTTCGATACAAGTCGAGATACTACTCTCCTCAACACCTTTCTCTGCTTCCCTCCCCAAATCAACCCTTCTCCTCCACTTTGTGACCGAAGCAAGTCCGGAACGGCCATTTCTTGGTTTAGGCCGGACTTGTACAGATTGATCTCTCGAATCTATAAAGTGCTCACGTGCAAGCACATTTGTTTAGGGTTTAAACCAGTTTCTCACTCACCTACCGCATTTACCGAAATCGGCAGAAACGATTTTTACCCATAAACAATTGGCGACCACAGCGGGAGGATTGATCTATCGGCTATAATGTCAGACTGTCGATCTCGTTCTTCGACCCGAGATGTCAAGATGGTGGGGAAGGCGACTCAATCCGACGCAACTACCCAGGACAACCTAAGTTACTAGTTGTAAAACTACACGAGAAAACGGGGACTTGCCAAGATGCTACCGGCGATTGGGGACTTGCGACTCGGTCAGACTCAACCGCCAGACAACCCTAAGGTTATCAGTTGTTAAAACTACACCAGAAAACTGGAGACTCGCTGAAGACGCTACCAGCAACTGGGGACTAACTGGCGATGCTACCAGCAAAGCCGCCCTTTTACACGGAGAGGGGCGTGTTCACAAAACCTATGAAGTGAGTAAATTTAGACTACACAAGATATACGATCTATTTTTAGGTTCCTAGTAAAACCGTCATACTGCTGAGTCTTGTGCCAAGTGCTAGCACACACTCTCATAGAAGCAATATTCCTTTCCAAAAACATAATCAGAGTCATATTATCAAAACCATTCATCCCGAAATAATCCAACACCCAAAAAGCTACCCACTGTCTATCAAAGGTCAAGCTTTGAACCGGACATCCAATATGTCTTTCAAAAAAAAAAAAAAAAAAGAACCTAAATGAAAGATCAACAGAGAAACGTTCAAGGAAAATCATCCAACAAAAGTTTGCTCTTCTTGGAGAAAGTCAACTTTGCATCTTCAAGATCCGCTCTCTTTATAGTCAACACCTTGGAAAGCTTTTCGAGTTCCACCTCCTGTCGTGCAATCTCCTCGGCGGAAAGGCTTTCGATTGCTTGCATCTTTCAACTTTTGGACCTCGGAAGGCCTTCGACAAACCACGAAGTGTTGAACTCCTTTTCTACGCATACGTCAGCGATGGTGCTCCCATTCGGCAATAACGTCTTGAAACGGTGTGACCGGTCCACCTCACGCATATCCTCGATGGAAGATAAAGCCTCTTCCACACGCTTAACCAATGCAAATCGACTAGTGACTTTCTTGGTTGTGGCCATATGTCCGTACTTCTCCCGGATTCGGTGTACAACGCCTCGTGCTTAGCCGGCACGCTGAAGCCGCCAACCAAAGCACATGTCCGGATAAGGAACCAAGTACGGAGGATCAAAAAGGCGCTTTGCACTGGCCTCACGACCCGCAAAGGGTCTTCTTCCATGTCTACGGCAGCAACCATCGAGAGAATCATCCGCCCGTTTGAGCCACATCCGTGCCCGGCAATTGGCTAACGCCCATCTCCAAGTCACCAGCGGTGGTCACCAAAGGCAAGTTTTCGTGTGGCTCTACCCCGTAATCATCCTCCGAACCGGTTCCTCCTGCGAACTTGAGTTAGACATTTTTCAAAAGAAGAAACGAGAAGAAGAAAGAAAAGAAGCGCTTGCCGGACGCGCTTACTAGACGTGCTTACCGAACACGCTTACTTGCACGCGCACATGCCAGGCACACATGCCGCACGCACATGCTAGCCACAGTACCACACTTTGTGCTAACAGTTCGCATCCTTCCAGCGCTAACATCTTGCGCCCTTCCAGCACCATCCTCTCCCTTCGAAACAACGCCATGGCTCCAAAGACTTCGTGATCAAAACCGTGTCATCTCTCGCACGATCCACTTACGATCACCAGAACTGCAGCCACTTCCGCCACCCCAACGGTTCTTCAAGCATGACTGCTCCAACCGTCACCAGAGACGCTACTCCACCATCAGGGCAAGATACTGGAAGATCCGGAAGAAGCCGACCTCCTTGTAGCGTTGTTGATTTGATGAAAGGACAAAAGATACTTCAGCAGGACGCGCGTTTATAGATGAAGAGGCTCGCGTTGCTCTTGAGTGACCAGTAGAAGGGGATAAGCAATCCAATTTCGTCACACGTGAAGATCATCAAAGACTTCTCCAAAATTGAAAGCAAGGGAAATCAACAACTCTCCTGAGTTCACGGAGACCCTTCCCTCGTCAAGACCCGCACAATGGGAACTTCGCCCACAAAGTCGTACAGTCTATGATGAAACAGTTGTGTGAGATTCTATGTTTATCCAAGGCGTAGCGTCAAGACATATTTGCACCCCTCAACTGCACTACATCAGGAAAGCAGGCGTTTCCATCCAGGGAAGCCGTTCCCAAACCCCAACCTCTCATAGGAAGCACGATCGATAGATGGAACTGGGGACTCCTAACCTCTGTTTCTCTTGAGGGATGTCGAGTTTGACAGAACGTGACGCGGTCTCCACTTCAAAATGGTAACCGTCAAGGCTCGAGAGTTGCAAGACGTTGTTTCAACGTTCTCTCCGTAGCTCTCCGCATCAACGTTCTCTCCAGAAGTAGCTACACATCAACGTTCTCCCCAGAAGTAGCTACACATCAACGTTCTCCAGCAGCGGCTTCGCATCAACGTTCGCTTCAACGCCACTCCTTCCTGCAAAGGGTCATGCCGCCACACTCCCCAGCCAGAGCTTCACCGCAGTAGCAATTACTACAAGGATGGAAACACGTAAACCATACTTGAGGACGGAAGATATGCATGGGATCCCTTCACTGTCAAAGCTACGAAGAATAGTCCACCAAAAATCCGTACCCACAACAAGGTCCTCTACTCTTCAAGGGTGCAGCGCAAGAACATCATCACCTCTCTGTATAGAAGACGCCTTCAACACTTTACGAGGCCGCGGAGGATCCCGAGCCCGCACTATCCGAGAATATGTCATCATGTAATTTCGAGCATCCCAGTGTCACATCCGTAAGAGTACGATATGCTTATATTAAATCCTGTGGAGGGGGGATTCAAGGCGATATAATGAAAGTAGGTCATGCATGGAGACTACCAGCGTAAGATGCTTTCACTCCCCTCAACCAGGTTATTACTGATTTCAACATCATTACTATCGAGGTTTTACGAGCCACGAGAATTTCTCAACATGAATCCGTACATGTGCACCTAAAACTCCAAAAGCACGCCAGAAGGTTACATTCACGTATTCATACACTCCATCATATCAAACCGAAGTATGACCCAGGGACTTCTCGTTGCATCCCATTTCGTAAGATAGATCCCTAAATCGGCGTCTTCCAAGTCTCGCAGCGATCAACAAGGACGGATTCGAAGGAAGGGGAACGACTAGGTCATCCTCGTCGATAGCACTGATGCATGCTCCAACAGGATATCTCTGCACAAAAGGGAAATTTTCCATTTATACAACAAGCGGCGGTAAAGTGTACGACAGTCCGCCAAAGAAGAAGAAAACATACCGAGAGAAATTCAACAAGAAGAACCTTTCTCAAATGAGGGAGATGATGCAGTTGCGTTGGGTATGAATACGGAACCTTAAAAAGGAAAGGAAGCAATGAGGGACATAACGCTTCCAGATTTTTTGGCATGAAAGATGCCCTAATTGAAGCCGCGCGTGAAGGAAAGGCAAAATAAGGAAACTTTGCTATCTGAAGAAACTCCCTCCTTATTTACATCGGTCACGCCAGCAAGCACGCACAGTTTCCACACCTTGCGCCGGTCCCACCAGCTAGCACACTCGGTTTCCCAAGCCGCGCCTGCAAGCACGCACAGCTTCCACATTGCATCGGCCCCACCAATTGCGCCGACTTCCCAATGGCCGCCCAAGTCACGCCTGCAAGCACGCAAAGCTTCCACACCTTGCACCGGTCCCACCAGCTAGCACAATCAGCTTCCCAACTCACGCCAACTTCCCAACGTCGCCCAAGTTGCACCGGCCCCACCAATTGTGCCAGTGTAACACCCCGTGTTTTTAGCATGGCGCATGCTAAAAGATGCGCCATTTGCTTGTGATGAAGCTTCATCCAAAGCTTCCGCAGCGTGAAAAAGGTGGATTAGATTAAGGCCAATACCGCGCCAAAAATGGCGTATTATGTTTGGCATTTGGCCAAGGGACAATGTTGCATCATCATGATACATTAGGCCGGTTGGGTAGGTGGCCTTGAGCTTACAAATGTAATCATTGCGCATTATGAGAGTTATTGGCCAACAACCAATATCGCACAATCATTGTGCATCGGACCGCAGAGGGCGGTCGAGAGAATATTGCATAATCATTGTGCGATATGCCAAAGAGAATGTCGCATAATCATTGTGCAAAGAGATCAACGAGTGGTGCACCATCATTGTGCAACAAATGAACGGAACTCGGCAATCATTGCCGGTCATTCGAAAATTCATGGCAACGGCCATGAATAGTGAAGCATGTCAATATGCTCCCCTTTTCATACTTGTAGAAATTCCATTAAGACATATATAGGGAGGGGTAGTTGGTTGAAGGTGCATATGCGGACTATGTACCAAGTAAGCTTCATAGCTTAGCCGGAAGGGTATAAATGATGCCTAAGTCTCATTTATAGTTGCGTAGCCTTTCAAAGAGGGTATTTGATGCGTTGGCATCGCTATGCCACAGCGCGGACCCGATGATGCATAATCATTATGCATCTTGGCGGAATGGCCTATACGGACCAGGCCATTACCGTTTTTGCTAGGCCACAGCCTTGCAAACGATTTGGTTTAAGTTTTTGTCCCTTCAAGGATGAACTACGGTCTGTGCTTGATCCCTTTAGAGTAGGGAAGGGTACGTAGGCAGCCGCAATGAGTTGTAGCATTGCCGGTCCAGCACATTGGCCCCTCATATCATCTAAGCTCGGTAGCTCGACGCAAGAGATGATTGTGGCCAGACTTGATGAGGCTTAGTTGCATGCCCGTAAGTGGATGCTCATACTTCCTATCAAGTTATAAAGAGTTGGTAAGCAAGGTAACGTAGGAAATGGCAAGGGCTTGGTGCGGCCTATGCCAAAGTCCAAGGCTTATACACGGACAATGATGGTTGCTCAGCTAGCTAGGAAATTCAGTGATGAATTCCACATGTAAAGGCAAAGCCGAGAGATGCATGAAAAATGCATTGACATTGGCCTTATGGCCGTAAGCCCTTTTGGGGGGGACAAGGGTAAGTTGGAACGGTGTGGAAGCTAAGTTAGCCGCGTCATGCTCCACGAGCATGCTTGCAAGGGCGAATGAACGTGCATTTGCCTAGCTTTAAAGGCCCGGATCGTAGCTTCATCATGGCGCACCGGGAGTTACGGCTGCGGCGCAATGCGCCAAAGGCGTAATTTTCCTCCCGTCGCGGATGGTATCGAGCCGGCTCCGAGAAAACTCTAGGGACTTGTGCGAAGTGGACTCATTGGCGAGTATTTTCCTTGATGAAAACTTAAAGTTGGAGAGTATGCCAACTTCTCGCGCTGAAAAGAGTTTGTAATCGCTGAGCCGGTTACTTTGCAAATCGAGTTGAGCTTGTATAAGTACTTGTGAGTTTGCCAGGCCTCGTGGCACCCCGCTTACGAGCATCCGGAAGACCGTCCGGGACGGTGGGTAGACAATGGGACTGATCATCCCCACACGTTGGCACTGGCCAAGGGTGTGCGTTGTCAGGCCCGGCTAGCATCCCACTTACGAGTGGCAACCCGGTAAATCCGTCAGGGACGGTGGCTTGCATCCAACTGCACTGGCATTAGAGATTGGTCCTCACGGTGTTGCGTTAGGTTTTGCTTTGTCATTTCGATGACATCTTCCAACCTTGTGAACTTTAGGGACTTCTGAGTGCGTAGTATGGGATGCGCATTCAGGATACCTGGTCGAGATATCCTCTTGGCATTGGCCAATTGCGATTCTTGGTTTTGTTGTGGGCACTTTTTGGATTCCTGGGCAGGTGGTATGGGACATGTGCTCAGAAGGTCTAAATTGTTGTTCATGACAACTTGAAGAAACCCGTGATTTCTGAGCATCTGCTATGGGACTTTTGCTCATGAAATCCAACTCGAAGAGATTGTCCACAATAGCTTTGGTTTTGAATTTCGGGGACGAAATTCTTTGAAGGGTGTGATAATGTAACACCCCGTGTTTTTAGCATGGCGCATGCTAAAAGATGCGCCATTTGCTTGTGATGAAGCTTCATCCAAAGCTTCCGCAGCGTGAAAAAGGTGGATTAGATTAAGGCCAATACCGCGCCAAAAATGGCGTATTATGTTTGGCATTTGGCCAAGGGACAATGTTGCATCATCATGATACATTAGGCCAGTTGGGTAGGTGGCCTTGAGCTTACAGCGTAATGATGTGACTCAATAATGTTGTAGAAAGTGGTAGTAAGGTTGTCGTTCACTCGGACTTGATGAAATCGATCTTAGGATTTAATAAAGAAAAATAATAAAAATACAGAATATATACAATTTATGTCACAAGACGGAGAGAGTTACCGGGATTCGGGGATTCCGCCAAACTCATAACAAAAGGTTCAAATATTAATTCTTTTAACAATTATAGCTCAACAAATAAAAAACATGGACTCTTATTTTTGCCAAATTTGATTCTCAAAATATTAGTTATAAATCGTAAGCATGGGACATCAAACATTTAAGCAAGCATGACCCATCTAATAAAATAATAACTAATTTAATCAAATCATAATTCAATTTTTAATCGAGTGCAAAAGTCATGAAAAGAATTAATTAAAATTACCCATGTATGAAGTTCGTCTTCCTCCGTCGTCCCAGTGATGGGTTCTAGCTCATCATGTTGGAAACGCGCTCAAAAGTCATTATTATTGCTCAAAAATGGTTTACAAATGATGCACAAAAAGAGAAATGATGAAAATCGGGTTTGCAACAGTTATAGATGTTGCAAACACTGTTACAAACTACGATAGATAATAAGTGCTTCTCGTCTTGTAAGTCTGCCCCACTCCGTATTACGACCCACGTATATGTGTCGCAGACGCCGTAGAAGAACGACCGCTTATGCTTGGTCCGTTCTTCGTGTTCTTCGAAGAAGCAACGAGAAAATGGCAGTCTGCAACTTCGATTTTTTTGCTTTTCTCGCGTTCTAAAACCTCCCAAACTCTCCGTCCTTCATCCAATCAACTCCATAACCTTAAATACCCCATCACAGACCCAATAATCACGCACCAAACTCATAGAAATCTCTTAACTTCAATGCTTCCATTTACGGGAATAATTCCCCTTCTCTTTCTCTCGCACGCTGTAATATCAATCCTACACAAGCCAAACACGTTGAATACGTGTTTCGAGATGCATTTAAACTCCCCTCCACACGCAAGCACTCCATATGTATCCCAAAATCCCGAGAATCACTCCATCCCCCGGTTTTAGAACAAACTCCTAGAATAACCGAGTTTTGTTTCTTCAAAACACGCAAAGACGTGTGTACAAGGTGAGCACATAATATTTGTTCAAATCTCACGAAATCTGCAACAAAATCTTCTCACAACTGGCGTATCTTCCGACCATAAAACTGAAATCCGAGTATCTCTCTGCCATTTTTCTATGCTCGGGTAGTTTCCCGCCAAAAACTAATTCAAAAGAGGAAAATGATGGTTGCCCCTTATCCAGCTGCTTGTGTGCGAATATCCTGTAGGTGCCCCTTATCCTATATTGAGAGTCCGAATATCAAATGTCCTTCGGGTGCTTTAGACAACTTTTCGAGCTGATTTTTCCAAAAATGTTTATTGCCCAAAAATACCTAAAAATACATAAAAACACAATATTAGTACAAAAATCGAGTTCCAACAATACCAATACTGAGGACAATTCAGACACAAAAAATGTGTCTATCACGTAATCATTGCGCATTATGAGAGTTATTGGCCAACAACCAATATCGCACAATCATTGTGCATCAGACCAGAGAGGGCTGGTCGAGAGAATATTGCATAATCATTGTGCGATATGCCAAAGAGAATGTCGCATAATCATTGTGCGAATAGATCGAACGAGTGGTGCACCATCATTGTGCAACGGAGAACGGAAACTCGGCAATCATTGCGGTCATTCGAGAAATTCATGGCAACGGCCATGAATAGTGAAGCATGTCAATATGCTCCCCTTTTCATACTTGTAGAAATTCCATTAAGACATATATAGGGAGGGGTAGTTGGTTGAAGGTGCATATGCGGACTATGTACCAAGTAAGCTTCATAGCTTAGTTTTAAGGGTATAAATGATGCCTAAGTCTCATTTATAGTTGCGTAGCCTTTCAAAGAGGGTATTTGATGCGTTGGCATCGCTATGCCACAACGCGGACCCGATGATGCATAATCATTATGCATCTTGGCGGAATGGCCTATACGGACCGGCCATTACCGTTTTTGCTAGGCCACGACCTTGCAAACGATTTGGTTTAAGTTTTTTGTCCCTTCAAGGATGAACTACGGTCGTGCTTGATCCCTTTAGAGTAGGGAAGGGTACGTAGGCAGCCGCAATGAGTTGTAGCATTGCTTCCAAAGACATTGGCCCCTCATATCATCTAAGCTCGGTAGCTCGACGCAAGAGATGATTGTGGCCGACTTGATGAGGCTTAGTTGCATGCCCGTAAGTGGATGCTCATACTTCCTATCAAGTTATAAAGAGTTGGTAAGCAAGGTAACGTAGGAAATGGCAAGGGCTTGGTGCGGCCTACGCCAAAGTCCAAGGCTTATACCGGACAATGACGGTTGCTCGGCCTAGCTAGGAAATTCAGTGATGAATTCCCTATGTAAAGGCAAAGCCAGAGATGCATGAAAAATGCATTGACATTGGCCTTATGGCCGTAAGCCCTTTTGGGGGGGACAAGGGTAAGTTGGAACGGTGTGGAAGCTAAGTTAGCCGCGTCATGCTCCACGAGCATGCTTGCAAGGGCGAATGAACGTGCATTTGCCTAGCTTTAAAGGCCCGGATCGTAGCTTCATCATGGCGCACCGGGGGAGTTACGGCCTGCGGCGCAATGCGCCAAAGGCGTAATTTTCCGGTCCGTCACAAACCGCCTCCCGATTTGTGCAAAACTACCGGAGAGGCAAGGATTCCAAATCCTATCTATAAAAGGTCGACAAGCCTCCTCAATTCTCTTTACGGTTTGTTTGTTGATAGCTTGTCACCATCTTATGCTTACCTCGCAACAAAGCCCCTGTTCCGAGCTAAGCAGGGGACTTAATGTTGATGGTGGTTTTTAGACAAGGGGTAAAATCGTAAAACCCCATGACCTAGTGTTACCCGCAACACATTAAATAAGAGCATTCAACTCGGTGTAAATAATTAATAGGGGTATTTTTTCAAAATACCAGATTAGGGTTTTCAACACAAAACCCTAATTCCAAAACCAAGCCGCATACTGCGCACCATGGCAACAATGCCAAACCAAGCCGCATACTGCGCACCATGGCAACAATGCCAAACCAAGCCGCACTCTGCGCACCGTGGCAACAATGCCAAACCAAGCCGCATACTGCGCACCATGGCAACAATGCCAAACCAAGTCGCATACTGCGCACCATGGCAACAATGCCAAACCAAGCCGCATACTGCGCACCATGGCAACAATGCCAAACCAAGCCGCATACTGCGCACCATGGCAACCATGCCAAACCAAGCCGCGCTCTGCGCACCATGGCAACCATGCCAAAACAAGCCGCATACTGCGCACCATGGCAACAATGCCAAAACAAGCCGCACTCTGCGCACCATGGCAACAATGCCAAAACAAGCCGCATACTGCGCACCATGGCAACAATGCCAAAACAAGCCGCATACTGCGCACCATGGCAACAATGCCAAACCAAGCCGCATATCGCGCACCATGGCAACCATGCCAAAACAAGCCGCATATCGCGCACCATGGCAACAATGCCAAACCAAGCCGCACTCGCGCACCATGGCAACCATGCCAAAACAAGCCGCATCTTCACACCATGGCAACAATGCCAAACCAAGCCGCATATTGCGCACCATGGCAACCATGCCAAAACAAGCCGCATATCGCGCACCATGGCAACCATGCCAAAACAAGCCATGCAGATCGCGCACCATGGAAACCATGCCAAGCCAAGCCGCACTCGCGCACCATGGCAACCATGCCAAACCAAGCCGCACTCGCGCACCATGGCAACCATGCCAAAACAAGCCGCATACTGCGCACCATGACAACCACGCCAAACCAAGCCGCATACTGCGCACCATGGCAACCACGCCAAGCCAAGCCGCACTCTACGCACCATGGCAACCATGCCAAACCAAGCCGCACCCTGCGCACCATGGCAACAACGCCAAATTCCAAGCCGCTATGCCTTTGGCCCACGCCAAACATAGCGCCCTAGGTTTGCAAGACTTGCAACTAGGTCAACATGGCCGCACGTACCATTGGCACATGCCAACACGCGTCGCAAGCCATACTTCCAAGCCGCTATGCCTTTGGCCCACGCCAAACATAGCGCCCCGTGCCATTGGAACATGCCAACACGTGCCGCATGCCATATTTCTAAGCCGCTATGCCTTTGGCCCACGCCAAACATAGCGCCCTAGGCTTGCAAGACTTGCAACTAGGTCAACATGGCCGCACGTGCCATTGGCACATGCCAACACGTGCCGCAAGCCATATTTCTAAGCCGCTATGCCTTTGGCCCACGCCAAACATAGCGCCCTAGGCTTGCAAGACTTGCAACTAGGTCAACATGGCCGCACATGCCAACACGTGTCGCAAGCCATACTTCCAAGCCGCTATGCCTTTGGCCCACGCCAAACATAGCGCCCTAGGCTTGCAAAACATGCAACTAGGTCAACATGGCCGTACGCGCCAATGGCACATGCCAACATGCTCGCTAGCTAGTTTCCCTAGCAAAATCACGGCCCTAACGGCCATGCATGCCATTGGCACATGCCAACATGCTCGCTAGCTAGTTTCCCTAGCAAAATCACGGCCCTAATGGCCATGCATGCCATTGGCACATGCCAACATGCTCGCTAGCTAGTTTCCCTAGCAAAACCACGGCCCTAACGGCCACGCATGCCATTGGCACATGCCAACATGCTCGCTACCTAGTTTCCCTAGCAAAATCACGGCCCTAACGGCCATGCATGCCATTGGCACATGCCAACATGCTCGCTAGCTAGTTTCCCTAGCAAAACCACGGCCCTAACGGCCACGCATGCCATTGGCACATGCCAACATGCTCGCTAGCTAGTTTCCGTAGCAAAATCACGGCCCTAACGGCCATGCATGCCATTGGCACATGCCAACATGCTCTCTAGCTAGTTTCCCTAGCAAAATCGCGGCCCTAACGGCCACGCATGCCATTGGCACATGCCAACATGCTCGCTAGCTAGTTTCCCTATCAAGGTCACGGCCCTAATGGCCACGCATGCCATTGGCACATGCCAAACACACGCGCTGGTAGCCTAACTTGCAAACCGTGCAACCTACCACCAAGGCATTCCGCACATGCCATTGGCACATGCCAAACACACACGCTGGTAGCCTAACTTGCAAACCGTGCAACCTACCACCAAGGCATTCCGCACATGCCATTGGCACATACCAAACACACACGCTGGTAGCCTAACTTGCAAACCGTGCAACCTACCACCAAGGCATCCCGCACATGCCATTGGCACATGCCAAGCACACACGCTGGTAGCCCAACTTGCAAAACCGTGCAAACTACCACCAAGGCATTCCGCACATGCCATTGGCACATGCCACACGCGCCACTAGCAGCGCCCCTTGCACTCAAGATGCAACCAACACTCGAGACATCAACACAAACCGGGGATGCTTCTTTAGGGTTTTGGTTTGGCGGTCACAACATGCGACGTACACTACGCTCACATTAAGAAAGCGTGAAAAGGAATAAAGCGGTCAAATAAAAGAGGAAATAATGGTGAAAAACGTTTTCGCCCATTAAACCATGCGGTTACCACCTCCTCCCATTATTTCACCCTTTACTCTCTTCCTTCATGAGGCCAGGGTACGTTTCAATCTCGACTTGTATAAATAGGTCTTACCTATTTCAACCAGACAACAAGTCTCGGTCAGGAGAAATATACTACACTTACACTCTCGTAAAGGCAACTTTGCAAGCTCTCCCAAAAGCTTTCATCTCTTGCAAGCTTCCTAAGCTTTCACTTTCGATACAAGTCGAGATACTACTCTCCTCAACACCTTTCTCTCGCATCCCTCCCCAAATCAACCCTTCTCATCCACTTTGTGACCGAAGCAAGTCTGGAACGGCCATTTCTTGGTTTAGGCCGGACTTGTACAGATTGATCTCTCGAATCTATAAAGTGCTCACGTGCAGCACATTTGTTTAGGGTTTAAACCAGTTTCTCACTCACCTACCGCATTTACCGAAATCGGCAGAAACGATTTTTACCCATAAACAGTCGGATATAACACTCATTAGTGCGTCATCTTTATCGGTTATGATGACCCTCGGAAATTGATTTTCCGGGAACAATAATTTCAATTGTCGTAATGCCCAATGATAATTGTAATCCCTCTCGTTTTCCATTAAACACTAAGCCAATGTGAATGATACCTTGTCCGATGTTTGCCCCACGATGTTGAACAACGACATGTTGTATTTTTTTGTCTTGTAGGTGCAATCCATCATAAGAACACCACAACATGTATGAGCCAATTGTGAAAGCAAATGATGCGCAATGAATATTTGAAGGGGTTTGTTGTCCGGTCCTCTTTTAATGATACGCGTGTAGTTGTGATCCCAAACTATCTTCTCAAATTCTTGCATAACGGTACTCCCTTCCCATTCCACCCTTCTAATGGTTGCTTGTGCGCTATAAATTGTACTTAGAGAAGAAATGTTCTGATCATCCTTTTCCTTGAAGCCTCTGAGAATCACTCTTGGTTTGATACATGCTTTGGTCATTATCTTTACATCCTCGAATTCATGACGTTTTAGCTTCGCAACTAGGGAGTGACCAACAAAATATTTCGGATCCCGGTTGTTATGACAGCCAAACCACACCGTACAATCCCATTCATTTTCTTTGTCTCTTAAATAGAACACCAGCTTAAAGGGGCAATTACCCTATTAGTCTTGTATAACCCTTTATCTTATGGCTATCCTTCTTCTTGTATTGCCCACTTCTCTCGCAAACCATCTCAAAACGATTATCTGAACGTTGGGTATTCCTCACCAACATACACATGTTCTTAAGAGCCGTCTGTTTTGCCCAAGCAATTGCTTCCTCTGGAGATTTTATTCCCTACATTAGGACAACAATGGAAGATTATAAGGTTCATTACAAGCAATCCCCACATAAAGTTCTAAAAACTAGGTGAAAAGTATTGTTTGGTAACATACCGGAGGCATTTTATAGTATTCGGACGTATCCGGACCAAGCGGTTTGGAATTTGTTGGATCAATGTATGTCACAATCTAAGGAATGAATGAAAAGAAAATTGAATTAGTTCAAAAAAAAATTAAATTACTATGTCGGGTACTATTTTCGGCATGCTCGACGACAATTCCGCCAAAACAACCAAAGGCGTAAACAAGTGCCGACATTCCATAATAATGTTCTGGCATTTTGGAACTGCACTTGAAAAAGAGGAACTAATTTTAAACAGTACCGACATTGTATTTTCTTGAACATTAATGCCGCAATAGTCAATACCGGCATGCTCGTTACACAAGCTTCAAAGCCGGAAACTGGAGCCGACATGCTCGATATGTAAGATTTCAAGCCGGTATTCTGTGCCGGCTTTGTCCATAATTCATAAACCACGCCGGTATTCGTTGCCGGCGTGCTCGATAATTTATATACCATGCCGGTATTTAAGTTCAAAAATCTTTAACTCCTGGATGTTTTTCTTGTGGTACCGGCATGGTAAAGTTAGGAGTGAACCATGCCGGTTTGGATATTCCATGGAATATTCGGTGGTAGGTAAAAAGTTAATTAACTGCGTGCCGGCATGGATTTTTTTAGTTGAAGACCACGCCGGTAATTGTTTCAAAATGGGGATATTTTAAGCCGGCATGGAAATAGTATGAATACCGTGCCGGTTCTGGTGGTGCCGGCGTGGTATTCATACTACGAGTATGCCGGCACCAAGCTTTTTCAGAGAAAAAATGGCGGTTCCAAAATAAAAAAAAAAAAAAATTCGAACTCTTAGCAGCATTACCTGTGTGTTGGGGATGCTTGTATGTTGAACTTGTTTACTTTCTTGGGTTGGTTCTTCAAAAAACACTTCATGCTCACGAAAATCATGATCCAAGGGTGTTGGTTCATCATATAATTCCAATTGTGAGTTGTTATCATTAACCGAAGATTGAAGATATGATAGTTGAGCTAAAGATTCAAAGAAATGCAATTCTCTCCTCACAATCATCTTCCATTTTCACAAAAAAATTTCCACTCAAAAATATTTTTCCCTCCTTCTACTCTCACCTCACTCACACAAATTCAAATAAAAATACACACTAATTTATCCCCAAATACTTAAGATTTTACTAATTATTATTAACCACTAAACCTGATTAGTGAGGGCTAGATTTGGAATTAAAAAATAATTACATAAGGGGTGACCCAGATTTGATATTTGGATCCAGTTTTTGTAATGTAGCTATCCCCCAAGTGCGCGTTCATAAAAAAGCCTCAAAATATTAGTTCGCAAACAGCATCCCAAACGATGATGTACCAATTATGTGTTACATGTACTATTCATTTTAATAAGCATGAAGATTACTCGTGTGCTTTTCTTATTTCAAACAATTTGCTAACCAAAATGTCTGGTCTAGTATAGGATGTAAATGATAAATATTTTGAACTATGATGCTGAGATGGCAAAATTTTGGAAATTGTTATGAGGTTTAGACACTCTACTAAGAATCAAGACTTTTCCATGGAATTGTGTCAATGATATTATCATGTCAAGTGAATGAATAGCTAGAATTATGCACTATGGTGGAGGAAATTGTAGTTTGTGCAACCAGACAGATCTGAGAAAACTAAACATATCTTATGGGATTGTCCATTTGCTAAAGCAGTTTGGACTTCAATCCATGGAGTCAGAAAAAACATGAATACAGATAACACCTCTGTAGATAAATGAATAATGAGTTTCAGAATAATTTTAATGCACTTGATGTGGACTGGACAGTAAAGATGACTAATGCAAGTCGAGAGATCTGGAAGGCAAGATGTAAATGTGTTTTTCTGGGACTCAAACCAAATCCAATCACATTCATTCGAAGCATACAATATCTCAATGCTATGAAAAGAACCACAATGCAGAGATCACACAATGGCAATGAGAGTGCTAATTTGAGTTCAACTATTCAGATTACATGGACACCCCCTAATCCAAACTCTTTCTCTATATGTTGTGATTCTTTTAAGACAATTTTAATTGAGAATCATACATGCCTGGAACTAATTCTTCATGATTCTACAGGTGAATTTGAACAAGGACGCTATACCACGTGTCTTTTAAGACTTCTAAATTTATGTTTGTAACTAAGCAGGTTAATCAGGCAGCGTTTGTTTTAGCCCACAAGGTTAATGCAAACGCTGCCTGATTAACTAAGCAGGTTAATCAGGCAGCGTTTGCATTAGCCCACAAGGTTAGTGCACATGCAACCCTGCTCAAGCAGCTATCATCCTCATAGCGGAATCTTTAACATTTTAAACACCGACAGGAACCGACAGGATACTTTGGAGTCCCAGTGAGTATAACTCAGTTCCATTCTGAATTGAATCGTATGTTTCGTTCTTCAGGAGTCGAGAGTCGAGACATAAACTTGTGACTTTTGTCACGGGTTTTTGACCCCCGGAGTGAGTTCACTTCACACAATTAGACAATTTCACTCACACACACAGAACAACAGTGGAGAAATAGAGAGAGATGGGAAGTGTTGTATTGGGAGGAAGAAGACCATTAGCGATTGGATTAGTTATAGTTATGATTTTAGGAAGTGCTGTTTACTTCAAGCTTTGGTCTATTGATTATGATTTCTCTTCTGAAGATAGAGAATACTTACGGTCCCGCTCTATCTCTTTCTCTCTTTAGAAATTCCTCTTATCCTTGATTTAATTTGGTACTAATACGGGTCTTGTATTTAACTCTTGCAGAAGACAATTTGATCTAGCTAATAGAGAAGCAATGGATGAATCAGCTGAATGGAGACTTAAATATGATCAAGAGCTTCAGAAATCTAATGTTTGTGCCAAGGAACTCGCAGAGGTAATAATAGTTAAACCCTCTAATTCTATTTTGTCATTGAAAATCTTGCATTGCAATTCAGTATTCGTAGAATTTGTATTACAAACTTTTGATGTTGAACTTTTGCTAATTGTTCAATTTATTTTTGGGGGTTTTCCACATTTCCTTCTAAATTGGGGAACTAAGAATTACTAGTATATACTACGGATGTTGCTCTCCTGGCGGTCACGTTGGGAGGAAACGCGCAATGTATTTGACCTACAGAAGATTGAGAACCTAAATCCTTCCATGTTTTTTTTTGGCTTCACAGCGATAGTAATTGTAAACCCAGTTGGGATTCTCTATAGCATAATCTTACCTTCATTAGGTGTTTGAATGTTGGTGTTAGTTTTCTAGGTATATCTTTGAGTAGTTTTATGTTGAATGCTGAGTAAAATGCAAATAACAAATTAGTGTATTTTTAGTTAAGGATAATTACAACCAAAAATGAGCTTGTAGGTTGTATTGTCTGACATATATATACAACCTACCTGTGTAGAATGCCACACATGAAGTTCTGGATGATGAGGGGGATGAAGCATTGGGTATATAAGTAAACCATGTTTCTCATCTCCCACGCTGACACAAATCTCTCTTCTGAGAACAAGTAGTTGTAAGCTGGAGTTATATGAAAGTGTTGTCACGGGATATAGTTTACTCCCCAAGCACCATTAATAGTCCGTAGTTCTCATTTTGGATCACCATTTGATTGTTTCCTCCAAAGGAATTGATAAGCTACGAACTGTGTCAAATTTGATTATCTAACCATCTGTAATCATTGTTTTTCTTTTTATTCAGTATCATCCCTCTGCAACTATGATATGCAATCATTTTCTGGTTTGAGTTAACATTATCAGTTGTCTAGCACACATTTCTCCATTTTCAATGACGTTTACTTACTGTTATCATTGAAGTTTTCGGTCTAGTTGATGATTGAGTGCAACTTTGTTTAACAGGCTAACGAGAATCTTAGGAGGAAGCTGAAAGAAGCTGCTCGTATCAACAAGAAACTGTCCACTCTAGAACAGGTGACTTGTGATTTTTGTTTGTTTGTTCATTTTCTGCTTTGTTTTTGGTATATGAGTTTGCTTTCACGGTTACGTTCCATGACATTATTCTGAGTCGAGTACAAACTGTGAGTCACCAAGGCATTGAGAAAAAGTAATTTACATCTATGCTATTACTATGAAACTGAAACTAATTTATTAATTTCCTGAAAAGCTTGTACTTCTTGTTACCTTGGATATTTGCTCTCTCATAGGCTATTGTGATTACAATTTTCAATAGGAAAACGTTGGTTTACTCGACCGGGTAGAATCTTTAACGCAAGAGATCCAAACTGAGAAGTTGAAGTGCAGCTTGTGACAAGACAAACAAAGTACAGGACCAACGTTTAAACAAACAAAACCAGACAGAAACACGGAGGTGATTCTAGCCAGATTTTTCCACCAGAGCAAAATCTCATGTCAGTTTTATCGTAGAAATGTAACTTTTGAGTGAGATGTACATATGACATACTCATATAGCTGCTTTTAGTATTGTGTAATTGTAGAACTACTTCAAGAGTTCTTAACCTGAATCAAAACAAGTCAAGTATATGATCACGATCCATGGAAGTCGTTTCAGTTCCACCAGTTTCTCCATTTAAAATCCGTATACCAAAGATGACAGCTTTTATTATTTTAGATCGCCAGACCTGGGACTGCACATTCTTCTTTCTTCATCACAACCGTAAAGGTATTTTTACACATCAACAGCATTTCTGCACACAAGTGCTAATGCCAAAATGACGGCAAAAGTTCAAAGGGTCTTCTTGCTCTTCATGACATACAGGGATCCCAAAATTTGTATATACAAGGTAATGGACATCCCAAATTTTCTGAACAGAAAAAAAAAAAAAAGACATCCCAAATTTGTATATATAAGGTAAAGCGAGGATCCATGGACATTTTTATATGCACATGATCATACATGATTTGCGTCATTTTCTCCACAACACTCAAATGAAGATGAATTTAAATCTAGTAGAAAATCAATGTCCTGTGGCTGTGCTATGTCAATGCCAAAATGAAGGTCATCACTGTTGCGGCGGTCTTAAATCTCTCACAAAACAGGCCATTGCTTTTGCACCCAATTCCATGAGGACTGTAATACTTGCATATGCACAGACTGCAGGGTGATAAGTTCTTTGGACGTGGTCTGCGGCTCTGCGTACACCTTAAGTGATTGCGAAATTATTGGAGGACCCATGATGATAACATTTTGGAGTAAATTTAAATTATTAGTAATATTCGGGAGCAAACTTAAATTGTAAATAAGATATGGAGTCCATATAAATAAAAACCCTTGGCCAAAGAAAATTAGGGTTTTGCGTAAAACATATCTTCCTCCTGCCTCCTCTTCTGCTAGGAAACCCTAGAAAACCAGCTTCATCAAGGTTTCTGAGCTTATCGCAACCATGGCAGAAAATTTATTCCTTCGCGGAGTATTGAAAGGTCACGATGACATGGTTACCGCCATTGCTTGTCCAATCGACAACTCAGACATGATTGTTTCATCTTCTCGTGACAAATCGATCCTTGTATGGAGTCTTACCAAACAAGGAGAAAACTATGGAGTTCCTAAACGTCGTCTTACTGGTCATGGTCATTTTGTTCAAGATGTTGTTTTGTCATCTGATGGCCAGTTTGCACTATCTGGTTCATGGGATGGTGAACTTCGTCTCTGGGATCTCAACACTGGTGTTACTACTCGTAGATTCGTTGGTCATACCAAAGATGTGTTGTCTGTTGCTTTCTCGATTGATAATCGCCAGATTGTTTCTGCTTCAAGGGATAGATCGATCAAGCTGTGGAATACTTTGGGTGAATGTAAGTATACCATTCAAGATGGTGATTCACATACTAACTGGGTAAGCTGTGTTAGGTTTAGTCCTAATACTTTTCAGCCAACTATTGTTTCTGCATCTTGGGATAAGACTGTCAAAGTATGGAATTTGACTAACTGTAAGTTGAGGAACACTTTGGCTGGACATGGTGGCTATGTCAATACTGTTGCTGTTTCACCTGATGGTTCATTATGTGCAAGTGGTGGTAAAGATGGTGTCACTTTGCTATGGGATTTGGCTGAGGGTAAGAAATTGTATTCCCTTGATGCTGGTGGTATTATTCATGCTTTGTGCTTTAGTCCAAATAGGTACTGGCTTTGCGCTGCAACTGAGGAAGGTGTTAAGATTTGGGATCTTGAGAGTAAGAGTGTTGTTCAGGAATTGAAGCTTGAACCAGATGCAGGAAAGAACAAGGTAATTTTATTTTTATGCTTCATTTTTACATGTTTTGGAACTGTTGATTGTTCTATGCATGTGCCTATTTACTCTAAAACTACTCGTGTCATTTATTAATTTCAGTGCCAATTTGTTTATGAGTTTAGGTTGAGTATAGCATATAGATACACTTTCAGTATGTTTACATATTTTTGTTTTGAGGTATGTATTGAAATATATGCTCACAGTAAGATCTTATTCAGAATATGTGTTGCTAGGAGACTTTTGTGGGTGAATTCTTCTTGTTTGTGAGTGTAGGATAATACATGTTGGTTTTAAGCATTGAGGTTATTTACATTCTGTAAGCCTTTTATTATTGCTTACTTTGTTTACCTTCTTCAGTTAGGCCAAAACTTTCACCATCTTCGCGTTCTTTTCCTTGATATGTATCAGAAATTCTGTTTTCAAATATGTTTGATAAAGTTTGAGTAGTGCATTTTTTTTTTTGTGTGTGCAATTGTGTAACTCTTAAAATTATCACTTGCTTTTTCACTTCTGTTGGATGATTAAGCTGTATCTCTTACGTTTATCTCAGTAACTATATGCAGTATAGAACGGTAGCTCATATTTATTTGAAAGGCCCATATCTAGTGTGATGTTAATTTATGTGGTGTTATCATATGAATTTTGGGTGTTGTTAACTTGTGAACCATGCATATTTTGATGAGCTGTAAGGCTCCTAACAGTATGCATGGGGTCATAAGTTAACAAGACCCAATTTTGATGTAAATCTAGTTGTCGCGGGGAGTAAATGTCTTCCTTGATAAAGTACTTTCTTTTGGGAAATGGTAAGCATGTCATGTTAAAACGTCTGGTTCTGGAATAGTAGTTTAAATTAATGAACTGGTTTTGTTCAAAAGTTCGATACACATTATTACCAACAGTGCCCAGTATACTTACATGGTGGTCTACTGGTGTTACATATCTAAGTGGTTATGATTATGTCTTCATGTTAGATATAGCTCATTCACAGATCACCATAACTTAGATGTAGGAGGATGTTTATTGGCTGTAGTTTTAAGTTAGATCTCATAAGCAGAAAAGGTCAACCTAAAAGAGGCAAGTGCCCCCATTTCCTGTGGAGCATTTCAGTTTCCTAGGTTGTTGGCAGAGCTGCTAAGCTCACTTTGAATCGGATTTAGGAGTCCCAACTGTGTAGGTGTTCTACTTGTCACACAGAATATCGGCATTGAGATTTCATCTCATATATATTTAGTGGTCTAATTAATCAGATACTTTTTCTTTTTTGCTGTAGTTTGGAAACATGATTCTAAATCTGTTGCATATGTTATTCACCAGTAACTGTATTGCGTTGAAAGGCGATATGTGCATGTAGGTGGATTGTTAACTAGTGTTGGACCTCGTGTCTGTTTGTATGTCCTGGTTAAAGCTAGGAAGGATATTTTGTTGCATCCTACTTGCTTCTATTTTGTACATCCAGTACATGGTGAAGTTTATGTTTATGTCGTTTGGCTAATGATTATGTATCCTATATATCTTTTTCTTTGTAGACATTTTACTGCTCAAGCTTGAACTGGAGTTCAGACGGAAGTACTCTTTTCACTGGGTACACAGATGGTGCCATTAGAGTTTGGGGAGTTGGCCGTTTCTAAAAAAGCATCTTAGCGTTGTAGTAGGATCTTTTTGATTGAATTTGATACTGTGGAAGACAGTTGTGGGAGAGTGAACTTTTTGAATCGTTACTTTAATCTACTGTTAGCAAACCATGAGCCATGCATGGGATTTTAGTATTTCTGTTTTTATACCCTTTTCTTTTTTCGGGTTTACTAGTTGCACGGTCTAAGTTAATATTTCTGGCAAGTTTGGTAATTTGTTCCCACTTCTTTAAATTTAAACGAAATTTCCAATTGACCAATAACTTACAACTGTCTGAAATGATATTCAGATCATCTAGGTTAGCGCTTTTATTGTAAGGTTGACCATCCATATCTGACCAATTTATACCCATGCTAAAAAATTTAGGGGTTCCAAAAGGTGGTGAAAATACCATCCTACCCTTACTACTTAAAAACCTATCAACCCTAAGCATAAAAGGCCCCCAATTCATTTTCTAAAACCAAAATCAGTTTACTCTCCTCCTTCCCTTCCTCTCCCACCCGAGTTCTCTCTTCCTCCCCTCCATTGACGACCTAATTTTTTTTTTCTTCGTCGATACGAAAAACTTTAATCGACGATTAACTTCTTCTACAAACATGGCTCGAACCAATGAGTTCAAAGGAAAGTTTGCTAACCCTAAATTGGTAGAGAAACCCAAATTGAAGATTAATCTCAAAACCAAGGCTGTAGTAAGAACCCGGGAAGAATTAGAAGAAGAAATGGCGCCGATTAGAAAGTAAGTAAACTAAGACCCACCTCTGTTTTCATTTTTTTCTTGAGTTTTGATTGTGAAATTGAGGTCTGGAACCGATTTTTTTTCAGTTACAGTGAGTGGGTCGTTACTATGTATTTTACTAAACCCTAACGATTCTTCATATGCATGTTAAATGTATGAAAAATCGTTAAGCTATATGATGTTTAAGTTAACGACCCTAATTCTGCTACTTCAATTTTTTGCCCTAGATTTGGGTCGTTACCTCTGTAATCGAATCTATTGACGACCCTAATGGTGCTAAGAACAAACTCTCTGTCTTAAAAATTGGAAGTGTCGTCAAAATATATATTCGAGTCGTTATTGTACTCTTATGGTTTGGATTAGAGTCGTTACTCTTAGTTGACGACCCTATTTGCAAAACAAAAATACTCACTGTCCAAAATATTGATAGGGTCGTCACATTATTTGTTAGAGTCGTCATGTTTTCTGTTAGAGTCGTTTGTTTTTTAAGGAATATGGTGACGACCCTTGTTCTGATAGCATGAAATACTCAACTTATTTGTTCCTTTTTTGTGTATGTTACCATTGTAGTAAAAAGAAAGACAAGCAACACATGCCCACTCCTCCTAGCAGACCTCCCTGACATACCAGATACTTGAATGCCGGTCCATTCCGAGGAAAAAAACCGAATGAGGTACCCTTGTCCATCGACCAACCAAGAGACCCCGATAATGATTCGTCGGATTCGTCACCTTCTTCCACCCCTGTTGTATCTGCTTCCGGAAGCGATGAGGAAGAAATTATGGAACAAGAAGAGATTCATGATGATGATGACGATGGTAACGATGGTAATGGTGGTGGTAATGGTAGTTCTGGTGGTGGTGGTGGTGGTGGTGGTGGTGGTGGTGGTGGTGAGGAGGAGGATGATTGCTACTTCATCTTGGAAGGCACTACCTATAACTACATGCTCTATGATTAAGTGTATAAGTGCACCGTTATTATCTATTGTATTTCATTTCCTTCAATGCAACGCTATGCAAGATGTATGCCTTTTACGATTCAATGAAATGATTCTATGAAATCAAAAATTATGAAAAATCCAGTGCAAGAGTCGTTACACCATATTACTAAGGTACCTAACGACCCTTCATAACATTTGCAATGGCTAGCCAGGGTCGTCATTGCATATGACTACAAATATGACGACCCTAAGTGAATCATTTTACAGGGAGGTTTGGTTTTAGAGTCGTTCCTTTGTTAACCAAAAAACATGACGACTCTAGCTGACCTGCCTAAAAAGGGTCGTCAATCTGTATCATACTCCCCTAACGATTTTTCATAACCTGGAAAAGTTGCAGGTTTGAGTCGTTATTGGTAGTGTCAATATACTAACGACCTCACAGAGTCGTTTGGGTATACACACCCCGACTCTGACGACCCTTACACTGAGTTGTTCCATAGTGGGGATGATTCTACCACTTGGAGCAACAAACACACAAATTGAAAGGTATAAGATGTTTACTTGATTGTTTTGAGCTTGGGGTTCCTCATTTTGAGGGTTGGTTCCTTCATTTTGACCAATGGGATCTTCATTTGCACCAATATTCATGGCTTCCTCTATTAACATCTCTTCATCAAACATCCAATCCATAGGATTAGTTGAGACAATCTCACCATCAACACAATCATGTTTGTTATTTGAAGCTTCACCAACATCATTTCCTCCACTAGAATCACTCATTTCAAATAACCCTAACTTTTCCCCCAAAAACTCAATTTCTCCTTCCCCACAACACAAAAACACAATTTTTCTTTTATCATAAAATTTACCCAAACTCTGATTTTAATCTAACTAAACTAATTAACATCTTAATTTACCTAATTAACTTAATTAACACTAATAATTTAGGGGTAGTTAGCCATTTCTAAAAATTTGGGATAAGGCCCATAATTGATATTTCATGTCCCTTTTTGTCATGTAATGCTGGGCCCCTAATTGTTTTTAGGGGCCCCCAATTAAACGAGGCTAATAAAATACATATGTTTGATCAGGCTAGCCAACACAAGTACTAATAAAATACTTGAAGGCATTCATAACATTCAACAACACTTTGTATGAGAATTGGCAATGGGAGGAAAATTAAAATCTGGGAAGATCTTTGGATCCCAAATTCCACAGTTGGACTCATCAAACCTACTCACTGATCCCAACACATTGAGATTGTTGAACATCTTCTGCAACCCAATGGGAACTGGAATTATACTCTGGTTCAACACATCTTCAACCCCAATATCGCTCAGGCCATTTTGGCTCTGACTACTCATCAATGGGAGGAAGATAAGATTTAGTGGACCTTAAATGACTCTGGCAAGTTCTCTGTTAAGGCCCTCTGGCCAAGATAGACAATCTGTACATAAATGATCCCTTAACAAGAAACTGGGGAGCTATCTGGAAAATAGACATTGCTCCAGTTATAAAGATTTTTATTTGGAAGTGTGCTCATGAAATCCTACCACCATTGCTAAAACTACCAACATTCTGCATTACAAAGATCCTATTTGCCAAGTTTGCAGCATTGGGGAGGAAACCATGACACATTTATTCCTAAATTGCCCTGCAGCCACTTCTGTATGGCATGAAATCATTGGCCCCTCCCATGACCAGTTTGATAATACTACAAACTTCATGGGTTGGTTCAACTCTTGGTATATGTCTGGAGCTATAAATGAAAACAGTAATATCTATGCCACTACATGCTGGTTCATCTGGAAGGCTAGGTGTGATCTGGTTTTCAACCACACCCAGCCCAATGCCAGGAAAACCTCTCTGTGCATCAAACAACATTTACGTAATTGTAACAGAATACACAACCTACCAGATCATATATTGAATACTTTCTCCCTAACTGGTGGAGAGCCTGACACATAGGAAAACACTACTGCTCTTTATAATCTAAACCATTATCCTAAACTAGATTTTGGTATTATCATAAAAATATGCACGCTACAAGATCTTGAAAGTTTCATATATTTATATGCTCTAACTATTTTGGATTTTGCAGGAAACCACATTGGTACCAGAGGACACCCATGCCACTCTAGAGATTGGGGAGAAACAGGAGGAGCAGACTTAGATTTCAGCTGAGCAAAGGAAATGCAGCACACCAATATAGAAATACAAGCTGAATCCATGGAAATTCTGATCAGATTTAAAATTCTATACCATCAGGACGTCAAAGGAAGATTTAACCTCAGTTACCATGAATCCTTAAGAAGTGAAGAAGAATACATTGTCACAAGAACAAATCCAATTTCTTTTGTTTTAACTAGTCTTAAAATTATCCATAAACTTCAAAATTTGGATACTCTTAATGTTGCTATCTTTTGTAAAAATAATGTAGGCAGGCTAAGTGGCAGCCTTGCCAACACTATGTTTGGTTCTTAGATTGCGGTTTAAGTTTTTCTTAAAAAAAAAAAAAATCAGGCTAACCAAGTTCAGAATATGTGATACCACTGACTAATCATGTTGTTGTAGTTGACGGCGGCTAGCCAAGTTCAGAATATGTGATACCACTGACTAATCATGTTGCTGTAGTTGACGGCGGCTAGCCAAGTTCAGAATATGTGATACCACTGACTATCATGTTGCTGTAGTTGACGGCCAAGATGTCATCTGTATAACTCTTGCTAGAAAATATTTAGAAATCGGAATCTAGAAATGCCTGTGAAATTTCAAGTAATTGTTGATGACTTCGTGCATCCTCGAAACCTAAGGTTGGAAGGCGAACACCAGTGATCGACCATTTTGATAAGATATATTGAGGTAGACAATCATCAAAACTGATCTCTATAGTATTTCTAAAAAAATTATGATAGAAAATTTGTTAAACCTAATCATCAAAACTAATCTCTATACTATTTCTAAACAACTCCTGATAGAAAATTTGTTAAACCTAATACAGATGCTTTTTATTGGGCCGACCGACCTAGCAGCCCGAAGGGAGGAATTCCTTTTTATGACCCTTTTTTTCGTAAAATGAAGCCTCACGCAAATGTGCCATTTGATAAAAAAGATTGGAAATCTTTGGTGTCCATGGTTACTTTTTCACTTGACACAATTGTCCATCCCTTTTAATCCAATTACTATAACTCTTGTCCATCCCTTTTAGTCCAATTACTATAACTCTTTATGTATCCTGTTATAAATAATTATTTGGTGGATTTACACCACACTTACACCACCACCTTTACATCTCCTTAACCACCCTTACACATTCTTATTTCTCTTGTAACCTCCATCTTAAGTACATGTTAATGGCCAGTAATGGTTGCATGTCATTACATCTAATACTTAATGCCATTAACCACTCACTCTATTGTATGACCTAGAGGTCGTTACACAATTGTATTTGTATAGACTAATTCCATGAATGAAATGCTCTCTCATATCTTTTCTCTCTACTTGTTTATGTTAAGCATTTTCTAATTCTTTATTTTATAGCACGTCATCAGCACGCTCTATCATTGAGTTAAATATTTTTATTCAACGATCTAGTAAGATCAAAATTAACTTTTTTTTAAGGGTCAATTAACTATGATGATGATCAAATTCATTTTCTATTGTGATGAATTTTACATAATAAGGTAAGATATTATATCTTTTTCTTATTTTCTTTTTAAGAAAAATCAAAATCAAAATCTTTTACTTAAAAAGATACTCATGATTTGATAAATTTTTTGGTTTCCATAAGATAAAGATTTAGTTGACTATAGTAATATACATTTACTTTATTAATTGGGTTTGAAACCTTAAATCGTTTTTGTGGATTATTTTTATCACAAAATTGCTAGTATTTTTCATATAATAATTCACGGTGACTATTTATTTAGACAAATAATTGATTCATGCATATACAAATATATGACATGTATTAGTTATAATTGAAGATTTTTGAATTTGTCTTTATTCTCAATGGATTGCTATCCATTTATTTTATTTTATATATTGCTGTAAATAAAGGTAAAGAATCATGACTTCGCAAGCTTATAAAATTTAATTTATATTTTTGTTATGGTACCAACAATTGTCGATCGCATCATTACAGAGAGAAATTGCTCTATCCTTGAAGGATACCGCAACTTTAGTTTTTCCTCCACAATTGGAATCTCCTAAATTCAAAACTGTTCCACCTGAAGTTGGAACTCAGTGTGACACAATATGGGCCAAAGGAATTCACTCGGTTAATTGGTTGGTCCCTGAAGTGACCCGTAACAAAGCGATATCATGTCTCTATCAACGGTTCCTAAAGTAACCTAATCCTGTTACTGAGACAATTTTATTTTACAAATAATGTGCCCATGTGTACACTGGTAATGAATTGTTCGTCAAACCCGGAGACAACAAAATTGATTTATATTATGTTGACATTGTATTTGCGTATGTTCTTTATTTACTTTCATTTTGTTTATTTTAATTATTGGTCTTGTAGAAAAAAATGGATTCCAGGAGTAATCCATGGGATGTTATTGACTCCAGAAGTAGTATAACATGTGAATTATATAGCAATCCAAATTATTCTGGGTTCCAGCAATAATTCATAAATATAGACCCCAAAAGTGGTTTATGGAATTTTTTGGATTTCAGGAATATCCATAAAATTCTGGCTTCCCGAAGAATCCCACAATTACTAAATGATTTTGCTAATGGTTTTATTATTTTTTCCTCATCTATCTATACTATAGGATATGGTTTCAGAAGTAATTTATCCAGTATCGATACAAATGATAGAGATATCTATCTTAAAAAAACAACGGAACAACAAACACATTTTTTTGAACCATTTTATAACCTTGTTGGGGCTTTTGGAAATGTGAAAATATCATTTCGGGTTCGAATATGATAGACGACTATGGAAGAGCGTGTATCATTTTGGTGGTGTGAAAGTTACTACTATTGACGCCTTCTATTATTTCGGATTCCTGAAGAATCTGTGGAATTTTGAAATATTCAGCATAACTACCACTGAACATTTTATGGAGTATTTAATACTACATTTATTTTTTTCCAGAAGCACGTTGTAACGAAGCTTAAGACTTTATTTTATGTGGTGTGCCATAAAGAATTCGAACAATCGAATCTCATGTTGTCATTGACCAGAAGTTTAATGTCTTTGGACTATTCATACTTAGGCATGGTCGGCTTGGACACCAAAGTTTCTACCAAGATGAGTAGATGATACAACTTGATTTGATGAAACTTCCCGCCGTTAGGGGGAAGAAAGCAGTCGTTATAATAATGCCGTGAATTTGTTTCATCATAATTCTTGCACCAATTTGGTATAAGGTGGAGAAATTATTCACGTCACTATGATATCCTTGAAGCATTTATTCTTACAAGAAGAGTAATCTCGTATGTTGTTGCATGTATTTTGGCATTAGTTAATGTCCCTGCAGGGCATGCCATGACTTAGCAATAATTGAGTTGTCTACAACTCATCTGAATTGTTGATGAAAAAAATATATATATTCCTTGATAGAGGAATCCAATCACGTTGAATCACAATAATGCTCTTGAGGAGGATATTGATAATGTTCTCAATGAGACTATCTAACTGCAATCTTTAATTCTTGAGCCATACATATATATATCTGCTAAAGAGAAATTCGTCTCTTAGTGGACAAGTGGTGTCAGTATTGAAGAGTAATTTTTATACGTGTACATAATCGTAGTTATTGTCGAATATGTATTCAGAGTAGCTACTGAAAACATTAAAAATGATTATGGATAATATCTAAAAAAGCGGGGGTACAACAACCACACCCAACAATTCGTTTGGAAATCTGAATAGACAAACTCCAATATACTTTCAAGAGAATCAACTAGACAGTTAGACTCAATCTAGAGAAAGTATATCCAAGAGTTTTATATCTCTATCACTCAATTCAAACTGCAGTCATCAAATATGAATTTGCAAGCCCGATTGAATACAAGAGAAATAACTTGAACGGTACCAAATACCAATGTTCAAGGATCAATCAATTTCAATCAACAACCAAAGGTTGGATTTCCCAATTGATCGATTCAACGCACAACCTGTGATATTTCAATTATATAACACAATATAATGCGGAAAAGAAATATCACATACACCAGAAGTTTTGTTAACGAGGAAACTGCAAATGCAGAAAAACCCCGGGACCTAGTCCAGATTTGAACACCACATTGTATTAAGCCGCTACAGACACTAGCCTACTACCAATGAATTTTGGACTGGACTGTAGTTGAACCCTAATCAATCTCACACCGATTCAAGATACAGTTGCGCTCCTTACGTATCTTATCCCAGCAGGATACTACGCACTTAATTCCCTTAGCTGATCTCACCCACAACCAAGAGTTCCTACGACCCAAAGTCGAAGACTTGATAAACAAATCTGTCTCACACATAAAAGTCTATAGGAATAGATAAATCTGTCTCTCACATAAATGCATATGAGTTTTGTTTCGTATTTTGATAAATCAAGGTGAACATGAACCAATTGATAACCCAGACTTATATTCCCGAAGAACAGCCTAGTATTATCAAAAGATAAATCTGTCTCCCACAGAATATATAAAGTTGTCTCCCACAGAAATACCTATGAGTTTTGTTCCGTCTTTTGATAAATCAAGGTGAACATGAACCAGTTGATAACCCAGACTTATATTCTCGAAGAACATCCTAGTATTATCAATCACCTCACAATAATCTTAATCGTATGGTAGCGAAACAAGATATTGTGGAATCACAAACGATGAGACGAAGATGTTTGTGATTACTTTTTATCTTGCCTATCGGAAAATAAACCTCGAGCCAATCTTAAAGAAGATCGTGCCCAAACACGATAGAAGATGCAAGATTAGATCACACAACTACAGAGAAAATAGTTGGGTCTGGCTTCACAATCCCAATGAAGTCTTCAAGTCGTCAACCTACAGGGTTTCGGGCCTTGGATTGCCATGATCCGAATGTCACAGAGCAACAACTCGTGGACTTGTGCATCAATGGAATGATCCCAGTCTATAGAGCTTTATTGGAAAATCTCAGGTTACCTAAGGTTAAAGGAGAATCGACTTTAGCTTATGCAACTAGTATCACACAGGAGGTGTGGGGATTAGGTTTCCCAGTTGCTAGAGTTCTCCTTTACATAGTTTTCAAATCAGGGTTTGCAATCTAATTAAGTTACCTTGGTAACAAAGCATTCAATAATCACCGTTAGATGAAAACTTGATTAGTTTCAAGCTAATATCTTTCAACCGTTAGATCGAACTTAGCTTGTTACACACAAATGAAATGTACCTTCATTTAGGTTTATGTAGCCGTACCTAAACGTGTACACCATGTTGGCTCAACAATAGTTAACCAAGGTTAGCCATATGAATACTCTCATATCAACCTTATTCATCTTAACCATAACTAGTTCAAATGACTCAAATGAAACTAGTTAAAGAGTTGTTCAATCGCAATATTCTCATAGAAGTATACAAGAACACAATTGAAGCAAAATCGGTTTGATTCAATCGAATCAATTCATGAACATTATAGCCACGGTTTGCGAAGAATGCATTCCTTAATATATAAATGTATTAGTTCATGTACTAAACCGATTTTAGAACTTTAACCTTCAAGTACGCGAACATGTACGCATACTTGAAATACCCGGACTAAAATTGGGTATCGCCAGTACACAAACATGTACGCATACCACCAATCCCAGCAGAAAATCTCGGACATGAACTTACGCCAGTACGCGTACAGGTGCGCATACTTAGGTTCCCGGACTTCTCAAACCAACATGTACGCATACTATGGTTCCCGGATATGGACAACATATGTGCAAGAGTACACAACATATCACAATCCAATAATGGTTAAGTGTTCTAAACTCTTATTTCAATCATTGATACTTTCTTAGAGGATGACAATAGCCGTTTTCACACACTATTAGCATCAAAGTAATTTTCAAGATATTGAAATAATCATAACGAAACATTCCAAGTCTACATCAAATGATTGTATCACACAAACCATGTAATATGTTACTCGGCGATTTTCACATGATCAAGATGAACTTGGTTGAAGCAAAAGCTTGCCAACACATATTCCGAGAAATATGTAAGCGAGTTAAACTCAGCTCGAAATCTCAAATGTGTATAATACAAAACTATATCGTAACACGACTTATGTCTCGTTTCAGTATCCACATACCTTTTTGTTGATGAAGTTCCAAAATCTCGCCTGAATAGTTCTTCGTCTTCAATGATGAACGACGTAAAGTCTAATGCTCAACTACACAATCTATCCTAGTCCGAGACATCTATAAGTAGACTAGAAATCAAGACCTATAGTTTTGATCACTAACATTGACAAACAAGCTTGAGATATCAACGCTTGCGAGTTCGACCAAACAATGCTCTAACAATATCATTTTTCACGCAGAATGAAGTGAAGTATCGACAACGTTTATGATTGGCTAATATGAGTGAAAGCCATCCATTTTAGTTGTTCCTTCAATAATGTACATTTTTTTTTTAGATCAATACAAAATTGAGAACCTGGAAGGTTACAAACTTAATATTTAGTTTACATGAGGGTGTAACGAGAGGAACAAGGGCGCTTATTACACAGCGCCGCTCCTGGCATCTAGTTTCCACAAACACTTGAGATCTGTGAAATTACATCATATTAGTCTTAAATGATTTGAAAAGGTACAACACTTTGGTAAGTATTGTGTTTCCCATTGACAGATGAATTTCAACGAAAACTATTATTTGTCAGTTTTACATGTCATAATCTGACATAATTGTTTATTATCAAAGATAACATTCTTCTAAACTTCTAAAAGGTTGTCACAAGTTATATTTGCTTATGGAGAGAATTCAAGGTAAATCTTGGAAGAATGTCTCAAACTTATTAAGCATCATAATGGTCGACCATCATTTTGTCAACTTCGAAAAGTTCTGACATGTTTACATGGATGGGTACGTAACCTCCTAATAAAACTTGTGTAATAATAATCTACTTTCATCTTATTAACGGGTATGTAGCACTTTTTATGGTTTGTATTACGTACTAATTACATGTTGTTTTTGTGTTTGATTATATATATATAACTTTATATGTTATACTTTAAATTGTTTGGTAGTGAATTTTTTTGCCAAACTTAATTAGCACTAATATGAAGGCATTGTGTATATTGGTTTTTGTGGTATCTCTCTTTTCTCATCAAAAGTTTTTTTTCGCTTCTCTAATGGAAAAATAATTTTTTTCTGCAGGTCTGTTGACTTCATTTGTGGGATGCAGTGGTGGAGTTTTATCCAAGATGCGGAATACTCCTGTCAATAACAATGGTGTTTAAAAGATCAATGCATAAAGCAATGGTGCTAACCATCATTTCCATGATGTCCATATTAGTAGTATCAATCTAGGTATCTCTTTAGATCGAATATATATAGTTTCACTAAGAAACCTTTCTTCAAACCAGATGACAACCAAAAACGGTTTGAAATTCAAAAATTGTCTCCTAAACTATGGCGTATAAATAGCCGAGAAAAAAAAGTCATAACCATATTTACAATTATTTTTACATTTCTAAATGGTATTTTCCAGCGTATATAATATTCTACCAACCAATTACTAAAGATAATATCCTAAATATCTGGTATTCTTCTTATCAACATAGGAAAAGTTTGTTTGATTTTACATATTGAGTTTTATCACCCTTGTATTACTCAAACATCTTGGAAAGAAATCCTTTTACTTATTGAGAATATAACAAACCATAAAATGGCATCTTCCTCCAAGAATTGTATCAACCGATTGTCAAGAAAACTCAGGTAAGCCATAATTGATTTACCAGAGAAATGAGAACTGTTGGTTCTGCACAAATTGTTAATGATGCTGAAGAATAATGGACTTATGGTGTATTATAGAAACTAATGCAGAAGGATAGACTCTCTATGGAGGAGATATCAAAATAAGCAGATTCGTGTTATGGGTCATAACCTCATGCTAGTGAGGCTAAATTCTAGGGTCAAGAAAGGGATGAAGTCATTCAAAGTAGACCTTAGATTATAGGGGAAGCTCTATTTGCTGTTCAAAAATATATCGATGGCTTCCCCCCAATGATACCTAAAGCTGGAACATCTAAATAGTGATGTAATGGATGAAGCGATTGGCTTCATGGGTAGGAAGATATCTATAGACTTACCAAACTTTAGACCTAGGTATGGCAATATTTTTAAGGCAGGAGTAGAGATGAGTCTCAAGGAGCCACTGCATCGTGGTGGTTGGTGGAATACAATCTTTGATGAAAAAGTTTGAGTTACGTATCATTGGGAGTTGCAGCCAAAAAAGATATATGACAAGTGTCTTGTTATTAACCATTTCATCAGTTACTTCCTCATAAAGCATCTCCTCTTCAATGGAGTTTTCCATGCTACATTCATTATTCCCCTTGTTGATACATGAAAATATTTGCCCCTTAGCGAGAATAGTGATCCCCTAGAAAAAGGATAAGTTCATTAGGTAAAGTGGGGACTTGGAGACTAAAGCCTATTTCTAATGGGCAAGCCCATTAGATAGGAAAGGATAGGGAAGGAATTAATAGGAAGGTTACGGTTATATTAGGAGGAATAACATAGTAGTAAATAAGAAGGCTTCAATGACATGTGGCATGATGTCATGAAAAGGAGGAATTTGTAGTACAATGGAAGGGGGACTTTATCTTTAATCTTCTCTCTCTTTTCTTGGGAATTGGGTGTGTTATGGCTAAGACAAGGCTTCGGAAAAAAAAACCTCCACATTTGGCGACCTGCAGTAGGAGCCGAGTCTCTGGCCTAGCAACTCAATTCCCGTCATTTCTTTGTTCTTGTCTAATTTCTTCTCAGCCGCGTCCCCCTTTCTTAACATCTCATTCTTTCGCGTCTTGCCTCAACTCTCTGATGACTTATTTCCTCTCCGTGTCCTGAGCAGCCGTGTCTTACATCAGTTCCGCACTTTAGCTACTACAACACCAACAAAAGCTAGTGACATCCGCCTTCGTGGCAACACCGTTGATCCTATGAATGCAAGTTAGCGCCGCTTCCCTCCCTCTCATCTACATCAAACACACCAGCGCGGTTTCCTTACCAACGCCGCTCTTCTCTTTGCCAATTGAACAACAGGGACAGAGTTCGAAGACTTCAACGAGGAACCAGAAAAGATAAGTTTAATCTCACCTTGTTATTATGATGTTGTCAAAAAAAAAAATCATCATGAAAAACTCACATAACCTAATTGCTTTTTGTTAATTGATTCTTTAGAATCAAACCTTGGGTTTGTAATTGTTTGTGGTTTCTGATTGTTCTAATATAAGAATCATGAAAAATTGTGCTCAGATTTACCCATGCTTCCTTAACTTTATTCTTTTCTTTTGTTTCTTTAGGTAATTCCTTATTTCTAACTCTGATCTCAAAATTGACTTGAAATTTCAGTAGGACTTAACCTAATTACCCTCTCTTTTTTTAAGTCTTCCAAAGAGCATTTCAATTGAATTTTTACTAATTTTAGTTCTTCTTTAATCGTGCTTGAACCCTAATCGAACGACCTAATTGCAGGAATCAAAGTCTATTAATTTTTAAAATCCAACGCGCATTATATAGATTTAGTTTTGGTGAAATTACCGTTTGGTCCTATTTTATGTGGTCACAAGTTAGTTTGGTACACCAACAAAAGGGGAGTTCTGTTTGGTCCTTATTTATTCAAAAATATTAAAGTATCTGAAGTACCCTTTCTCTCTCTTATTCTCTTTATTCCTCACGTGATTTTCTTTTGTGATTTTTTCTCTCTTTTATTTTCTCTACTAATTTCTCTCTCTTCTTAACATTAATAGATAAAAAACTTAAAAATTAAATATCTCTCAAAATATAAGTCGAAAATAAATAATTTTATATATTCATAAAGGTCTCAACGAGATCTACACAACGAGTACCCATTATACTATGTTTCAAAATTTTGATTTTTTTTTAGGTATAATAGTAGTTCATATCCGAGGATGAACACTATTTTAAAACATGGTAGTTCATTCTAGTTCTAGCAGTTCATTTCGTAGAATGAACTCGTATATACTAGCAATTCATTTTGTAGAATAAACTCATAATAGTAGTTCAATTTGAAGAATGAAGTCGCAATGGTAGTTCATTATTGTATTTCATATTGTAGAATGAACTCGTGATAGATGTTCTTATTTTCAAATGAACTCATAATGGTTGTTCATATTGTAGGATTGATAATTCATGTTGTAAAATGAACTCGTAATGATAATTAATAACAGTAGTTTATATTGTAGAATGAACTCGTAATAGTTGTTCATTATGGTAGTTCATATTATAAAATAAACTCGTAAATGGTAGTGCATATTGTAAAATGAACCCGTGATAGGTGTTCGTATTTTAGAATGAACTCGTAATAATAGTTCATTATTTTACCAGATCATTTTGTAGAATGAAGTCGTATGGTAGTTCATTTTGTAGAATGAACTCGTATGGTACGTATGTTATTTAATCCTAAGAGTTCACTTCTTAGAATGAACTAGCTAGTATGATAGTTCATTAAAGTAGTTCATTTTGTAGAATGAACTCGTATAATAGTTCATTTTATAGCTAAAGAATAAGGTAAAAATTAAAAGCTCCGAAATATAGCGACAATGGTACTCGTTGGAAGGCTCTCGTCGAGGGCTTTCCGAAGATGTAAAATTTATCATTTTTGGACATATGGCTCAAAAGATATTTAAGTTTTATGTTTTTATTTATTTATTTTTATTAAGACAGAGAAAAAATAGAAAAAAAAATGTATTCCTGCAACTATTAAAGGACCGTGACATCTTGATGACATCGTACCGCGTAGGTATTGTCCACCCTAGGACCAAACAATAATATTTAGGACCAAACAATAATATATATTTAAGAAAAAGACTAAACAATAATACAAATCTGTTTGGTATCAACTCTATTCAACCAAGTGATATGAGTTGGACAAAGGCTCTTCCGTTTATCTTAACATAAACTCATTCGTCAGGTCCTTACTGTTTGGAATACGAACCAAAGGAATTGTTCCAAGTACGTGACTAAGGTCGGAGGCGTGGGAATAAAGACGGAACTAGGTGAACTATAGGTTTAGTTGCTTGGTCTCAACTATACGAAGTTAGGTGTATTTTGCGTAGCGGCTTAATCCTGAGAGTATTCAATTCTGGACAAGGTCCCGGGGTTTTTCTGCATTTGCGGTTTCCTCGTTAACAAAATCTTGTTGTGTCATTTACTTTATATTTCCGCATTATAATTGTTTTATTATAATTAAAGTAAATTACACAAACGTTAATTCCTATTTACTTGATAAGTGAATCCTATTGTGTTTGGTTAAGTCCGAACCTTTTTATCAAGTAACATACTTCGTTGTTGTATTGTCTCAATCTCGTATCCATAGACGATCACACGAAGTGTGAACTGATTAGTTGTATTGTCTCGACTCAGTCCATAGACAATCACTTTAGGAGAAATGACTTATAGGTAGGAAAAGTTTATCTTGAGGTATATTTGGGTACCCTCGCCTTTTCACATCTACGTATATGATTAGAGTTGTAATCTTACCTTGATTTTTCTTTAAAAATAAAGTATGATCTGAATTCGCCTGGAGATAACCAAATGTTCTCATAGATTTGGTAAATCTTCCAAACCACGCTCTTGGAGATTATTTCAGACCGTACAATAATTTTTTTAACCTGCACACTTTTTCATTATGCAACTATGGCACCATCATTCCTGGTGGAAGCTGCATACACACTTATTCGGACAAATCTCCGTGTAAAAAGGCGTTTTTGACATCAAACTATTGCAATGGCCAACCCAAATTTGCAGCAAGAGACAACAAGACTCGCACTGTATTGATTTTAGCTACAGGTGTTAATGTCTAAGTAGAATCTACACCATAAGTCTGGCTATACCCTTTAGCAACCAATCTTGCCTTAAAGCGTTTAAAATCATCATTTGCCTTATATTTAACTGTGAAGACCCAGCGACATCCCACAACTTTCTTTCCTTCTGGACATTCAACAATGTCCCAAGTATTATTTCCTGTAAGGATTTCATCTCCTCTTTCATAGCTTCCCTCCACTTTGGATCAGATAGTGTTTCCTGCACGCTGTTAGGAATAAGTACAATAGATAACTGATTCACAAATGACTTATTTGATTCGTTTAGACGGTGATTATAGACATAATTACTCATGGTATATTTGGTTTTTGATGAAATATCAGGTTCATACATGGTTCTAGGAATACCTCTGTTGCGACGTTCTGACAATTGTTTCTTTGCAGGTTCAAGAACATCCTCAGCGAACGGTTGGTGGGAGGGAGGTTGGAGTTTCAGAGTTATCATTGCTAGTTTTTGATCCATCTGCATCATTTCCATTATCTTCTTCAACTTCATTTATAGTTTCAATTTTACTATCATCGTTAGTTTCTTCTTCATTAACTTTCTGTTCTTTTGGAATTTCTATCACAACATCTTCGATCATGTCTTCTTCATAGTCAAGAGTTTGAAATTATTTTTCATACTCCCCATGAAGTTCTTTCGAGTAATACATCACGTGTTCATGAAACTTAACATCCAGTATGATGTGCATCCGTTTGGTTGGAGGATGGTAGCACCTACATCCTTTCGGACTTGCAGCATATCCTATGAAGAGACATATTAAAGCTCGGGGAGATAACTGGTAGGCCTGGAAAAGGGTTTAGATTTATGCCTACTTGTTATAAACCGCAAGTGCACGGCGTCTATCGGAGACGTGGCAAGTACGGGTCGATCCACAGGGAAATGGGATGCTTATGTGATCAAGGCTTACTCGACTGAAGTTCTAGAAATGTAACACAATATTGGTTTTGTCGAAGCGACTGAGGTTGAGTGGTGACTCTAAACTAAGGCAGTGACAATGGGTATACTAGGGTCTTCAAATCCACCTTTAACCTACATTATGTTTTCAACTCATGATATTATTCTTATCTTTATGACAAATAAGAGAGAGGTGTCAACTCTGCTCTATGTCTAAGATGTTTCTCCAATTGATAGATTAATCACAACTAATGTATCTTTCCCAAGCATTACTTGTCTAGTTAGAGTACAACTAATCTGAGGATTGATAATAATCTAATCAAGCTTGAGTTGCAGCATCATCATCACAGAGGTATTCTAACTACAGTGCATACATGGCATTGGCATACACTGTGAGAGCAAAGTGTTGACATGCTAAGATTAAACTCTATCTTAGGAAGTATTTAAGCATTCAAGAATCAACATTTAAAGTATGAGAACACAATAGCAAGTTAGGGTTTCATATCAACCCTAGCAAATTGAATTAAAACATGGTTAACAACAAAATAAAACTAAGTTGCTGCTCTGGCTAGCCCAGGCATGCCAAAAACGTTCACAGACACCTCCTATTTATACATGTGAAAATATCCCAAACCCTAATTTATTATAAAACAGAAATTAAATAAAAATTACTCTCACCCATACTCTGAATCGCCTTCTCCTCTTGTCATTTCGCCTCAGAGATCCATGTATGGTTGTTGAGAGAGAACCCTAGTTCTAGTTTTCTCTAAATTAGCTTCTAGGGTTGGAGAAGCTAAGAGAGAGAAAACCTAGACCTAGAGAGAGATGCGGCTGTTGCAGGTAAGGTTGGTGGTGATGGGAAACATGGTAGGGAGATGATGGAAGGTGTGGTGGTGTTGTCTCTGTCAGGGAGAGGGAGGAGGAAGAAAGAGAAGAAGGAAAAGAGAAATGAGGTGGTCGACTAGGGTATAGGGTATGGGGAGTTTCGCTGTTGAGCGGGTACAGCAGAGTTTGATGCAGAGGCCTCAGCGAGCGTTGGATGAAGCGGGTACGATCTGAACGGCTGAGGAAGACTTGGAGTGATCTCGGTGTTGCACGGAGCAAATAACTTCGATGCGAGTGGAGGCAGCGACCGTTAGATGCAACCGGGGAAGATCTCGAACGGCTCGGGATGGACGGGCTCGGATCCGGGTCGCGGGTTGCGGGTCACGGGTCTAGCTCAAGCCCATGTCTTGTAGATGAGTTGCTACTTGTTGGGTTGCAACTGTTGCGCGCGCGGGCTTTGGCTTTCTGCTCCATAGACGCTCGACTCCAATTCTTCGCTCCTTGGATCCTCAGTTTCTCGAGCTTTATTTATTACCTAAAAACACAAAATTAATTAATACAAATATTTATTCTTGAAAACAAAGAAAACACAGAATGGGATAATATCTCGATTTGTAAGCGCAAAAGATGAGTAAAATGCCAATAAAAAGGTGTATAAATATGCACTATTTGGCACTCATCAAATACCCCCAAACCTCCGAATTTTACTTGTCCTCAAGTGAAACAGAAAATAAGAAATCCTAACTATACCCCTGTCGCAGTCTCGAATGCATTTAGCGTATGCACTAAGCCTTTAAACCCCTAGGTGTCCCTAGTGGACGAGTTGTAGTCTCGTGAGGGTTTACCGAGGTGTACCCACAAAACCTTCTCCAACTTCGAGTGTAAAAGAGTCTCAAGCCTCCAAGAAGCTATGAGGACATAGAGTTTCGCATGCTAGTAACAAGAAGTTAGAACTACCAAAGAACGCATTCTCATCCTTAAGTGCTGAGCGAGAAGTAACCATACCATATGAAAGAATTCGGATTCGATTGTGATCATAAGCCTCGACTTCTGCCTCACCAATAGGGTTTTATGATAATTGCACTCAAAAAGACCGCTTTTTAGTCTCTCATGTGTGCAGGCAGGAATAAAGAGAGAAATCCTGCACACTTTGTAGGTGAGAAGGATAACCTTCCGAAATAAAATCTGGAGACTCCACAGAGGTGTGGACAAAAAGAATCTTTTTCTGATGATCTCTAAGAAAGGAAATCAACCATTAGCAAGGGTGGGAGTACTCACTTACCTTCTCATCCGATCGGCAATTAATATCACTCTCTCATAAGAAACCATAGAAACGTCTTCAATCTTCGGTCTTCAAATGTTGATGATGAACTTCTGAACTTCACAAAAAACTTGACAAACGTTTTTTTTTTTTTTTTTAACAACAATAATTTGGTGGTAACTAGACACATAAAATAAACTACAATTTTTTTTTATTTTTTTTTTATTTTTTTTTTTACAACTTAGTACATGGAATGGAAATAACAATAAAACTCAATTTTTCACAAACTTCATTAATTCTCATCCTATTTTCTTTTCTTTGTCGCATGTAACCTTGGACTATTTCACTTTTCTTCAAATATTTTGATGTTGCTCCGCTTGCTGACGATGATGTGTTTCTATGGGTCTTGCTGATTGAGAGAGAGAGTGATGCTAACTGTAAATCGATATTTAGAAGGAGTTTTCTTCTTTAAACGTCACCCTCATGATTGACAAAAACTAGCACTCAAGAGATCAAAAGTAGTGCTGAAAATGGTGCGAAGTTGGGTAGCTCACCATTCCTACCCGGAATTGATGTACGGTGACACACACTCTAACAGCTTTTCTAGAAAGTTGCAAAAATTGAAGGTTGGTGCCTCACTTGATGTCAAATGGGTAGTCTCCACTATGGGTGATCACAATTCTACTACCGAATATCTAAACAACACCTAATTCGCTCTCCGGTATGGTTAAATCCAACTTTAACGCTCTAATCAACTAAGAAACCCGATTGTGTTCTCCTAAGTACTTCTAACTTCGTTATTTCGGTCAGAAAAAATTCTCTATGTAAACATAGCTAGAAGCATGCTAGTGACTCTAAAATCTCTAAAAGTTGGAGGTTTTTACAAAAAGAGTTTTAATTTTTTTTTTTTTTTTTTTTTTTTTTTTTTTTTTTTGAAAATAAAAGATTAAAAAGACTAAAAACTCTATATGCAAATGCACCCCCAAACCTAAATCAAACATTGTCCTCAATGTGTCAACAGATAGGAAAAATTTAAACAGTCACATACCACGAGAACTATGTTGAGTAGAGAAAAGGGAAGAGATTACCGGATGTCGGCGGGAGCAAGGTTGGAGCTTCATTAATCAAGGCTAGAATCCAACATTCTCAGTGGAGATCATATCGGATTAGCACAAAATATGTACAAGAAGACTCAACCGATTCAAGAAAGAAAAATTTAACAAGTCCTACTGGATTATATACAATGAAAATTTACCATACACTAACAATCTAAAGAGTTGAGGATCAACCCAATAGAAAATATGTACAAACATCAACAGTCTTACACAAATATAATATGAGAGTGCAAGTAAGACTGCAAATGGGAATGATTTTCCCCCAAACCTAAACTTGTGAACGGATGCGGTTTTGAGCACAAAATCTTGCAATTTTAAAGGTACATCATGCAAAAGGTCTAACTCAAAATGAGTTTTGCTAAGAACAGGCAGAAATACACATTCCAACTGTGGTTCCCTAAAGGTGTTATACTTTGATGCAAAGTAGTCCAAGAGGACTTGGGAAGCACAAAGTTCTAGGCCTAAGGCTTAGTTTGGTATTGCTGCAGCTTTTGTAAAAGCACTTTTCTGCTGTGCGTTGCTGTGCTGTGCTGTGAGAAAAAAGCAGTTAGACGTTTGGTAAAATATTAATTAAAGTTGAAGCTGATTAAAAAAGCAATCAAAATGTGTTTGGTAAAATTTCAGATTCAACCATTATTGTTGTAACAAATGACAAAAATAGACATATCACTCGTGGTAGTTTTATTCAATTTTATTGGGTTTAAAAATAATTAATTTTTTTACTATATAATATTAATGTTCATACTAATTACCACTTTCATTATGATTGTTAAGAAATTATTTTACTTAACAATTAAATAATTATTTAATAATTGTTTTTATTTTTACTGTTGACAAATTAAGTAATTATTCAAGCAAAAAATGAAACTAAAATTAAGTAATTATTTAATATTTGTTTTTATTTCTACTATTGACAAATTAAATAAATGGTATATAAAATAGTTCGAAATAATAAAAAATAATAATACTTAAAGAATGCAATATAAGAAATAGTAAAAAATCGATTGTATATAAATTTAAGGGTAAGTTTTGTCATTTATAAAATAATGTAGGGATAAAAAAGATAATGTAAGCATTAAATTTATGTGGGACCACAGCTTATGTTTTTGTAGCTTTTAAAAGCTCCTCCTCCCCAGCTTTTAAAAATTGAGGAATTTGGGAAGTGCTTTGGATAAAAAGCACTTTAGTTTTTTTTTACCAAACACCAACTTCAAAATTTATTGACATATATAGGTTTTAAAAGTGCTTTTGAAAAAAAAAAGCATTACCAAACTCAGCCTAAGTTAGGCATTTTCAGAAAAGTTGGTTTTGCAATTTTGTTACAAACTACACCTAGGTTTGGTGGAGGAGTTTCAATTTGTGACTCAGGAGAGGGGTTAGGTACATCTAAGTTGTGTTCATGCATAAGATCATTTGCACCATCACACACTTTCCTAAAGTCAGAAGAGGGTAAATCATGTTCATTTCACAGGACAATTGCATAGGTTCCACATCATCATCACATGTATGAATATTAGAAGAAGCATCATTCATGGGGTTCACAGAAGAGACACTTAATGTCTCTGAACCTAAAGATTCTACTACATTTTCAAAATACGCATGCTCTTCATATTCATCATCATCATCATTATAGCAAGAATTCATCTCTCCATTCAAAATTGTAGTATTTTTAGTGTACTCATCTACCTCTAGATTAGGTTCATATTCAGTGTTAGTTGCATGAGTAAGACTAGAAACACTATTTTCGATCCTATCATTTTGTAACTCAATCAGGTTCTTTTGAAGAATCATAGTGAGTTGTTCTATTGAAGGAGAGTCTTCACTAGTGGGTATGCATTCCTCATATGGATATTCATTGTATGGTTGTGCATGAGGTTCACTAGAGAAGGGAAATTCAGACATGTTGCTATGTGGATGGTCATGCATTGCATTCATTTCAAGCCTAGCATTTTGCTCCATGAGTGTTTCCATTATTGATTGCAAACTATGAGTTGGGGGAGTATAAAATTGTTCATCTCCCCACTGTGGTGAATGATGCATGTGTGCAGGTTGATTATGGTCCCAATGATTGCCAGCATAGTCACTTCTAGACAATTCGTACATTAGATAATCATGGTTTTCCCTAGACTGCCTAAAATCATGCAAAATATAGCAGTTCTCAGCATGGTGGCCTAAGTTACCACATAAGGTACATGCATAAATTTCATATTGCCTAGGGAAATTAGATTCGACAGATTGCTCATGTAATTGCCTTTCTAAGGCAGATAATCGAGCTTCTAATTGATCTAAAAGTGATGACTGGGTGTGAGAAAAGTGTTCATTTTCAACCTGTGGTGGATGATGCATGTGCTCATAATGATTAGGGTATGTGAATTCAGGGCCCTGAGAAGGCTCATAAGATTCCCTAAAATCACCATGGTATGTGGGGAGTTCATACTGTGAAGCGTGCCCGTAAGCAAGCTCTCTAATTGATTTGTTTGTATCCCCAGTTGCAGACCAAAATCCTGACATGATTTAGCACTCAAATTGAACTCAAGCCCAGTTGTAGTGGACTTAATTTGATTTATTGGGTTTCATTTGGTTTGTGTGGGCTGTTTGGTTTATATGGGCTTCGGTTTTGCACAACCCAGCTATGAAGGCCAGGTTATGTGGGCTGAAGGGTTGTGTGGGCTTTTGGTTTGGTTACAGCCCTGGTCTTGTGCAAATGCACAGCTCAATTTATGTCGATCCCGCTTGTTGGACGGCCCAGATTATGTGGGCTTCACTGCAAGGGTTCAATTTAAAAGTTCCCGATTCTTGATTAAACAGCCCAGCAGATCAGCTTAGGTTGGGTAAGAGGGTTTAGTTGAAAGTGTAGTCTAAATGGCAGGGCTCAGTGGTTGTGTGCAAATGCAAAGGGTTGCACAAAGACAGTCTTGAGTGCACAAAGTTGTGCACAAGACAAGAAAGCAACAACTCACAAAAGAAAAGACAACTAATTTCTCAAAATTAAACACAGCACAGCACATGATAGATTGACAGCACAGCCTGGTCACAGCACAGCACCGAGCAATCACATACTCACATAAGAATTGACACAGCACAGGTCAATTAGCCCAGATTATACTACAGATTATAGCCAATGATGCTAACACGGGTTATGTCAATCAAGGGTTAGTTGACCTCGCCCTCGAGAGATGTATGCACGGGGATTTCGGGGAGATTGCTCAATAAGCTCAGTCTCACAGCTGCAGGGGTTTGAGCAGAGCACAGGGTATGTTGAGGTTGAGCACAAGTACAGGCTTCAAAGTATCCCCGTTGTGATTTCTTAGCAAGGTGGCTAGTGCATGATGTAAGCACAGATTAAAGATGCAGCATAGCAAGGTTATGCTCAGGGTTATGCTTAGGCTACAGCCTAACCTAGGCTAACCGTGGTTGCACTCAAGCTCTACAAACTGCGGGGGGTGGAGCTCGGTGCTGTTAAAGCAATGAATGCACTCACAAACCACAGATGCAAAAGATCACTCAAACACACAGACTTCAAGGTGGCAGGGTCAACAGGGCTGTGCACTTCAGCCAAGGCAAGGCAAGGTATGCAAAGGTCTGTCAACAGGTTTGCACAACAGATTTAATAAAGGAAAAGATGGCTAGTTCATCCAATTGTCAATGCACGAACACACTAAAGCATGCTTTTCAGATTATGAGCATCACTCAGCAAGAATTTGTATGCAAAGGCACCAGGGCATAAGTACAGAGCACAGGAGAGTCCAAGGGGTTTGGCAAATAATTGGCTCAAGAGCTCACACAAAGGTGCAGATGGCTCTACAGGTGCACAGGCAGAGATGCTCTAGTTCTCACAGGTTATTCAAGTGGGTGACAGGGTCAATTGTCATGGTCTGTCACTAGGTTTATGCACCAAAGATGTTATGCAAATGTAGCTTCAACTCACAGCTGCAGGGGCTGGAGTTGTGCTCATGGTTGATGGGTTTCGCAATGGTTAATGAGCACAAGCTCAGGAAGCATAAAAGGGCACATTCAAGGCAGAGCAACAATCAATTTTTGGGCTATCAGGTTATCATGCAATATGCAACTCAGGGGTGATCACCTAGCAAGGTAACTACGTTATCAAGCAAGTATAGGTCACAGATGCAGATGTTCATCCATTTTTCATCAATACACAGCTCATTGTGATGACAGATTCATGCAGGTATAGAGTATAACCAAATTTTAGAACGACCAACCGGCTTTAGCCACAATGGCTGTGTAGTTCTGCGCCTCCTCCTTCTCTTCCTTGGGGTGGCTCAACAGCTCACTGTGTCTGTTCCTTATCGCTTTTCCTTGCTTCTGCAGTAGCGTAGCATGCACCTGCTGGCTCAATTAGGAATTTCAGTCCTCATAAAAGTGCAGGCAAAGCAAGGAAAAAGAATATTAACACTTAACACTTGACACTTGACACAGGGAAAAGTGATAGCTGTCATGGTTAATTGGACTGACTGGGACTAACAGTTACTAGTGACACTAAGATGCAAGATGTTATAGCTTGTTAAAGCTACAAAAATATGGGCTATGAAAATGCAGCTAAGTTACAGATGCAGCTAAGTTACAGATGCTTATGCTGATATGACACAGCTGAAATGAAACAAAGATGGATGAGAACTGTCAAGATGGAAGGCACAAGAGCAGGCTGGCTTGAGTTCAAGCTAGGCCAGATGCTAACTGAGAGAGCAGAGAGATGCACCTTGAGTGATGCAGGCGTGATGCGAATCATTAACAATAAAGAGTGCGAGAAATAAAAAAAATTATGGCTAAGTTACTCTAAGAACAAGACTAAAAGCAGTAATACAAAGCAACTATGTACAGGGGTGAGGTGAAATTCAGTAAAGCAAGAACAAAAATCACACAGGGCACACGCCAAGTCCCCGGCAGCGGCGCCAAAACTTGGTAGGCCTGGAAAAGGGTTTAGATTTATGCCTACTTGTTATAAACCGCAAGTGCACGGCGTCTATCGGAGACGTGGCAAGTACGGGTCGATCCACAGGGAAATGGGATGCTTATGTGATCAAGGCTTACTCGACTGAAGTTCTAGAAATGTAACACAATATTGGTTTTGTCGAAGCGACTGAGGTTGAGTGGTGACTCTAAACTAAGGCAGTGACAATGGGTATACTAGGGTCTTCAAATCCACCTTTAACCTACATTATGTTTTCAACTCATGATATTATTCTTATCTTTATGACAAATAAGAGAGAGGTGTCAACTCTGCTCTATGTCTAAGATGTTTCTCCAATTGATAGATTAATCACAACTAATGTATCTTTCCCAAGCATTACTTGTCTAGTTAGAGTACAACTAATCTGAGGATTGATAATAATCTAATCAAGCTTGAGTTGCATCATCATCATCACAGAGGTATTCTAACTACAGTGCATACATGGCATTGGCATACACTGTGAGAGCAAAGTGTTGACATGCTAAGATTAAACTCTATCTTGGGAAGTATTTAAGCATTCAAGAATCAACATTTAAAGTATGAGAACACAATAGCAAGTTAGGGTTTCATATCAACCCTAGCAAATTGAATTAAAACATGGTTAACAACAAAATAAAACTAAGTTGCTGCTCTGGCTAGCCCAGGCATGCCAAAAACGTTCACAGACACCTCCTATTTATACATGTGAAAATATCCCAAACCCTAATTTATTATAAAACAAAATTAAATAAAAATTACTCTCACCCATACTCGAATCGCCTTCTCCTCTTGTCATTTCGCCTCGAGATCCATGTATGGTTGTTGAGAGAGAACCCTAGTTCTAGTTTTCTCTAAATTAGCTTCTAGGGTTGGAGAAGCTAAGAGAGAGAAAACCTAGACCTAGAGAGAGATGCTACTGCAGCGGTAAGGTTGGTGGTGATGGGAAACATGGTAGGGAGATGATGGAAGGTGTGGTGGTGTTGTCTCTGTCAGGGAGAGGGAGGAGGAAGAAAGAGAAGAAGGAAAAGATAAATGAGGTGGTCGACTAGGGTATAGGGTATGGGGAGTTTCGCTGTTGAGCGGCACAAAGGGTTTGATGCGAGGCCTCGCGAGCGTTGGATGAAGCGGGTACGATCCGAACGGCCGAGGAAGACTTGGAGTGATCTGGTGTTGCACGGAGCAGCGAACTTCGATGCGAGTGGAGGCAGCGACCGTTAGATGCAACTCGGGGAAGATCTCGAACGGCTCGGATGGACGGGCTCGGATCCGGTCGCGGGTCACGGGTCTAACTCAAGCCCATGTCTTGTAGATGAGTTGCTACTTGTTGGGTTGCAACCGTTGCGCGCGCGGCTTTGGCTTTCGCTGCTCCATAGACGCTCGACTCCAATTCTTCGCTCCTTGGCTCCTCGGTTTCCGAGCTTTATTTATTACCTAAAAACACAAAATTAATTAATACAAATATTTATTCTTGAAAACAAAGAAAACACAGAATCTGGGATAATATCTGATTTCTAAGCGCAAAAGATGAGTAAAATGCCAATAAAAAGGTGTATAAATATGCACTATTTGGCACTCATCAATAACTTGCTCCGTTGGCTCTTGTGTAAGTGCACAAATACTACACAACCAAATATGCGTAGAGGCAAGTTTATAACTGTTGGTGAAACTATTGCCTCACTGAGAGCTTGAAATGGTGTCTGAAAAGTGATAGTGCTGGAAGGTGTACGGTTGATCACATTGGCTGCAACGGCAAGAGCTTCACCCCAATAAGTTAATGGCATATGAGCTGATATTAATGAAGCGCGCACAACTTCAAGCAAGTGACGGTTTTTCCTTTCAGCTACCCCATTCTGTCGAGGAGTGTTAGGACAAGTTGTCTGTTGGACAAGTTGTCTGTTGGACAATACCACATTCTCTTAAATAAGGGGGATTTTGTGTTTCCCCCTAAAAAAAATACCTATTTTGCATTACCCCCTTTTTAAATTACTAATTGGTAAAACCCCCTCTATATTAACTTTTCCGTCACTACCCAGTTAAGTAAGCACGTGCAGGGCACGCGTGTGTTATAATAAATATCCAATGTGAGAAACCCAAAAATACTCTTTAGTGAATTCCTCTCTTATTAATTTCGTCTTCTCCTCCGTCTAATTTATCTGTAATAAGTTCTCGAGATTCTGTGAAAAACTCTAGGTAGACAAGATGCTGCTACTGTCGTCGATATTGAAGGTTAAAGGTGGTTGATTGAGAGCTATATCAAAGTTCTAATTAATAAGAAATATTGGGTTTGAATTTGGCTGAAAGGGTATCAAATTTATGGGGTTTAGATCTGGGTTTGAAGTTGAGACGAAGACTAAGTTTGTGTTCGAGTTTTTAGGAAGTTTAGGTGAAATTTGATGCCAACAAAACAACCAACAGAAAAGCTTATTGTCGTTCAAATTGTGTGTTGGATGGATGTGAGATTAAAGGTTTTAGAGTTAAGGAAGGATTTAAGAAGGTGGTTATAGTGGGATCTGAATCCATGGAAGATGGGGACATGGATTTGTGTTTGATTTGAAATTGCAGGGATATTAAAGAGCTATAAAAGATGAATCCTCTATGTATGGCAACATTGCCAGGTTGTGAATATCTAGTGTTCGATAAAATGCCTAAACCACCAGAGTTCTTGAGAGTTTTAAACGAAGGATTGAAACTGAAGTTGAACACATAACTTATGTGAGTTTGTCTCAATTTGGAGTCGATCCATAACAAATTTGACACTGAGGCTTTGCCATTGCATCACTTTCATAAACCCACAAGTTTCATTCTCCAGCCAATTTTCACCACCTCCACAACCATTTAAAGTTTCGCCTCTTCAGAACATAATGTCTTCTTTCTTCTTAACCAAAATAAACTACTTGCAAGCTCAGGGAACCTTATTCCCAAATCAATACTAAGCCATTAAAACCCTAACAAAGTTTTCTCCAACCTTGTACTGGAATTGCCGAAAATTCTCTTTATTGTTTCGGTCTTACTTTGATGATTGAAGAAATGGTTTCACAAAGAATTAAATTTTGTGATTCAAAAATTGAGATTTTAGGAGAACCCTAGAATTTTTTTTTTTTTTTTTTAACTAAAATTTCGAAGAAGATGATAATCAAGGAGATATTAAAAACGAAAGTATGTTCATGTTGATGAAGATGATGATGGGAAGAAATAATCAGAATAAGAAGTCGTCGGAACTTGGGAAGAAGAGGAGGGAACATGAACATGAACATAAAAGAGATATGCGAAACAAGAAGAAGATTATGGTTTTTCTGAGGGTATTTTAGAATTTTTCTTTTAGATTTATTTTATTAAAACACACGCGTGCACTTCACGTGCTTACCTAACTAGGTAGTGACGGAAAAGTTACTAGAGGGGTTTTACCTATTAGTGATTTTAAAAGGGGGTAATGCAAAATATGTATCTTTTTTGAGGGGGAAACACAAAATCACCCAAAAAAAATAAAACCAAAAAAATAATAAGTTGTTTATAAGAATCCTTGAAATTCATGTGGTTTAGGTGAGATTGATATGAGATAATAAAACACATATTTTAATTACAAATGTGAACGCGTGATTAGGGGATAACTAAACTAATTGGGGGATATAAATTACTATTCCCATCCAATAGTGTCTGCTAAGGGGTATTTTTGATTAATTAAAAACATTATGAAAAGACTATACTAACCTTCCCACAAAATAGAATTCTTAAAACATAAAATCAAAAAACCAAATTATATCCCCCCATCTGTTCCGACATTCTTCTTATGTTAGGGTTTTGAGGAAAAAAAATTTCTTTATCGTTCTTCATCGTCGATTAATCATCGATTCAAAAATATCTTCGTCGATTACCCGAATCAATAACCATGCCTCCGCGAAAGAAACTCAATCCCAATCCGCAATCAAAATCAAAATCGGTAGATCAACAAAAACAAGAAGAAAGGATCAATCGGATTGCTCTTGAAGAAGAAGATGAAGAGGATGCAGACCATCAAACTTTCGAACAAATGACTTATATGAGAAGGTAACTGATTCTGAACTATTCTATAAGTGTTTTAATCGATTTAAGGTAGTGGGTTTAGGTTAGAATCGCGAACCATAACTTAAACAGTTGAGTTACAGTAAATCCCGGCATTGAAATTAGTATGAATACAATGCCGATACTGATTTACGGCATTGAATTTAGCATGAATACTATGTCGGTAGCTTGTTTCGGCATTGAATTTAGTATGAATACTATGCCGGCTACAAATTTAAAATCACCTTAAACTGAATGTGTAGTCCCGGCATTGAAATTTGGATAAATACCATGCCGGTACATGGTTATGGCATTGTTTTATTTTTTACATGTATGCCGGCAATGCTCTTCTGGTATACAAGAATAACCTAGGAATTACCTAAGACTACCGGCATTGTCGGAACTTTCTCGACAATCCTGACTTTATGTCTCGGCATAGTTTATTTTTAAATTACAATGTCGTTTTATGGTCTAGGCATGGACGGTATTTCGTGAAACAATGCCGACACTTATGGTTCAATGCCGTTATTCAGCATATCTATGCCGGCATCAGATATGAATGTTAGTTGTCTTATATTTATTTCGTGTGTCTTTTGATATAAGGATAAAGCCAAGGAAACTAACAAAGGAAAAACTAAAGATGCTAGCATTAAGAAAATAAAGAAGAACGCTCTTGGTACTCTCAAGTCTCTGCCTCCTCGAGGGAAAGAACTTGGTCACAGCAAGCGTGTGGGGGAAGGCTCTACAAGAGGGAAAAAATGAGAGAGCGGTGGGGACCATAGAAAACTCGTAATCCGCGAACGTACTGGAATAGTTAATGATGAGCATGATGAAGAGGAAGATAATGAGGTTGATCCAAGTCAATTAGCAACCCAAAGCGAAGTTTTAGACGGTGGGCCAAGTCAACAACGACACAAGGTGAAGGTGAAGGGGAACAACCAGTAAAAGGAGATCAAGAGAAGAATAAAGTAGTCAAAGTAAAAGGTTCGCACCTTCCTCATTTTGATGACATGTTACCTGACCTTGATCGTGGTAAAATTTGGGGTGAAGCTTCGGATCCGAGAATAATATTTGGCTACAAGGACACGTGGGCTCGTACTATCTATCAAACCTATGTAAGAATTTTTATCGTGCGCATATGTATTATTTTGTATTTATGTAAAATCTCCTAAATGTATTGTCTCCTAATTGTAGGATCATAAGAAAGTTGTGCGTGTTTGCCGACACCAAGCCGCGACTCATTGGAATTTGACTACGGAATATAAATAGGTCCAACAATTAGTAAAGGACTACGGGCAATATCCTTTGGTTAAACATTATGTGAAGTATGATTCTGTGATAGTCAATTGCTTCGTCAAGAGTATCATGGTGAAACTGATACCATGCATTTCCCGTTTGGGGAGATGACCTTGATCCCTGATGATGCTCAGAACATTCTAGGCTTATGGGTGTTTGTGGGTAAAAACGGCTCACGGGTTTTCTGGTAAAAAAGTGGTAGAGGAGGCAAGTGCTCGCTGAAGCAGGTGATCGGAGATGTGAATCGTCTGAACCTTTAAACAAATGTACTGCACGGGAGTACTTTGAGTTCGAGAGACTAATCTAAAAGACCCTGGCCTAAACCAAGATAATGGTCGTTCCAGGTTCAATTCGGCCACAAGATGAGGAGAAGGGTCGGTCTGTAAGGAGGGAAGCTGAGATTGTGTGGAGATCAATGAAGATTGATCTGTAGGTTATGTGATGTGTTGAACTGCTGTAAAGATGATTTTCTGTGTAGACGAGAGAAATCTTCTGAATGTGTTTGATAACTTGATAGTGATGAGTCTTAGTTGTTGTTTGTTATCAGATCATAGGTTAAGAAACCTATTTATAGCAGCACATCAATCTCCTATAAGTGGTGACAGTTGAAGGTAGTGGAAGAATGGGGAAGTGGGAGATCGTGTAAAAACTATTTCCATGCGGAAGACTGGGTTCATCAACCATCCACCATTCCATTTACTACTTAACTGTCAACACAACTTACCACAACTCTCATCGTGGATGTACCTCACATCGCACGTGACGTAGACCGTCAGACCAAAACCCTGGTGATATCCCCCATGTGACGTGAATTGATGTCTCATGTGTGAGTGGTTAATCTTTGACCTAAGACTATGAGTCTTATGAACCGAACTGACGAAGTTCAATATTATGATGGATGAAGCATGGACTGTTGACACAGCAACATACTTTGCAGACCATGAATGTTGAATTAGGTCACTGATGATTGTTTCATATCATTATGCTGGTTGAAGCAAGAATGATAATCGAATGACTTAGTGATAGTTTTATGAGATTGTAGGATCAATCATAAACCGTCATATTGGTGCGCTGAGCACTTGTGAAAATAAATTGTTGAATGGTCATAAAAGACCTTTCTCGATCCATGTGTCATGAGTCAGTCAAATGACGAGGAGAGATTATAATATTAAAATAATGGTTGACAGACGAACCAAATGTTGATTGTTGGACTAATAAAATACTGATAGTCGGATCAGTGTTAAATTCTCAAATATTGATAGCTGGATCAACATGAGGATTACTGCAACTCAAATATTGATAGCTGAATCAATACGAGGAATATTGTTCTGAGTAATAAATATTGATAATTGAATCAATATTGGTGGTTCTGAACCCTGTCGGTCGTGACCCCTTTGCTAGTTGAAGCGATTAGTGTATTGCCAGATAGAGCATTGATGATTAGAGCAAGTATTGCTAATCAGAGCAAATACTTTTAGATCCATGAATAATTGGTAGCAAGACCAAATAAAATATTAATTAAAAATATTAACCGAATATTACTTAATTAATTAATTGAAATATTGATTGCTGAATCGATGTTAAAATATTGGTGTTTGAACATGTTCAGAATTATGCTAGACAAAGCATTTAGTTCAAAACCTAAATTATGATTAACGGATGATCAACTGAGAATCAACCAAATGGACGAAAGAGGGATCGTCTCTATGAGTGATGGACCGACCATGTAGTATCTGGATGCTAGACTGATCATTTACCAAACTCCTTTGCAGAGCATTTGGTGAAAGGATGATTAATGGTCATTTAATCATTATTAAATTGTGCGATTGAGCAATAGGTAGTAGAACCTAGTCACGGAGAGAGGATGGACCGACCAAGAGGTGTAAAACTGGCCCTTAGTGGTCGTGGGACCATCTGATGGTGAGTGGATCATCATTCCCAGTTGCAGGAAGGAGTTTGAACTAAATATGGACTTTGGATTATTAATTATTAGGTCAAAAATCATCAAGAGAGGTGGGACCGGCTTCTGCAAGCCAAAGGGACGGCCATGACCGGTCATGGTGGTGTGCCCGAGTTGCCATGCTCTTCACGGACCAATCCTGAGGATTTTGGTATTTTCTGATGGTCCATCGAGCATTATTTCATCCTTGTATGAAGAATTTGAGTTTAACTGAAACTCTTAATAGTAGTAGAACGACCACTATTAAATGTTATTTTAATATTTCTCATGGTAGTAAGAGGGCAAGTCATGGTTGCGGGACCACTTGCTTTGCTAACCACATGGTTCATGGAAAATTATGGAAGTTTCATGAGTTTTGATCGAAATAGGAATCCTTGAAAGTGCAAAACCCTAATAACAATAATATTATTATTATAATAATAATAAAATAAGGAAAAGAAGGGAGGGCCGGCTAGCCATGTGGGCCCACCCTCACGGTTCCTTTATTATTTTATTATTATTTTATCTCTTGCCATTCCTTCTTTAATTAGACTTCCAATCCTAGTTCTTCCATGAATGCTCCTTTGAGCATCATCACTAAATACACCCGTACCTCTTTCTAGGGGCTTACTCGGGGTGCCCCAAATGCCCGAAAGGTAAATACTCATTACTTTCCATGGAGTTTGACTGAGAAAAATCCATGGATCTTGAATAGATGAATATTTATGGTCTAATTAGTATATAATTTCTAGGAATTCAATCCGATGAATACTGCGACTAGATTTAATTAATCCACTGCTCTATACTAGCATTCAATATGTCTGGGAGCGTTCAGACATGATGTGATCAGCATCATATATATTATTCTAGGTTAATTCAGAAACCAGGAATGAATTCTGAATTCAGATAAAAGGGGGATTTTGTGTTTCCCCCTCAAAAAAGATACCTATTTTGCATTACCCCCTTTAAAAATTACTAATTGGTAAAACACCCTCTACATTAACTTTTCCGTCACTACCCAGTTAAGTAAGCACGTATTGGGCACGCGTGTGTTATAATAAATATCCAATGTTAGAAACCCAAAAATACTCTTTAGTGAATTCCTCTCTTATTCATTCCGTCTCCTCCTCCGTCTAATTTCTCTGTAATAAGTTCTCGAGATTCTGCGAAAAACTCCAAGTAGACAAGATGTTGCTACTGTCGTCGATATTGAAGGTTAAAGGTGGATGATTGAGAGCTATATCAAAGTTCTAATTAATAAGAAATATTGGGTTTGAATTTGGCAGAAAGGGTATCAAATTTGTGGGGTTTAGATCTGGGTTTGAAGTTGAGACGAAGACTAAGTTCGTGTTCGAATGTTTAGGAAGTTTAGGTGAAATTTGGTACCAACAAAACAACCAACAGAAAAGCTTACTGTCGTTCAAATTGTGTGTTGGATGGATGTGAGATTAAAGGTTTTAGAGTTGAGGAAGGATTTAAGAAGGTGGTTATAGTGGATCTGAATCCATGGAAGATGGGGACATGGGTTTGTGTTTGATTTGAAATTGCAGGGATATTAGAGAGCTATAGAAGATGAATCCCTCCATGTATGGCAACATTGCCAGGTTGTGAATATCTAGTGTTCGATAAAATGCCTAAACCACCAGTTCTTGAGAGTTTTAAACGAAGGATTGAAACTGAAGTTGAACACATAACTTATGTGAGTTTGTCTCAATTTGGAGTCGATTCATACCAAAAAGTCAGTAAAGAAAATAAGTTGTTGTCAGGTTGAATAGATTTTGCAGTGAGGCTTTGCCATTGCATCACTTTCATAAACCCACAAGTTTCCTTCTCCAGCCAGTTTTCACCACCTCCACAACCATTTAAAGTTTCTCCTCTTCTGAACATAATGTTTTCTTTCTTCTTAACCAAAATAAACTAATTGCAAGATTAGGGAACCTTATTCCCAAATCAATACTAAGCCATTAAAACCCTAACAAAGTTTTCTCCAAACTTGTACAGAAATTTCCGAAAATTCTCTTTACTGTTTCAGTCTTACTTTGATGATTGAAGAAATGGTTTCACAAAGAATTAAATTTTTTGATTCGGAAATTGAGATTTTAGGAGAACCCTAGAATTTGGGGTTTTTTTTAACTAAAATTTCGAAGAAGATGATAATCAAGGAGATATTAAAAACGAAAGTATGTTCATGTCGATGAATATGATGATGACGATGATGATGGGAAGAAATAATCAGAATAAGAAGTCGTCAGAACTTGGGAAGAAGAGGAGGGAACATGAACAGGAACATAGAAGAGATATGCGAAAGAAGAAGAAGGTTAAGGTTTTTCTGAGGGTATTTTAGGATTTTTTTTTATATCTTTTTTAGTATAACACACGCGTGCACTTCACGTGCTTACCTAACTCGGTAGTGACGGAAAAGTCAACTAGAGAGGGTTTTACCTATTAGTGATTTTAAAATGGTGTAATGCAAAATAGGTATCTTTTTTTAGAGGGAAACACAAAATCCCCCTATTTTTTTTTCAGAACATGTTATGTTTTTCCATCACCACCACCACTACCGACCACTAACACCACTAACCGCCAACCAGCCGCTCCACCACCAACAACAACCACCAGCACCAACAGCCACCATCGCCGACCACTAACACCACAAACTGCCAACCAGCAGCACCACCACCAACAACAACCAGCATTGACCACTAGCACCAACAGCCACCATCGCCCACCACCACCACCACACACCACCAACTCCAACAAAAACCACCACTGACCGCGAGCACCCACCCTCCACCAACTAGTACCACGTCCAACAATAACCACCACTGACCACTAACAATCACCACCACCACCACCTCCACCCACCACCGCCACCACATACACCAATCAGCATGATAACCTTTGTTTTTTCAATTATATTACGATTTGGTAGTCCACTTTAATTTTTGTTAATCTGAATTAATCTAATTAAATCCATTGTAATCCAAATCATATATCTTTAAGAATCTTTTATGAAACATTATAAATACACTAGATTCAGGTAAACGAATATATATTTTTATCCATATAAATCTTGATCTAATACAATCCTGTTAAATGTTAACATGCCATGCCTGGATTATTTCCCAGAGTTTTATCTTCTCCAAAATTCAAGCTCAAGTACTCTAATCAATTTATTTTTTTCAGAACAGATTCGTAATTATTTTTCCTTATTGAACTTCTGTTGTGGGTATGATCTTGCTTCCATTTTTTTTTTTTTTGCTAAGAAAAATTTTTATTACTGAGAAAGGTATTACATTGAAAGATTAAGGAAACTTGGGACATTTCCCCACCATTCCCCTGAGGTTCTAGACCTCTTACTAAACTTGGCTGCCTGATCAGCTAGAATAATATGGTTTCGTTTTAAAAAAGAAAATTGTGCAAACTGAAAATCAGAAACTAAGATTTTGCAGTCATCTATGACTGTCTTATTGTACCAGTATAACTGGTTAGAAGATGAGTTCAGAGACTCAATTACTACTTTAGCATCACTAATAACGCAAACTTGCTGCAAGCTTTTCTCCCTTGCCCATTGTACAGCCTCAAGAATAGCCAGACTTTCAGCTTCTTCTGCATTTCTTACTGAGCCAGCCTTGAGCTTGCATCCAATGAACCTACCTGAGGTATCTGTCAAAATTAAACCAATTCCAGACATATTAGTTTCCTTGTCAAAAGCTGCATCACTGAAGAGAATCACACAGTCTAGTGATAAAGAAGCAGTGAGGATAAATTTCTTTCTTCTTCAGTATCATGAGAAAGAACATGTAAAGGGGAATCATTCTTAAGATAAGTTTCAGTGTCTATGACTAGTTTAAGAGCTAGCCTAGCAGTAGAATGATGTTTAAGAATTTTCCCCTGGAAGATATGGAAACCGCAAAAATTTGAATATTTGAATATTCTTATTTAGTTAAGATCTTGCTTCCATTTGAATATTTGAATTTTGATCCTTATTTAGTTTTTGTGTTTCAAGTAATTTTTTATATAAGAAAACTAAATTCATTAGTGAGAATTATATAAAAGGAAAAAATTGACCAAGCCATTTAAATCTCAGCGGTAAACAAAGTAACGAAAAAGAAATCCAGCAATTTATGTGCTTGCAATTGCATAACCCAAAGACAGCTTTATCCATGTTAGACTACTCTTCAAATAAAAATAATAACCAGCTGAAAGGCATTTTTACACCACAACAGTAGTTATTTCTATTTGCCATGGATATGCAGGATACTAATGCCAAAATGGGGTCAAAAGGTTAAATGGTCGTCTCTTTGCTAGGATAGGATCCCACAATTTTGTGTTAGGATTCTAATATTGGAGAACAGAAGGTTCAAGAAATTATAAGATACACAGTAAGTATGTAGATCTAATGCTTCGTAAAGATGTCAAGCAAAGAACTATGTTATATATATATATAATATACATACAAAGGGTTAATCCAATATCTAAGTCTTGGTAGTATAATAATTGAAGAAAACAACCAATAAACAAAAAGGAAAAGGAAAAGTTAAAAGTCAAATTTGCGTAATTCCCTTTCAATGAGCTGCCAAGAACCAGAAGTTTAAGAGAAATGATGGTGACACGGTGAACCAACTCAAGAAGGCCATTGCCGTTGCGGTCTCAAACCTAACACAATGGTTCTGGCCACATTCATTAAGATCATTCCCAATGAGTACTGTGATGCCTGCAGATGCACAGGCTGCAGCAAATGTCAATGTGGATGTGATCTGCATCAAAAAAAAAAAAAAAAAAAAACATTAAGACATTTAAATTGGTAATTCTAAGTTAGAAAATAAAAGCCGCTCATCAATTTATCAGAAGAAAAGATGAGGACGATCTCTTAGTATCTCCTCACTGTTATGGGTGTAACTTGCACGAAACGCAAAAATCCAAAACATATGTTTAGACAGTGACCAAAAGGCTTTCTATGCGCAGAAGAAAGATTAAGAACTAAGCCAAACAACTAGATTGAATAAACAAACATCCAAAAGAAAGAAAACATAAATCAGTTATCAACACCTTGAGTTTAATTACACACGCATAACATGGAATAAACTTTCTTAGCCAGCATAAGAAGCCCACTTGTGGAGTTGTGGCGACTAAAAGTGAATCCAGTCAGCCACATAATAGTGTCCACAAAGCAGGAAGTAACTCCAATTTCACCACATATTCTTCCAGTCCACTGTATTGTTGCTTGAGATTAGGTCACAATTTACATCAGCACCCACCGTGGCAGCAGTTACTAGTTACAATTGGACGTTTGATTAGCACCAACAAATCAGAGTTCCTAGTATGGACTGCTATAAGCCTATATCTGGTTCTGAAGTTGTAAAACCCATGGTTCTTTAATGGATTAGATAACAAGTTATACATGGTCATTACTAAACACCACATTGTGAAGCATCATAACTTCAAAAATTGTGGACTTACCCCGTCTCCAATGGTGAAGAAAACGACAACCCGAGAATTCCGCAAACAACGACACACTAGAAGGGCATATATATCAACCATGGCTAGCAAGAGACTCCATGAGCTTTGCAACGCAACCGCCACAACAAGGTAACTAACACATCGAACACAGTAAAATCTAGTGTCATTAAGCAGAAATGTACCACAAAACATAGTTTGTCTCCTTGCAGAAAAATGAAAGACCAATTACAAAGCCTCAAAGTAATGATACTACTTCATACAAGCATCTGAAGGAAATCCTCATCGGGTGACAATTAGCTTGAGCATCACAATCAATATGCAAATCCGCGACATGTATCTCAAAAAGATTTATAAATTTGTTGATCCCCTAAACAAGAGTTCTGACTGAGTAACCATATTTTAGTTTGATGTATAGCCACTAGATAAAAAGGAGCTCTTTGTGTGAAGTCAAATTTTAATACTACCAGTCTAACATTCCATATTAGGAAAGTCAATTTTATTTTTAAATCAAAATGAATTCCAAAAACAAAGTTATATGAAACTAGTATTAAATTGCGTGTTTAAGATATAACAACAAATACATAAATTGCTTACTGAAGATCAGCATATGAAAAGAAAGAAGAGTATACCAGAATGCTGTTACAGAAGCGAAATCACTAGTAGAAGTCATAACAGAAAGAGCAGCAACTGCAAAAAGAAATTGACAAATCCTTAACAAAAGACCTCCTAAAGTACCCGGCATGCCTTGAACATCTTTCATTCTTACTCTAACTGGTACTTCATTAACTACACCACCACCATTAGTCGTTGTAAGTGGTGGAGCTTCTATTGGGTGAACAGTTGGATGACTCACGTTCATCTCTTCTTTCACCCCCTTCAATTCTTAATATAACCCCTAACCCATAACCATGGAACTACAACAAGAATTTTACAAAATTAGGTCAAATTTTACAGAGCAGAATTAGGGTAAATTGAAGAGGTAAATGAATTAATTGTCACCAACTTTACATACCTCGATTTTATCCTTCGAACCAACTTTTCCAACCCTAATTCATGAACAAGGGGATGAAATGAAAAGAGAAGTGTAGCTTTCAAGACAGTGGGACTAGAGAAAGAAGAATGAAATGCACCGGAACAACGGTCCCCCAAAACAGAGATGTAAGTAAGCGACGAATGGGCTCTTTTAAGAACCCACATTTGGGGAATACGCCCACAAAGGGGTACTCTAGGTCAAGGTTTGGAAAACGGGTCACGCCTCATGTCACAACCATTAGGTATGACCGTTATAACGAGTTTTGTCAGATGTGAACACGTTTCGGGGAAAAACATGTTATTTAGGAAAAAAAACAAGTTTTTTATACGTTATTTTAAAATAACGAGCGTTATAACGGTTAAATAGAAAATAAAAAAGAATTATGATCTGAAATTCCTATCTAACGGTTATAACGTGCGTGAAAACAGTTATAACGGGTCTAATAGCGTTGTTACAATATTTTTTATAGATTATTATTTTATTCTTTTATTTTCAAAGTTTTTATTGTGATTTTTTAATCTTTAATTTAAAAAATAAAGAATTGTTAAAAAATATTTTTAAATTCTTTTTTCTATAAAAACGGTTATAACTGGCGTGAAAACGGAAAAAAATGGTCTAAAAAACTCGCATTAAAATGTTATTTAGAAGCAAAAAACGTAAAATTCAATTTTAGAAAAACAGTTATAAAATGTGTGAAAAACGAAAAAACGGTCCTAAAAAACTGTCGTTATTTCCTATTTATCGGCTTTATATAGGCACGGGGTTCGGGGACCTTCACGACCACGATATATGAGTGTGCTCGTTTTAACGGCCGTTTTTTCAGAAAAAAAAAACGGGTGTTTTTCAAACCTTGCTCTAGGTTAAATAATGTTAAATACGTTGATAAGGGGTATCTAATTGTTTTTAAAAAGGCGTAATTATCCTTCTAAAGTCGGCAGTCTTCGAGAGTAAAACCTATGCCGACACCCTTCAACTTTTTTTTTTTTTTTTTGGATAACAGACACCTTCAACTTCACCCAATGAACTTTCGAAAATAAGCAAATATCTTCCTAGTAATTTTTTTTTATATAGATAAAGGCCTTCAAAAAGGCTAATGATCCCCCTCAACTGTTAGCAATAACCAAACAGTAGGCACGGACCAGTACATAGAGGCATTGTTTGTTTTTGCCCATTGAGCTAACTCATGAGCTACAGAATTACAAATACGAGGTTGGAAATTAAAGATACAAGCCACTAATTTAGAAGAAAAGAACTGAATGTCTTGGAAAATAGCATCCGTACGCGAGTCTCCATCAAACTGGACAGCTGAAAATTGATTGATGAGAGTCTTAGCATCACTTTCGACGATGATATGAGTTAACTGCTGCTCCAAGGCTTTCTTCAGGACTGCCCAAATAGCTCTGGCTTCAGCTTCTTCAGCAGACTTTACTTCAAAAACCAGGGAAGCACAAAAAGAGGCTTTGCTTGAGAAGTCTCTCATCACAAAACCTGCACCATTTGCTCCAGAAATGTCATCATAGGCACTATCAGTGTTGCATTTTATCCATCCAACAAATGGGGACATCCATTTGTCACATAGGTTAACAGGAGTAGTAGGAGAAACAGTCAGGCAGGTTTTCCTGGTTAAAAGCATGGCTTTAGCTCTTACTAAGACAACTATATGGGTTTCTTGCATGTTTTTGAAAATGAAATTATTCCTACTAGTCCAGAGAGACCACAAGATAGTAACAAAAAGACACTAAGCTTCATCAGGGAGCCTAGACAAAGGGTCGATTAACCAAAATAATAACCAGTCAGTAAAGGATTTGTTTTGAAAAAACTGAGTGTTGATGCAAAAATCAGAGAGGAACCAAACTCGACTAGCAAAGGAACGGAGAACCAAAGCATGCATTATGGTTTCATGAGGATCATAACACCTTGCACAATCAACACTATGCATAGGCATTCTGGTATGTAAAATTGTTCTGGCAGGATGAACATTTCTAGCAGCTTTCCATGTAAAGACTTGGATTCTGTAAGGAACCCTGATTTTCCATATGTGCATCCAAAGGTTTTTACATGGGGAGGGACTAAGACCTCTGGGCACCATGTAAGCATATTTTGAAGAAAACTTGCCATTCTTTGAAAGATCCCAAGCCCTCCTATCAGGAGTGCAAAGCTGGCTTAAGGGAATGGTGACAATCTTCTTAACATAAGCATTATCAAAGTGGGTGTTAAGTTTAGGAAAATTCCAAGCTCTGGTATGAGAGTCAATGAAATAAGAAACTTTAATACTAGGATCAGGTGGGACTAAAGGGTTAGATGTGGCAAAACCTAAGGTTGGGATCCATTTGTCACACCCAGGGGTCAATAAAATGACTATCCCCAACAATCCTGGAGATAAAAGGCTTGATAAGTTCTTTTATAGCATGCAAACACTTCCAAGTCCAAGAGCACTTGCTAGTACACTTGGCATTCAAGAAATCAGTTCTAGGGAAGAATTTGGCTTTAAGAACTGTAGCTAGCATACAAGTAGGATTTTCTAGAATTCTCCAGGCATTCCTAGCCAGCATAGCCAGGTTATTTAACTCAGCCTTTAGCCTAGACCACCTTCAGCCTTAGGGGAGCAAAGAATGTCCCAACCTAAAAGATGCAGTTTTCTGTCTTTAGGGTCTAAAGTCTCTCCTCACCAGAATTTACAAAGATGGGAATCCATTTGTTTACACAGATGTTTAGGAATAAGAAAAGCTCACATTTGAAAAATGGGGATAGCTTGGCCAATATGTTTGATCAAAGTAGTTCTAGTAGCTTGAGACATGAGCTTATGTAGCCAAATAGATATTCTGGCATCCACAGCTTGGAGAATACCCATATGGGTTTGAATTTTGGATGCTTGAAACACAGTAGGAGTGCCCAAATATTTTTCTCCCAAATCTCTTATCTGAATCTCTAGAATGTTAGCCAGAAGGGCTTTCCTGTGTTCAGGAATTTTCCTACTAAATAAAATACCAGATTTATCAAAATTTATTTCTTGCCCAGAGCCCAAGTAGTATTTTTGAAGATAATCTTTGATAACCTGAAAGTCTTGAACAGTAGCTTTAGAAAACAGAAGAGAATCATCAGCAAACAACAAATGTGTCATTTCTAGAGCATCTTTACAAACCTTGATGCCTTCTAAAATTCCCTTTTTTTGAAGGTTGTCAATGTAAGAAGATAGAGCTTCAGAGCAGATGATGTAGAGATAGGGAGATAGTGGGTCTCCCTGTCTTAGACCTCTTTCAGGTTGAAAATAACCTGTGGGGCTACCATTGAGAAGGACAGAGTAGGAAACTGTAGAAACACACTGGTTTATGAGTATAATCCAGAGTTTTGAAAGACCCATTCTAGTCAAAACACTCTCAAGAAAAGACCATTCTAGCTTATCATAAGCTTTGGACATATCAAGTTTAATGGAAACAATGCCTTAAGTTTTGTCAAAATGATTGACAGCAAATATAGCCTCATTAGCTAGCATAATATTATCAGAAATACTCCTCTTAGGAATAAAGACACTTTGATTTTGAGAAATTATGTTATTCATGAAAGGTTTGTGTCTATTAGCAAGGGTTTTTGAAAGAATTTTATAAATAAAGTTGCAAAGCCCTATTGGTCTATATACTGGGAAACAAGTTCAACAAGAGGAACTTTAGGAATGAGAGCAATATTAGTATGATTAAAAACTTTTGCAATGTTCCCTGTCCTGAAGCAGGTTTGAGTCATGGCAATGAAAGCCTCACCTACTATATCCCAATTTTTTTGATAAAACAAGCATGTAAACCCATCAGGTCCTGGAGCCTTCCCCCCCATTTGAAAAACAACATTCTTGATTTCCTCATCAGTTAGAGTTAAATTCAGAAGAAAATTATCTTCAGGAGAAAACTTAATGGGGAGGTCAAACTAGTCCAAAACACGGAAATTAGGACAGGCCGAAACTGTCGAGAATCGAGTTATACGACAAATATGATATGTCCTAAAGTGTGTCATATTTTTGGTGTACTATTTATTATAGGACGGTTCATACTTGTCCAAAATTAACAATGAATTGCTTCTGTCTAAAATTAACGACTGTTTACTATTGTGGAATTTTATAATAAGACATTCAGCCAAACCTAGTTCAGGTGAGTCAGTTCCAGTCGAATCTGAATCAGCCTGTCCTTTTTTTTTTTCTTTTTCTGTTATTGTCTTTAGATTAAGACTACACAGACAAGATTAAGATTATACAGACAAGCCAACATATGAATTTTGTAAGCAACTGCAACCCACTCTATTAAAATTAACTTTGGTTTCAGTTAACAACCCAAACATCTCTGAATCAACAACAAAAGTTACTTCATGTTCAATACAACATAAAAAAAGTAAAAACAATACGATTTAACATTCAAGTGCACGATTTACGTATTTCTTTGGCCATTCAATCGTCTCATCGAGATCAATATGTCCAATTGTTCCATCTCCAAGTGTTCCATCTCCAACACAGTTCCATATGGCTATCGAAAATTTTATCGATAAGGACTTCATAATTTTCAGTATTTCGCAGTGTTCTAAAATTAACACTTCCAACTGCAACTGCTATCTTCTTTAAATTCCTCAAGACGCATCCAGTTACTAGATACTATCCACCAGCAGTATGAAACCAAAATTATTATACATAACGAAAATTATACAAACAAATATAGAAATCCAGTACACTAGCCTAGATATGAATGTAAAATTCAGAATACAGAAAACAATACGGAACTTCTTAGCTGTATAAACAAACAGACATGATGCTTTGAAAAGAATGTACATAAAAGGTCAAGTTTGCATATCATATATATCATGCATGTGTCATATCAACGTAAAAGTGTCACAACACCTGTTGTGGAGCAGCAGAGGAGGATCAAGCAGTATTGTTGTCCTGCCTTCCTGCCTCAAAAACATTAACTCTTTCCTCTATAAAGTATTTAGCTGAGTTTGAAGACCTTGATTTATCACTTTCTCCTTAAGTAATTGTTCGCCTACAAGCTGCAGAAGCAAGTACGTATTTCTGTCTTCGATACCTTGCCACCCATCCCATGTAAGCAGCCCTTTCCATCACGTCCAAAGTCCTATTAAAACAATAATATATTAGATGACTGCTGCAGCAGTGGGGGGGACCAAGAAAAACAACATGACTAAAAACCAACAATACGAACACCGAAATCACAGATGACACAAACAACATCTACCATCAAACACATTTACCGTAGATAACTGATACATTCAGATACTCATTTTGTGAAGAAAATAGGGGTAAACTTCGTAATCAGAGCTCACAAATTCGAACGAGAAGCCACACAATAGACCATCTTCATTTCCCTTGTCAATGTGCTCGGAAATCCTTTCACTGGCCACATGGTAGTGATACCTAAAAATGGAGCAGAGCTATTAATATTTTTCATTATTATTTGAATTGAACATACTCGAAAAAGCACATGAAGCGTACCTCTGTTTCATTGGTCGATGAGCATTATATATGTTAATCCATTGTGTTGCAGGCATTCTCATCCATTCATTTTTCTTTGCTTGTTCACCGTCCTCTACCTCCATCATAAACCTTCCCCTCTTATTTCCAGCCTATCACATAAGTTGTACAACAGATGCATAAGCTACATCTTAAACGTGTATGTACCAAACATATTTGAGTAGATAAGAAATGGACTTTTTACGCAGGGTCCGTGTTTATCGTCCTGGTATCTGGATTTGGCCCAATAATTCCATCAAATATGAAGATACATTTTGCATAGTTAGTCTCTTATACAAATATCAAGTTCACTAAGTACTTCAGAAACGTACTAAATGGTTGCCTACAAGATCAACTACTTCAGAAACGTACTAAATGGTTGCCTACAAGATCAACTTAGAGGTTTAGAGTCTCAGGTTATATTGCCATCTTTTCTTGCATACAAGAAACCCTTTATCTTACCTGTAAACAAGATATGTATAAACTTGGGAAGTCTATATATTATGGATTTTAAACATGAAGTTAATGAACAATTGGAACTTACATGACATCCTTTCTATGGCAAACGACCACACAGAAGAAAAATGTTGTAAAAGCAAGAGATTATAAAATGACAACATTTTAATTTAAATTAAACTTAAGAACATCCTTCAATAATATAAGCAAGAAAGGGAATTTAACTTCAAATTCCACAAACATCACTGTCGTAAACCCAAAATCCGTGACAAACCCAAGTTCCTCAAAGTATCTCTTTCTAAGATGCAAAGATGGCAAATCTGATTTCTACGGCTCAAATTCTAATTCCTCACAAGTCACAACCATATGTTTCCTAATCCCAAGCTCTAAAATAGTTGTCAATAGCCCGCAAAGTACATGGAAAATCTGCTCGTACTAACCTGGTGGTTCAGGCATTTTGTCAAGCAGTAAATGCGTGTCTTGCAACTGATGAGGATTAGGTACAGGCTGCACTTTGGTTCTTACAATTGCTAAACCCTAAATCTCATAAAACCAATAGATCATTGTACCAAATTCAAATCAGTTTTAAACAAGAAGAAACGATCTCATATAAGAAAACCATCAATTTAATTTGAATTTCATATAAAAAAAGTACGATGAACCATATGATTATACCAATCAAAATATCCTTACCGATTTCGAGTCTCGATCTATCCACCGGTTTCTTCACTTTGTTTGATGATATTAGAAAATGAAAATCTTAAAATTTAATAGAGAAAGGTTATGGAAAGGTTTCATCTTTGATAAACCCACGATGGAGCATATTGCGGAGGCCGTTACGTTTTCGATCTGTTTTCAGTCTTGACTCGAGTAGTTTATAGGTTTTAAGAATTGGTTTTAATTAGTCTACGCATATTAAAGCGAACGTGGGTAAATTGGTTTTAATGTTATTTGATTATTAATTTTTATCTCCTGGGGTGGAACTTAAAGGAACGGGGGTAAATAGAAACCAAACTAAATGACAGACTGCTGGTGTAAATTACCAGATACAAATTATTCGACATATCCCAACTGTAATATATTTAACAACTTATGATAACTGTCCTTTTCCGCGAACACCAAGTGTCCTAAAATCCTGATTTTTGACTAGTACAAGGATTTCATCTTCAAATTGTTGAGGGTGAGAAGAATACAAATTTTTGAAGTAATTTATAAAGGAGGTTCCAATACGGTCCCTATCAGTTAGAATAGTCCTTTATCCAACTAATGGCATTTCTTTTTCTCCTAAAGAGGGCGACTCTATGAAAATAGGGAGAATTTTTGTCTCCTTCCATGAGCCAAACCTCCCTGGACTTATCCTTCCAATATAGTTCCTCTAGATTGTAGAGATATTCCAGTCTAGCCTTGAGTCTGAAAGTAGTACTAGTATCAGTAGGATTAGAAATCTGGGCCTCTAACAAATCTTTTCTAATGGTAGATATATTATTTTGAATATTAACAAAAGAAGTTTTGTTCCAGTTCCTAAGACTTTTTTTGGTATTTAAAAGCTTAGCTTTCAATTTATAGGCAGGAGAACCTACCACATTAACAGACCAAGAATTAGCTATGATATCTCTACAAGTAGGATCTTCAATCCACAAAGCCATAAAATGGAAAGGCCTAGGCATACGAACTTCCTCATAATTGAAACCAATATGCATGGGGCAGTGATCAGAAGAGTCTCTAGGTAGATTATTAACATACAGTTTGGGGCAAAGTTCCTCAGCAGTTTGGTTTATGAGGCATCTATCTAATCTTTCAAGAATTAAATCAGGACCCTGCTACATATTAGACCAAGTAAATCTAGGACCAGAAAAGCCAGGATCATGCAAATTGAAAACAAAACAAAAATTTCTAAGGTTTGAAAAATCAGAATCATCAACCTCTAACCTACCATTTTTATTTTCAGTTCCTAAAAGAGCATTAAAGTCACCTATAAAGAAAACTGGTTCATCTAAGGGAGCACTAGACTGTTGACATTGTTGTTCCCAGAGAGCATGTCTCAAACTACTGTTAGGTTCACCATACATAAATGGATGTGACAAGTTTTAGAATGGATGATGTCAGTAGATGTGACATATATGCCCCTCATGCTAGATGATATAATGTTGAGTTGAATTTCCTTCTTCCAAGCCAGAACTAAACCACCACTCCTACCAATGCTAGAAACATTGAAAGTGCAAGTAAATCCAATGTTTTTTAATTTCCTAGCAGCCATATCTTTATTCATTTTTATTTCCGATAAGAACACGATGTCAGGGTTGACATTTTTACATAGCAAGCTAAGTTCCTTGTTTGCAATTATTTTACCTAAACCTATAATGTTCCAAGCTATCAAGTTAACATTATTGACATGGGAATGATTTATGGGGGTAGCTGAGGTATGATCAATTAAAGGGGGTAAAGGGGAAGAATTTACCTGATGTGGAGTTAGACCCACCACCAAGTGAAGCACTGGTAGTATCACCACTTTGAGAAGTATATTTGGAGGAATTAAGATTAGAAGTAGCAGCATTGAGATGAGAATTATTGCGGACACCATTGTTGTCTGGAGCAGTATCAGCAAGTACATTATAGCTCTGATAAGAATCAATTAAAGGTTGGGTATTGAGAGAACAGTTGGATATATTGATAGCATGTAAATTCCCCAATTTGGTAATTGGAGGACACAGTTGAGCGTAGTCAGGTTCAGTATTATCCCGTTCTTCTGGGATAACTACTATACTAGCAAGACTTGAATTAGCTCTAGTACGTCTTCTCAAATCAGCCATGGGATTGATCTTACTTTTGAGATTAGATAAAGCTTCATGCTCAGCTGAGTTAAGAGCCCCTCTGGTAATCATGGGATTGGGACTAGGAACATTAGCAGTTTTGAATCTCCTTGAAGAGTTTGATGTTCGAATCGGTCTATTAATAACCGGTTCAGAACCAGCGATAGAAGCTTCAACAGTAACATTCTGAGTAGTAACTTGTATGTAAATAATTGGTAACCCATTGTTCTGCTGAGTCGAGTTTTGATGAATCAGACCAACATCAAAAATCTTCAAAGTTGTAGATCGGTTGACAAAAGGTCCCATCTGAAAAAAAATATTTGATAAACCTTTTTGGGTAATATTTTCCGTCTTCTGATCATTATCCTTAGCTTTTCCTTTGTTGCTCATAAGAGCAGCAGTGGACTAAACTTGAGTATCTGGCACAATCTCCGTCTGTTGCATGATAGTATCATCCGACGCTATAGAGGTAGAGACAGCTTGTTTGTTTACTGGTGGAGATGGCATCATAATCCTTGAGACAGCAGGAAGGACATATTTGCTACTAGAAGAAGCAGCTTCCTTAATGGCTTTCTGTTTCAACTTCCAAGATGGGCAGTTGACATCCTTATGATCAAGAACACGGCATGAAGTCCATAAATATCTTGTAACTTTCATGTATATACACTCAATGAGGAAGGGTTGAGTTATTCCATTAGTAAATAGAGGGATGCCTACTGGTAAAGCTTTTTGCACCGGAATCCTGACACACACCTTGACATTCTTCTTTAAAGGATGATTTCCGAAAGGATCTCGAGCTTCAATGAGTTCTCCCATCTTAAAAGTAAGCTTCTGAAGATCTTCAAATTCAGTACATTCTTTTGGAATATTGCACAGAATAAACCACATAAGTTCTTCAGTAAAAGATAGTTGGTGATTTGCTGGCCATCCCTCTGTTGGGACAACTTTTAGCACCATCACATATCCACAAACAAACCAAGGTCTCTGCGAGTTGATTCTATTGAAATCATCTTCAACTAAGAAGCGAATAAGAACTTTATTGCGCAATCCACTAAAGGTTGTGACAGTGGGAGATTGAGCAAGAGGCCATTGGTTACATTTGTAGTAGCAGATTGAGGAGGTAGGAACAAGAGTTTCACAACATAAGTATCCTACCATGCACCACTTCCAATTACTTTCAGTCTCAGCTAGAATGACAATTTTATCAATGAAAACTAGATCAGAAAGTGTAGATGGTAATGTTAGCTTTTCAGCCATTTGGGTAGACAGTTTTTGAATTTCTTGGTTTAGTTTTTGAGAGATATCATGTAGATTTGAGAGATCCGTTTGATAAGTAAGCTGGATATATATGAATATGGATTGATAGAGGTGAAAGACGCAGACAAAACATATAATATGAAGGTGTATAGAAAGGAATCTCTTCTTGGTACTATCCTGATAAAGGTCACAGGCTATATGGATGGAGAAATGGTAGTGGGTTCTTATTTTTTTATGGTTTTGATCCTTAAAAAAGGAATGAGAAAACTGATGAAATTTTTTTGATAAATGCTCAGAAAAAATTTGGTGTAAATTAGTTGTTGTTGTTCTGCTACTTCCCCTTTGGAGACATGATTCACCATACGACTTTTCCCTATCTTTTCCATATTTTATACTAAATAGCATAGTTGGGATATTTGTAGACACGTGAGGTATATGACAAGAGATCCGAGTATGGACAAATCCAATGATCCTTTGCAAACTTTCCAATGATATATGTGGTTGATACGTAAGCATGATGAGATTAGAGGTTGGTGAATCATAAATGAGTTTGTCTTTTTTTAGATAGACATACGTATGATGGTATAAGCTGCCAAAAGAAATAATGGTATTGATATTACAAAATGGGTGGTGAGAATTGAAGCAATATAAATGGAGGGAAATGGTATGTGGTGGTTTATGGTTTTGATTGGTAATTTGAATTTTGGCAATGGGTGTAGCTTTGATGGCTGTACTAGTTTTGGGGATAACCGATCTGGCAGACATGCCCCAAACCGCAATGGTGCATCTCAACTGATGTTGCATTCTTCTAATCCGCATAAAACATAAGATTTTAATTAGACCCCAATTTTTTTTTTTGAAAGTTAGATGACCTACCAATACCCCTCTTGAAGGCCATTCCATAGGGAGTTATGGCTAATGAAGTGGTTAGGTTTTGAAAATAGGGTTTTATAGGGTAATTATGATATTGAAATTGAAGGGAATACACATGGCTTTGAAGGGACGTGAATAACCAAGCGACATGAATGCTAATCAAGAGCCATACATAAATGGCAGTTAATATGCAAATTGTTATCTTTAAAAGGGGTGTTTTGGATGAAATTAACACAGCCATTAGCAAATTTACCAGAAGAGGAAAAGGTTAGGAAAATTTGAGAGAGAGATAGCCAGTTCCAGTAACCCCAATCCGGTAATTCCTGCCAATTCCGATGAGTACAGCCTAGCCAAAAATCATGCTTTCTCGCTAGGATTAGAAGATTTAATGAAGTTGAGGGATGAGGTTCAGGGAGAGATAAACAAACGTGCAGGGAAAGAGACTCAACGTCAGAGTGAGGAGGAAGAGAGGAAGAGAAGAGAAGATGAAGAAACTGAATTTCTTTTTGCTGCTTGGTTGCCAAAACATTTATCAAGAGTTGATCGGAAAGAAGATGAGAGATCTTTGAAGCGCCAGAAAGGTCCAAAGTATGGCAGTGCAACTGAGAGTGATTCCGAGGAAGGTTCTGATGCTGGGTTTGAGTATCCAATGGAGGAAGTAAACACCAGTGAAGAGGATTCTGATGCTGCAGGGGACCGGAAGAGGATGGAGAGGTACTTTGATTGGAAATTGCGCAGGCGGTTTGATTATGAGAGGGCCAATCCGAAAATCTTTGCCAGAACCATGCGAGAAAGGGAAACCAATGATGATGAGAGAGCCCCTTCAAGGATATTTCCCAAAACCACTCTTGTAGAAGAATCCAGTGATGATGATGAAGAGCTCCGGGATGCTGCCAGAGATGAAGATGATGATGAAGAAGATAGCGATGAGGAGAGCACATCATCTGGAGATGGTGATACTTCCCCTGCTTTATCAGGCAGCATTTATAGTGCTCAATATGAGGAAGATGAAGACTGGAGTTAGGATGAAGAGGACTTTTAGAGTTCTCTTTTGGGGTATCGAGAGCAGCCAAATTTTCAGACTTTGAGAAAAGTTTGAAGATGATCAACAAGTTTTTTCCAAAATGGCTTTCTCGATGCTTACTCCTGGTCTTCTGAATTTTGCTACTGATACTGGTAAAAAGGTTATTGGTTTTTCTCTCTTTCCGGTCGGCTTTTGTTGTATATGTTTTAGTGTCTAGTTGTTGATGAATGATGTTATTTTTGGGATTTGTAAGATAAGTGGAAGATGATGTTCGAATGGCAAACTCAGTAGCAAATGTAGGATGGGTTTGCTGATTGTGGTGTTGGTGTTGGTGATGGTTGTTGGTATTTTGGTATGTAAGAACTTTTAGTTGGGTGATATGATGTTTGGACCTTTGTTTGTTATTATGAATATTACTTTGAAAGCTTTGTGCTAGATAAATTTCCTTAGTGTTGAATGAGTTTGAGTAGCAGCACAGATGAGTGTTAATTGTGTTGGTTTGAATGTTAATATTTAGATTTTTCTTCTTGTACCAAGATTTAGGATTGAGAATGGTGATGAAATTACACAAAGAAATGAAGAAACTGATGAAGAAATTGATGAAAAATTCAAGGCTACCAGTGATTATAATACTAGGATTGGTAGAGAGACTAGGAAGAACAACAAATTGCATCTGGAGAACAAACTTATTAAACTCCTTCCGTCACAATGACGTTGCAGACACTCTCTCTCCTCGAAAGCTCTTCTAATCTTTCATAGCTATTGTGATTTATATATCTTCTTAGTAATTGTTTTGTCTAATGTGGAAAGAAATTTTTGTTTTGGAAAGCGCACCAGCTTTGTTTTAAATGAGTTTCATCCACGAGATCTAACAAACGAAAATAAACTTAAAGTACCCAAATATTTTAAGTCGGGTTTTTTTCTTTTTTAAACATGTTTAAGTCGGCATGGTCTTCATCATCAAGACTATGCCTGCTGTTTGTTATTTTCTGATTATTTTTTTTTCCGTTTTCAAAATCTTTGATAGTCGATATTGTTTTCAATTTGCGGCTATGCCGATTATTATTTTTTTCTTAATAAATTTTTAACCCAAAAACTACACAATCTAAAATAAATAACCATAATATGTACATTTATCTCACTATTCTAGTGATTGATATAATCTAGCAAGTAATACAACTGGTTAACAACAAATTAAATAAGAGCAATTTAATCATTACTAAAATATATAGATAAGGGATTCTTCATTTTACTTATCTCTATTTTGTTTATTTAGTATCCCCAAATTTGTAGAGGTATCCCCAAATGTGGATTTTTTTTTAACTGGATCTAATTTGGGCCTATAAAAACTAATCATAGCTATTGAATAAAACAAAGAAGATTCATTTAGAAGTAATTTCTAAAACCCCTTATCCATATAATTTTCATCATGACTAATTTGTCATTACTTAGTGTTAATCTTATTAATTAGGATTAGTCTTATTTAATTAGAGTCTAACAAAAAAAAAGTTTCTATTTTTGTTACTACTTATAATATTAGCTATATAAAACATTGTACCATACAAACTTTGGAATTCTTGAATCACGACCGACGTTCCGAACTCATGTGGGTTTAATTAGGGTTTCTTGTTATTACATACCTAAAAGTGAAGGACGCGCTACGGTACAATCACTTGTTTGGCCAAACACATTAGAAAGTTGCAGGCGTTTAACATAAATGCCAGAGTGAGTTGAAATTGACACCTTTCGTAAGCATGCATCAACTGAAATAATGAGATTATATATCATTGTAGCTAGAGTTTAAATTAGGTGTCAAATCCAATTAATGTACAAAATTTATAGCACGCAAAATTTTTACACATTGAACTTCTAACAGAGGACATGTTACAAATACATTATATATAAGCGGAAGTTGAAGTATACTTATAAAATAAGTGAATTTATTTTTGGTTATATCAAAGATGAACCAAATGTTTTCCAATAATATTCCGTATTATAGTGGTAATACCACTTATTGGTGTTCTGCAATACTCCATTTGCCAAACTACCACAAGATTATAAGAGTAAACTCATAATGACACATACAAGATGTTAAAGGCTATATTTGAAGCTCTCGTTAACATTGAACTACTGAAACTCAATGTGCAGGAGATGCATGGGCTATGAAATTAGGAATTCAAGTGCCCATTGATTGTGCAACCACATAAATCATACACTAACATTCTCTTCTGATCATCTCTTGTATAGATTTTGGCTAATAATTTTGAGATGTATGCAAATAAAATAAAAAATCTCGTTAATTTTTACCCGATAAATTAATTATTTCGATAAGATACTATTTTACTCGTTCAGACTTGGGGACGCTGTCCTAAGTTTAAAATTCGTTAAATATATATTATAATAAAAATTAAAATTTCACATAGGTCCTAAGCAAAATACAAACTGATAGTACCTTAATGTGCATAACTAATTGTTTATTCAAGATGACTTCTTAAAGAGTGAGTCAATTGTGACTTGTTTCTTTTTGAATTGATGTCATTTTGAAGTTCACCGTGAACTTCTCGTTGCATGATAAGAGTTTTTCATGTTGCTTTCCCACGACACACTTGCACTTTAAACTTCTCTAATTAAAAGCCATTGCTTTAATTAACTTTGAGGGATACTTGAATAATTTTCTGTTGTAATCTCAAAACGATTAACGTATTTATTCGTCATTGTATTATGTTTACACTTCAGAGATGAGAAATTATGCTGCACATACATTTGTGTGTTATTGTGATTTTGTTAACTTAATTAGAACTTTGTGTATTTAATGCTTACTTAATAGTTTTACATCGCAGTGAGCAAAAAATAATACATTGAACAAGTTAATATATTTACCAGTGTATACGCTATAATTGATAATTAATGCACACTGAACAACAATAGACGACACTATTTAATTTTTCTGGAAAATAACTCATACTTTCATAAATTAATAAGTTGTTGATTAGTCGACTAACTGATAATTTTGGTTAGTTCAAACACTATTATTTGACAAAGTTTTTACTATTCAAATACTCAACTTTCCCAAATTGACCGAAAGTTTACTGTAGTTCTGGATCAACAACACGATTTCTTTGATACAGGTAAAATCAACATATTCGATATTAAAAATTAATTAATTATAATTTATATTTCTTTACTCGAGTTTTGTTTGGATGACGTTGTGTAATAGGAAACACTTGGATGTCAAAGTTAAATGGTTAGATATCTGGAAACTTAAAGTTATACCTATGGTGCAATTATTTATGTGGAAATCCCTTAGTGATTGTCTGCCAGTGAGGGAGAGATTAGGAAGACATATCCCTTTAGATACTCATTGTGTTATGTGTAACTCAGTTACTAGTGAAACAATTGATCATTTGTTCCTTGAATGTAATTTTTCTGAAGCCATCTGAAGAGATCTGTCTATTTCTCATATATTTTACAGTAGAAGTAACCTTGATTTTAAAAAATGGTATGTTCAATGGTTAAAAGATAAGTCAAATAGAGATGTTTGTGCTTATATCCTTTGGTTTATATGGAAGTATAGATGCAGAGTAGCTTTTGATGGAATCAAGCCTAATCCTATTGATCTGATAAATACAATAAAAAAAGATCTGAACTTGTTTCAAGTTTCCAATTTGAGTATTCCTTCTAAGCAGGCTTTAGTTACTAAAAGAGCATGTGATCTTCCTCATCCAGGCTGTAAATCTGGGTCAAATGTCTTAATTAGAAACACTAAATACATTGTGTTTGATGCTGCTTTCAATAAACAGTCTAAATGCTTTGCTTATGCTATGGTGTTGTTTGATAATTATGGCTTTATTTGCAACTTTGCAGGAGGTACATGGAAGTGCTCAGGCTCAGATGAAGCAGAGGCAAGAGCTTGCAAAGAAGCAACAAGATGGGCCAGAGATTCAGGCTTAGAAGATATCATCTTCTTTAATGACAATCTCAATGTGATAAATGGTATGAGGAGAAGACATTTTGCTGCAAATTGGAGATGTAAAGCTGTCATTGACAAAGCCCTTGACATCAACAATTCTTTTGCTTATTCTTCTTTCTTCTATATATATTAGAAGGGATTGTAATTTCATTGCGGATATAATAGCTAGGAAACTAATAGGATTGTAAAACATGATATAAACTCTAGGAAGTGGGACAAAGGTTTGAAGCTAGATTTTCTTAAAAATGTTTGTAAGTTGAACAATGTTTCCCTTCTTGCTTAGCTTTTAATGAATTTCCTTTTATAAAAAAAAAATTTAAATTTTTTTTTTGAAATTTGTTGAATTAAGGATTCACATGGACGTCAATTAAAATTGGAAAACTAAGAGCAAAAAATTGTGGTAATTATTTTAGAAACCTATTATAGGGGCTCCAAGAAAAGAGTTTTGAGGGCTCCTAAGGATTCAAATATCCTATAATGAAGATAAGGGGCCTAATTAATAAGAAAAATACTAAAATACCCTTAACCTATTAAATATTGAAACCTAAAACTAATTTGTTTTCATTCCTGTCCTTTTAACTCTTCCATTTTCTTCTTCCCCATCACTTCCATCGCCTATTTCTTCGATAAATCGTCAATTCTCAAAATAATTCATCGTCGATTAACACCACTTAATCCACCCGCAATGACTTCAATAAGGTAAAAATCAAAAAACCCATCTCATTTCATTGGTTTAATGCATGGATAAGCGAAATTGATCGAATTAGGTTTTTGAAAAAACAGTTTCAGAACTGTCTACGGTTTGGAAGTATGAATTTTCCCAACTGTAGACAATGCCTACGGTTTGGTTTCCCAACAATAGACAATCCCTACGGTTTGGTTTCCCAACCGTAAGTCATCTACGGTTTGGAAGTTAAGACTTCCAAACCGTATATTCCGGGCTCAAAAATCCTACGGTTTGAAAAAATCATACTTCCATACCGTAACTTCTATTTACGGTTGGTTCGATTGAAGTTTCCTCACCATAGGTTAGCTTACGGTTCGAATTTGGGGGGTTTCAAAAGCAAAAATAAGTGATGGATTTTTTTAGTTTTATCTTTTTGTGATCGTCATCTTCATCGCGACCAAGAAGAAGAAGACAGAAAGAAGAATGATAGTTTTTTTTTTTTGATCGTCTTCTCATGATTTATGAATGAAAAGATAAGGAGAAGATAATAAATTCAATTTAATAATTCATGTAGGGTATTTAAGCCATTACAAAAAATAGTTGGATATGGAGTTTTGTTGGTTACTATTTCATAAATCAATTTTGTCATCTTGTGAGCCTGCAAAACCCAATAATAATTAATTTTCCTTGGTAAGACATTTACCCTTCGGAGCCTAGTTTAGAATCTTTAGATATGGATGGATACTATAAATGAAGGTCTACAAAAGTTAATTAAAGCTAATTAAGGCTAAATTAGGGTTTTAATAGGAACAAGCTAATCAAGTACAGAAGTCAGGTAATTCATCCACTAATCACATGCCATGTTTGTTACTGTTAATCCCAAACTTATTTATACAGAAAAAAGTGAACGTGGCATTATCACGTGCCTTTTGTAGTTTATCGCCTTACACCCTAAATAAAATGTCGATTTACTGAAAAATTCCGGACCTCTTTTGTACTTTTTCCACAAAACCTCGCATCGGCGGATTTGAATCCAATTTAGGTCATTACTAATCAGCAGCACCACCACAAGAAGAAGAAGAACAAGGTGGAGTTAATATCTTTAGTGTTTTTGATCTTCGCAGGTGTTCAAATATAGGGTTTCTTGGTTTCTGTTTATTCATTTAATGGGATTTTATATCCATGTCTAAGTTACATCTTGATTTGTTTGAAGCTGATTTTTGTCTGTTTTAGTTGTTGCTTACAGATCTTCAAAACTGATACCTGAAGCTTGTAAATTTGATAAAATTACATCTCTCAAGATGTTTTGGCGCATGCCTGCTCTCTCTGCTTCTTCTCCTGTACGAACAATTCAGCTTAACTATTATTTTTTCTTAATTTTATTTCATTATTATGTGATCTTCTATTGTTTCTGTTGTTAGGAGTACTTAGTAGTTAATGTCCTTGAACTAATTTGTTCTTGGTGGAGGTATTGCTTTTAGTCAGGGTTCTTGATTTCAGTGGCAATTAGGTTTTCTATCTTGCTAAGAATAGCCTGTATAGTAAAATTGTCAAATGAATGAACATATATTTATTGTGCAACTAATTCTAAGTCAATACGAAGTTCTTAACCCGAGCTGTGAAATTCTTAATATCAATTTGAAGGAGGTTTCTGTTTTGGACTTTTTTATTTATTTGAATAATTTATCTATGTGCATCCGAGTGTTGTTGGTTAGAGTTCTCTTTCCCTTGGTTAATATTGCGATTGGTTTTCTTTTTTACGCCACCGTTCTTTTTTGCTTATGTAGTTAATTTTGGGATGATCTAAAGTTATGGTTGCACACCTCTTATTGGGGGATATCTTATGTTATGAGTTTGTTATTAATTTAGTCTAATTCATAATCAATCATATACAGTAATCTGCTTATAAGCAGCCTTCTTACTTTGGATTTCATATGTTGTAGGTGGAATCAGTTTTAGATAAGGAAAATTTCACTTTAGAAGAGCTTTTGGATGAAGAAGAGATTATCCAAGAATGCAAGGCTTTAAATAGTCGCCTCATTAACTTGTAAGTCGTTGTATTATTTGTGTAACTTTATGTGCTATCATCTGTTATGGTGTTGGATCTTTTTGGCTAGAAAGTAAAAGAATCATGCATCCTTGTAAGTGGTGTATTATGATGCTGAATTGAAGTATGTATGGATATACTGAGGTGGAGAACTACACTTGCCTCTGTACCAATAGAAGCTCATGAATAATTTCAGATTTACAATGGCTAGTTTTTCATTTCTTCATTTCATTTTTTTCAAAGATGTTTAGAAGTTGATATTGATAAAATTAAATTATGCTATGTTTTTCCAGTCTACGTGATAGAGTTCAGGTTGAGCAGTTGCTGCGATACATCGTTGAAGACCCTCCAGAGGATGCAGAAAGCAAACGAGTCTTCAAGTACAAATATCTTACTTGATGGATCTTTACATTTCATTGTTTAATGTATCAATTCTAAGAGCGGATTCGTAGTTTTCTTGTACTCCTTAATTCTTAAAATGAACTCATTGATTGATTCGTTCATTTTAGGTTTCCTTTCATCGCCTGCGAGATATTTACTTGTGAAATCGATGTTATCTTAAAGACATTAGTGGATGATGACGAGGTATGCACACAGAATCTGTAATGCAAGCTGTTTAGATAATTGCTACTAATATTTTGGAATGGTTTTCTTATGGTTCCAGCTGATGGGCTTGCTTTTCTCTTTTCTGGAACCAAACCATCCTCATAGCCCTCTGCTAGCTGGTTACTTTAGTAAGGTATACATCTATTTTTAAATAATTGTCTCACCTGGTCTACATTGTCTCATTTTTGATTTTTGGAATTCTTGTTTATTTGTTTTCCTGTTAAGCAAATTACTGAAGGTGTATCTTGTTTTTATCATAGGTTGTAGTTTGCCTGATGCTGAGGAAGACAGTCCCACTTATGAACTATGTTCAAGTAAGGAGAAATACTTTTTCTAATTCATTCTGTAGACTTTTAGGTTTTGACGCATTCAGTTTTATCCGGTTTCTAATATTGTATGTACTTACTAACAAGTTGGTCTCTACCAGGGCCATGGAGATGTATTTCGCCAGCTAGTTGATTTGATAGGAATTACATCCATCATGGAGGTTAGTGCCCAAAACATGTTTTTTTTTCCTATCTGTAAGCGGAAATTCAGTACCTAGTCAAACTAAATTTCTCATGCCACTCATTTTGAACAGGTTTTGATTCGACTTGTCGGCGCTGATGACCATTTCTATTCCAATTTTACGGATGTGATGCAGTGGTTGGCTGATAGCAATTTGCTTGAAATGATCGTGGATAAGTTGAATCCATCTGTAAGTCTCATCTATATCCAGTGGTATTAGCTTAAAAATTGCAGTCTATCCTTCTCTGTATAGTATACAATGGAAACTTGGTTTTAACTTACAAGCTACACTTATATATATATTAGGTGAATATCTTTTTTTCTCTAATCTCTGACACATGCCCAGAAAGATGTTTATTTAAATCTGTAGGAAATATTTGGGGACTTCCAGTGTATTTTTTTTTGTTCTTCTCAACTATCTGTGGTTGGCAGATTTGTAAAAATCAAGTAGGGAGCTATCCTGTTATCTCATACTATTTTTGATTGAACAGTGTCCGTCGGAAGTTCAGGCTAATGCAGCGGAAACACTGTGCGCCATCACTAGAAATTCTCCTTCAGCTTTAGCTGCTAAACTCTCTAGCCCAAGGTTTGTGGTTGTTGTTTGTAATGTAACATACCCTGTTAGTTATTCTGGACTAATTTTTTTTGCCCTTCTACTGTCTGCAGTTTTATTGAAAGGATATTTTGTCACGCTCTGGAAGAATCTCAATCAAAATCTGGCCTTGTGCACTCTCTGTCTATCTGTATTTCTTTGTTAGATTCCAAGAGATCCGCGTCCTCTTTTTATTCAATGAGAAGTCAACATTTATACGAACAACCTATACCTGTTAATCCTGTGACAATTACTGCCATGATTCCGAAACTTTGTAAGTTTTCTGTAGAGCTCTTGGTTTATCTAGTGGGGGTTGTAAGATACAGTATCTGCTGTCATTAGTTGGTTTATCACATGTGGCAGATTTTTGCTTGTTGTCTCAAAAAGCGTATCTTTATCAGACAGCAAGGGTTTGTCTGTTCCAAACATAGAAAACAGTTTGAATCTGACTGCTTTCATTATTTTAGATATTTGTTTGACATTCATGGTGCATCCACACATTCCACCTCTCAATTAACATGAGAACCATAGGGAGAAAATTTTAAAATAAGAATCCTTTTAAAAACGGGTATATATTTATGTAACAGGTGAAGTAGTTATCTAATTCTTTTAAAATCATTATTGCCTTCACACTTTCTACATATTTGTGTCCGTCATAGGTTATTGCTCCGTTTTGCCTGGACATTATCATTGTTTTTAACAGCAAATAAAAGAAAGACTTTCTATTGCTATTATTATAAGGAAAATGACCTTGCTGTTGTCCTTTCATGGAACAGGTGACTTGCTTACCCTTCTGAATACAACCTCGGATGAGACTGTTTTGCCCACAACATATGGAAGTCTAAGACCTCCTCTTGGAAAGCATCGCTTAAAGGTATAAGTGTGTCTGCCGTACAAAGGATTGTTACACATTATTTACTCCCTATTTTAGGATTGTTACAGGATTCATAAAACTCTCTTGGTTGCACCCTTTTACAATAGCTGACTGTCGAAACATACTCAGCTGTTAAGATTCTTCTCAATAAGGTGATATGTTCTGATGTTATTTAAGTGTAGCTCCTAGGCCAAACTTTTGGTCAGAATTCCCAGCCCTAGGACTTGTAGACACTAGAGACCCATGATCATTGATGGTGTAACAGACATCATAGTTTTTTGTGTTCATGTTGTAATTTTGGATCAATTGTCACGGGGACAAGTTGTTCTGTTCATTTTGTCCTGTCTTTGTGTTTTTTGAACATTGGATGTGTTTTCCTGTTTAACTACTCCCAGTAAAAGTGTAAATCAGACACTTCCGATGTTACGTATATCTCCAAGTCCTTTCTAAATTGTATTTATTCTTATCTTGGTTATAGATTTTGGAGTTTATTGCTGTTCTTTTGAGGATTGGCAATGACCTTGCGGAGAAGGAGCTCGTTCTCTTGGGAGCTATCCAAAGAATTCTCGATCTGTTTTTTGCGTAAGACTTTTGCACTTAAATTTTTAGATTAAACTGTTCTTAGATAGTGTAGCTTTATGTATGTCGTATTAATGGATGTAGGTACCCGTTCAATAATGCTCTACATCATCATGTAGAGAGCATTGTGATATCATGTTTGGAGAGTAAGAATAACACTGTTGTTGATCATCTCTTTCAAGACTGTAATTTAGTTGGAAAAATTCTTAAAGCAGATGGGAACTCCGTTCTTTTTGGTGACGAAAATCAGGTAACTTCTTTATAGTCTTGGAGACAATTTTTTGCATGTACCTTGATGAATACTAAATTTTTGTTTGAATCTGCAGCCAACACTAACTGCTGTTGGAAGACAACCACCCCGGTCTGGGAACCAGGGTCACATTACACGAATCTCTAACAAGCTTGTGGAACTGGGAAATGGGAACAGTCAAATTCAGACATATCTAAAGGTTAGATATACATTATTGCAAGCCCTTTAATTTTTCAGGTCCCTAATGCTTCTGAATAGGTGTATATATATCTCTTGATATATATATTTATTCCGCTTTCTGTGTTTGAATAGAATCATCCTCGTGCTCAAGCTGAGGCTGTTTAACAATTACCTGAGCACAGTAAATTTCTACTGTCAGTACTAATATGACATGTCAAAGTAAAATTGACTTTGACCTTTGACTTGAGCTAAGTGTTCAGTTTCAGCAGAGTTTTTTCTCCAATGTGTATGTTCAGTAATTTAAGACAAAACTCTTTATCTTTTACCTTCTCTAGGGCCTCATTTTTCGTTGTTTATAGTATAAGTTGAATTTTCCACATGTCTGTGAAATGAGTGCTAACTTTTTTTTCCGTACAAACTTGTTTAATCATCTTGCTCCTTTTGTTCTCTGAGTTGTAAGCCTAACAGTAACACCTCAAGATTGATACCAGTATTATAAAACTATAGTTCTTTTTCAGTGATACACGTAGTGTAGGTGCAATAGCTACTGAATATTTTCTCACTATCTTTTCAAAGTGTAGTTTTATTTGACCCTTCAAGACATGCCACCACAGTATATACTTTATAGTTAAATTTTTTATAAGCAACTTCTTTTTTCACATTCCGGAACATTGATTTTTGATGTTTGTAGCTTCTGGATTTTTTTTTCCGCATACCTTATATTTAAAAATTTAAAATATGGTTCTGCCAAACACTTTTAACATCAGTCATGCTTCTTTACTTTGCAGCATAGCACTAAAACCAAGATTGACCTGCTTATTTCAATTTGGTTAGGGTAATTTTGGCCAAATGAGCCAAGTGTCATGTAAAGGAACTGGATTTCTATTTGATGGGTCACGTTTTTGTCTGTAGCATTTGGTTTTGATAACATCCTTTTTTGGTACTCTTCTGCCAGGAAAATGGCGATTGGATTAATTGGCAAACCACTGTTCTGCAAGAGCGTAACACGGTGGAGAATGTTTACCGATGGGCTTGTGGGTATGCTTCTTACCAGTTATTATATTATATATATACACAAAGGCTTGGCAAGAGTGTTATAATTTACTTCTGTACAATTGTATTCCAATCAGCTTAGTAACTGTCCGGATAGGATTATATGCAACTATAAATTTGTGGATCTAGTCCCAATCTGTTTTCAATATAAAGGAAATGTGGACAACTGATTATGATGGATGTGTCCAATCCAACTAAATTTATGAACCTGTTTTTTCTTCCTAGTGCAATTGCACCTCTTTGGTCTTTGTGTGGAGTAAAATATTAACTAGCCTTATTGCAAGTGTTTAATCTGCTCCTTTTCTTATATCGTTCTATGCAGTCGTCCAACAGCGCTGCATGATAGGACAAGAGATAGTGATGACGACGATAGAGATTATGATGTTACAGCACTAGCAAATAATCTAAGCCAGGCTTTTAGATACAGTATTTATGAGAACGATGACAATGAAGAGGTATGCCAAATACATGTCTTTTCATTATTTGGCTTGGATGTGCAATTTTGCTAGTAGTTATGTGATTTTCTTGGCTTTGTCGTGGTTGTAGGTTCAAGGTTCTCTTGAGCGAGAGGATGAGGTAAGATTTCCCATTTGCTGCGCCCAAGGCTCTAATATATATCATGTTTGTTTAGGCGAAATACACAACAAGACAAATACTCAGCTTGTAAAGGCTAAAAAGCCAGGGGTTAAAAACCCAGAAGATGTACTATGGTCTTAAAGTGGTTGATTATATTGATTATTGAAGAGTTATGTTACTGATGCAGGATGCTTACTTTGATGATGAGTCAGCTGAAGTTGTAATCTCATCACTGAGGCTTGGTGACGACCAGGAGAGGTAACTTTTTCCTAGCCATTTTTCATACATCAAACCATCGCTTGATTCACATCCCACTAAATGAAGGTGGTCTGCCGAGGAGCAGTTTTTTTCCTGATCTTATAGATGGTTGCAGTTTGCTAAGAGTTTTAAAACAACTATTACCTTGGCTGGTCTTCTGAGGGTCTATATGTTAACTCATCTAGGTTAAGCTTTAAGTTGAAACTCGAAATGTTTTAGCAAATGCAGGTTTTTGCTTTCACGTGATTTTACACCGCAAATGAATATTTGGCAGGAGAAAGGTTAAGCTCGTACCTTATGGTTTACATAAATTCTATGTTTCTTATTGCAGCAATTTGTTCACAAATTCCAACTGGTTTGCTTTCCAAGATGACATGATTGGCACAGATGGTCTGAGTACTTCGACCTCTGAGAAGATGGATGATGTTAACTTGAATGGAGCAGCAAGTGGTGGTAACAGCAGTAGTGATGATGAAGTGGTGGTTGGTGAGGATTTGTTGATAGGTAACACGGCTTCCGGTAATACAGCATCCGAGTCCAGCTCGAGTTCACCTGATGCAGAAGACGTGAATCTTCACAAAGAGAATGCAGGTGCTTCCGGTGATGTGGGTTCCTTCCAGTATGAAATGGCGGACAAAAACACTATAACTGGAGATAGATCGTTACCCGGTTGCAAGGGAGGGCAGGATTCTTCTGATGCGCAGGTTAGTGGGTCAGACTGGAATCCTTTTAATGATGATGGTAAAGCTCAAGTTGATCTTACAATGGAATTAGTTGATGCTGTTCCTGATCCTCTATGCAATGGAGAGGTCGTAGTTCTACCAAGTACTGCAAGCCCAATGGATTCCAGCGATTGCACCGTGGGAAGCAGCACAAGCAATGGACCTACTGTGGCACCATCGTTATTTGAAGAGGATGTCGAATTTGTTGGTGTAGAGATGGAGGGCACGGAGAAGGCAATGGAACAAGCACTAAAAGAAGGAATAGTTGGAGAAGCAGGGCCGTTAAAGAGGAACCTTTTGCCGAAGGTGGTACCAGAAAAGAAATCCAAGGAAGATGATGGTGGCGAAGGATTATTAGAGTTCAATGATATGAACTACTGGAAGGTCGATCAAGAGGTTGCTGTGGTTCAGGAGTGAAATGACAAAAGGCTTTCAGGTTAATCTGTCCCTCAAAGCAGGATGATCTAAGAAAGATCTAGACACACATGATGCCGTGTTTGTTGGTGGGCAAAACGGGCCGATGCATTTTGGCGGGTGCATGTGTAAAGTGTTTTCCAGGTGGGAGAAACTCAATGTGGTATGGGGGTTATAAAGGTCATGTTGTATTGTTGTGATCTACTATTGTTTTTCGTTTTGATGATGACACTGTAATTGTTATTGCTGTTATTCTAAGTAATATCTATCTATTCTTAGGGTTAATCCCATTATCCGCCAGTTTTGATTCTGTTCAATTGTTGACAGTTCACATCTCAAAGTTTATGGTTCACGTCCTTTTTTTTTTTCAATTGGAAAATTGTTAATCATTGATACATTAGTCTAACCGTTGTGACATTGAAATGATCTTGTCAAGTTGAGCAGAGGCTCGTCTCAATGTTCTACGTAACAACTATTTTTCAACAGACAAAACATGGCTATTTTTCTACTCATACTGAATTCAATCTTCTCTACAATTTTTCCACTAAAAAATCTTTCTATTTTTTACCTTGGTCTTTAGGGGCGACACAAAACGACAAAAAATGTCATAATCGGTAGGTTATTTTCGGGGCGTTTTTTTTTAATGGCCAAACTACCCTTTACAATCGGTAGATAACTATACAATCGGTAGTTAATCAACAATCGGGAGTAAATTTATTTTGTATAACTTCCGAATATAAAGTATCCCCAAAATAAAATCCTTTATCTTTTGAATTTTTGACTATCCTATAATCGGTAGTAAATAAAGTTATCTTGACTCCCGATTAAAGTAGACCTTTGGCAAAAGTGCTACCATAATCGATAGGGAATTTAGGTTATTTAACTCCCGAATATAGAGTAGCCCCAAAATGAGATTTTGCAAAAATATTTTTTTTTTGGAATTTTAGTTGAGCCTATAATCGGTAAGAAAGGAAGAGTTATCATGACTTCCGATTATACAGTGACTCTCTTTGGCAAAAATGCTACCATAATCGGTAGAGAATTTAGGTTATTTAACTCCCGAATATAGAGTAGCCCCAAAATGAGATTTTGCAAAAATATTTTTTTTTGGAATTTTGGTTGAGCCTATAATCGGTAAGAAAGGAAGAGTTATCATGACTTCCGATTATACAGTGGCTCTCTTTGCAAATATCCTACCATAATCGGTAGTCAAGATAGTTCATATAACTACCGAATATAGAGTAGCCCCAAAATGAGATTTTGCAAAAATACTTTTTTTTTGGAATTTTGGTTAAGCCTATAATCGCTAAGAAAGGAAGAGTTATCATGACTTTCGATTATACAGTGGCTCTCTTTGCAAATATCCTACCATAATCGGTAGTCAAGATAGTTCATATAACTACCGAATATAGAGTAGCCCCAAAATGAGATTTTGCAAAAATCCTTTTTTTTGGAATTTTGGTTGAGCCTATAATCGGTAAGAAAGGAAGAGTTATCATGACTTCCGATTATACAGTGGCTCTCTTTGCAAATATCCTACCATAATCGGTAGTCAAGATAGTTCATATAACTACCGAATATAGAGTAGCCCCAAAATCAGATTTTGCAAAAACGGACTGAAATTCAATTTTCTCATAGAATTTTTTTTCTACGTACGCCCCCCCCGGACCCCCCAGACCCCCTGTATAGCGTACCGGCATTGTATTCATACCACGTCCATGCCCGCACCGAGCTTTTTCAACTGCATTGGTTGAGCCTATAATCGATCGTAAATGAAGGTATCCTGACTTCCGAATATAGAGTTGCCCCAAAATGAGATTTTGCAAAAATCCTCTATTTTTTTAATTTGGTTGAGCCTATAATCGGTAGTCAAGATAGTTCATATAACTACCGAATATAGAGTTTCCCCAAAAATGAGATTTTGCAATCGGTAGCTAAAAAAAACCTAAACTACCGATTATGAAGGGGCATATAAGTATTTTCAACCTATTTTGTCTTTTGTGTCGCCCCTAATTCTTTTGGGGTCGCCCCTAAAAATATTAGGATTTTTTATTCAACTTCTTACATTTTTTCTCAATAGAGATGTCTCAATCTCAAAATATTAAGTGAAAAATAAATAGAAAACCACCTAAACATAAACCTAGTCAACCTATATCTACAACACAGTCAAGTTCGGATGAATAACAATCTCAATAAATTTTTCAGTTCAAATTTAGAAAGAGCTCAAAGTCATCTATTTACAAAAATGAAACGAGATAGTGCTGCTAAAAAACTAAGAGGTAGTTCCTACGAAGTTAAAAAAGTTTATCAAAAGCTACCGCATGGTGCTCAAACTATTGTCGATAAACTTCCTTGGTTTACTTTGTACCATATTGATGCGAAGAAACATCAAAATAAATTGTCGTTTATATAGGTGGAACGTTGATGGTATACGATACATCCGTTTCATTTTGAAAATTTCGAAATACAGGTATGTCAAATATTTTGATTTATAGTTTACATGCAATCAATACGAATGTAAATGAGATTAACAATGCTAATGTTTTTACAAGAATAACACCATTAGATTTGTATTTCCTACTTGGGATACATTGCGGTATGGGAGATGATGTTCCATTTGACCAAGAAAGTTGATTGGCAGAGACAGGGATAAAGATGAACTTTCATAATACTTTGCTGTAACAACAAAGTCGAAGGAAAAAAACTTAATAGGCGGTGGAATTCCTAATTTCGGTTTATAGACATTTATGTCCAACGAATTACATAATAGTGACCCTGATCGGATACATATGACCATGCTGCGGATACTGAAATTGCCAATGCATTTATTTTATAATTACTTGGTTCATGTTTTTCCCCCAATTTAAGTACTGGTGCTCAAGTAGGATGGCTAGAGACATTGCGAGATGTGGAGGTTATTTCCATTTATGATTGGGGTTCTGCTATCTTAGCCGAGTTGTACATTCGTCTCGATATCATATCATCGGGTTCGTCAAGCATTGGGGGTTTATGGGGTATCGTTGAGGTAAATATGACAATACATATCCTATGGCTTTATATTAGTTAAAACTAAATTTAGCAAGTAACTAATTGTAACATATTTCAGTATTTATTTTTCGATTATAGTAAGCTATGAAGGTAGTAACTGGGATAAAAAGTAAAACGTGCAGAGGTAAATAATATGTATGTTTGGAGATACCAACACATTATTAAGAACAGATATAATGTTACTTGGATGACGTATGCGAATTTTGAGGAGATAAGTTGTGAGGTTTCCCAAAGGATCAAAGATTTTTCACTCCAGCGCATTGTGCTATACAGTCCTGTCAAGAACCTTGGTGTTTATCGTTTTGGGAAAAGATGTGCTAGACAGTTAGTTGGTACAGTTGGAAAGCTGAAAAAGCCTCGATCTCTAGCCACCATCTTTGGATCGGAATACACAAGACTGAAGAGAAGAGGCTGGAAAATGTATGAGACACTATTCACCACTTCTGACAAAGTCCAATATGAAAAAGGTTCAATATAGAGACGATAATTGGCCAAGAAGTTCTACACATCTATTAGATGGATTTTTCCGCAATCGGTACTGCATTACTGAAAATGCCTTGTCTAACACATCCACCACTGGTGATTCCATCTTTCACCACTTACCCTTCAGTAGGAACTTCTTCTACTTTGGCGCCTTCAAGATCTTCTTCATCATCAATTGGGTTTGATTTTTCATTCAGTAGGAGCTTCTTCTACTTTGATACCAAGTACACCACAATCTCTTCGATATTAACCTATATGACCGATACCTTTTGTGATCTAATATAGACAAAGACTGTTAAGAAGATAACAACCATGGCTATGATGCGGCCAGGCCATATGCTTAAAGTATGTGGCCCCTCTTTATCTATCAACACGTATTATAAATTAGTTTTAAACTAAAAAAATTTCCTACTTTTTCTCACATAAAACATAAAATCAGTTTTTTTTCTAAAAAATTGCCCCCTCCAAATCCCCGAAAAAAAAAAGAAAAAGAAAAGTTTCTAGTACGTGTTAAAAAACTAAGAAGAACCATCTACTTCAAGTATGCGGCCCGACCACATCATAACTGCATATAATACAAGTCCGAAACCTTACCTAACTTTAAGGATCAATCCAAGTGTTTGATTAACGTACAAGTGTAATTATTTTATTATAACTAAATAATAATTATAATACGAAAAGTAAACTACATCTAGTTACCTAGTTTCCTCGGTATCCCCGCGCCTACAACCAATCTTGCCAATGCACGCGAATCCTAAGATAAAGTCCACTATCTTAAGTTGCTTCACCTGCTTGTGAGGACTTCAAGCATTCAACTTCTTTGGATCGTCTTCCGAAATAGTAAATAACTAATCTGTTTTTGGTAACCGCTCTATGAATCTCAAGAAATAAACCAAAGATTATTATTGAGTTCAACAAGGCTCTAATAAACTCCTTTGTTCGGTTATATCAACCAAAATCTATATTATCAAGATAACCAGATTTAGGTCTACAAACTATCAGATTCGGATACTGAAGAGTACCACCAAATGATAGATTGCAGATCTACTATGACTATCAATAAGATGTCTCCCCAAAATAAACAAAGCTTAGTCGGATCATAGCCTATCAAGTGTGTGCATGAAGTAAATCACAAAGATCATAAACCAATAAGAAATCTCCTTGTCTTCAAATCTTTAATGTCTTTAAATTACATACACAAACAAACTTGATTCCAACTTATATGTGATCGATCACTAACAAAACGGAGCCTGTTAACAATGGATGATCACAAGTCTACTGTCAGATCTGAAAACAGATTTGAACTACCGTTAATCCCTTGATCTAGTTTGAGTTCTAGTTTGAGTGACCTTATATCAGAAGAGAAGGTTTTCAACATAAAAAAACTAGGTGACAATCAAATCAATAACCGAAAACTAAAACAACAATGAAAATACTAGTTTCCCACCAACGGTACTATCTAGACGCTTCTTGATCCCACAGAAGTCTTTAAACTAGCAGACGTAACAGATTTCGCCTAATTAGGTTACTCTCCTCTCTAATATAGTATTACAAGTAATATTATTAGTCGGATACAACAATGATTACTAAATGAAGTGCCTGCCTCAGGATAAGTTTGTAAGAAGAACAAACTTCACTATTTATATACCAAGGTAGTTTACCAGGGAATTTCCATAACCGAACATATTCTTAAGATATGCAATAAATACCAATATTTCGGTTTTGTCTAATTCCAACCAATATCCAACTGTACTACCGAAATCCCTCTTGGATGACAACTCAATATTAGATGGTATACAACTATACTTTACTAATATATCTTCCAGAGATACGTTTTACTTGCGGGAAAAATAATACATATAAATCTGAAAATCTTAACAAAAAGATTCTCAAATATTTCGGTTTGGGATCTCACCTTGAGTATCAAGGAATATATTTGAACAAAAAAAGATAAGATTTTACACATGTTCAAATTACTCACAATGTTGACATCTTGAACTTTGCTAATTAGTAACCCAACTTCCAAAATTCCACAAAACCTAAAGTATACGTGATATCAGAAATCGGTTTTTCCATGGGGATCGGTCCTACTATATTGTCATAGCACGGCTAGTTTAAGGGGGTGCCGCAGGTGCCGTTATTGGGTGCTGATAGTATAAAAGATCCGTACAAGTTACGTACGCTTAATTAGTAGATAATCTAGTTATTAATTATCTTAAGTAGCCGTTTTAGTTAGCATTAAGTAGAGTATCAGTGGACGGTAGTGATGTGTCCCTGAGACTAGATCTCATTTTAGGGTTTTGTAAAGGGTATTTAATCAGCCCTTTGTACCTCTTTCAGTTTAAGAAGAATATAGAGAAGAAAGGAGGCGCTACTTGTCTTTCAGATTTACTCATTCAGTCCTGTTAGGGTTCTTACCAGTTGTTATAACCTAACAATTGGTATCAGATCTGGTTTGATCCACCATGACAGGACCCAATTTTCGAGATGTAGAGAAGAGTTTTGACAACCACTCAAAAGAAATGAAAGCTTTATTCACTAAAATGGCAGAGGAAGTCTCGTCACTGTCACTTATTGCTTCCAAGGAAGCTGAAGAATGTACAACATCCATTAAGAGGACAAAAGAGCTGATGAGCAGTATTAAAGACATCTCTCAGCAAAACACCACCATACAAACTGCGCTTCTGCAATTATTGAACAAAGATAAGGAGAGAGAGGTGGAATCTGAAGCACAAGATCATGTATCACATGATGGTGAGTCACACAGACGTCACAGAATACATTTCAACAACGAATCTCACAGACCCCCAAAGCTAGATTTCCCAAGGTTTGACGGAGACAACCCAAGAGGGTGGATAAGGAAGTGTGAGAGATTCTTTGCAATAAAGGATATTGATGAGACAGATAAGGTAGATACTGCTTCTCTTTATCTGGAGGGTAAAGCAGATGCTTGGTTTTGGGACTATCAGTTAGGTAAGGATTACATCTCTTGGTCTCATTTCTCTTTAGCTATCTGTACTAGATTTGAAGATCTAGCTAACGATAATTATGTAGGGATGTTTAATAAATTAGTTCAAATAGCTTCAGTAGAAGAATATTTTGAAAAATTTGAGGCCTTAAAGGCTATCATACTTAGCAAGAACCCTCATCTCACAGAGTCCTACTTTGTCCTCAGTTTTTTAAGTGGGTTGAAGGAAGAGACAAAGAACACCATACACATGTTCAAACCTAACACTCTTTCAGAGGCTTTTCAACTAGCAAGATTTCAAGAACTCTCATTGGAAGGACAGCTAAAAAAAAATAAAGCTACCCTTAAACCTCAATATCCCACCACCACCTACTTCCCTTCTACCTCCAGAAATAGCACAACAACAAAAAACCTCTTCATCCAACCACACCTTCAACCTAAGAGCACCACCACAAAACCATTCTACCCACCCATCAAAAAATTGACCTATGAGCAGATTCAAGATAGGAGGAGAAAAGGGCTTTGTTTTAACTGTGATGAACAGTTCACACCTGGTCATAGGTGCAAACAATTATTCATGCTGATAGCTGAAGAGATAGAGGGAGTTAAGAACTCAGGGGAAGATACAGAAAGTGAACTTGAAGTTGAAAAAAAGAAAGAAGAAGAAGCACCAGTTGAGACAGATATGAGTATATCTCTTCAAGCTCTTACTGGTAGTACTAGCAGTGAGACTATTAGAATCCCTGGGTATATCAAGAAAAAATTCATCACAATACTCATAGATACTGGGAGTACACACAGTTTCATTGATACTGGCTTAGATCAACATCTACACTGCAATATAGAACCCACTGCTCAAATGCTAGTGACAGTAGCCAATGGTGATAGAACTATCAGCTCAGGGGTGTGTAATAACTTACAATGGTCAATGAAGGGCCATAAATTCTCCAGTGATCTCAGATTGTTACCACTTGGGGGTTGTGACATGGTTTTAGGAGCTGATTGGCTCAGAAATCTTGGTGATGTTGTTTTCAATTTTGAAAAATTATGTATCAGCTTCATTCATCAAGGTAAGAAGATCACATTGTCTGGTGCTAGAGAAGAACCTACCCTGAAGATGATTAGTACTAGAGCAATGAAGAGGTTCTTTAAAAAGAACACTTATGGGGTTGTGGGACAGTTATTTTCGATATCTACATCAACAACTCTTACTCCTACTCCACCTCCTGCTCCTATACAAAATATTCTTGATGAATTTTCAGATGTTTTTCAAGAACCTAAAACTCTACCCCCACCAAGGTCCCTTGACCATACTATCCCATTGCTTCCTAACTCAACACCCCCAAACCAAAGACCCTACAGATGTCCATATGTGCAAAAGTCAGTAGTTGAATCTCTGGTGAAGGAAATGAAGAAGACTGGCATTATACAAACAAGTCACATCCCATTTTCTTCCCCTATTCTTCTAGTAAAGAAAAAAGACAACTCTTGGAGATTCTGTGTGGATTACAGAAAACTCAATGAGATAACAATCAAGGATAAATTTTCCATTCCAGTAATTGATGAACTGCTAGATGAACTTTTTGGTTCCATGGTGTTCATTAAGTTGGATCTGAGGTCTAGGTATCATCAGATAAGAATGTTTGGCCCTGACATTCCCAAGACAGCATTCAGAACTCATGAAGGTCATTATGAATTAAAGGTGATGCCCTTTGGGCTCACAAATGCTCCAGCCACCTTCCAAGCCTTGATGAATTAAATCATTAAGCCCTACTTGAGGAAATTTGTTCTAGTATTCTTTGATGATATACTCATCTACAACAAGTCTCCTGAAGAGCATGAAGAACACTTGAAGATAGTCTTGAATTTGTTAAAAGAACATAAGTTGTATGCCAACAAACCAAAATGTTGTTTTGCACAAAGGGAGTTATAATACTTGGGGCATCTCATTACATCTGAAGGAGTATCGGCTGATCCATCCAAGATAGCTAGCATGACCTCTTGGCCCACACCAAAGACAATAAAGGAGTTAGGGGATTCCTAGGCCTAACTGGGTACTACAAAAAATTTGTTAAGGGATATGGAGCTATTTGCAAACCATTAACAGACTTACTCAGGAAGAATGCTTTTGTGTGGTCCAACTCAGCTGACAAAGCCTTTTCAGAATTGAAGCAAGACATGAGCAGCACTCCTGTCTTAGCTTTGCCTGACTTCTCCAAACCTTTCATCTTGGAAACTGATGCTTGTGCCAAGGGTGTAGGAGCAGTGCTCATGCAGGAGGGAAGACCCATAGCTTATTTCAGTAAGCCACTCAGTCCCAGATCATTAGGGATATCCACATATGAAAAGGAGCTATTGGCCATTGTAATGGCTGTCACTAAATGAAGGAACTATTTGATGTGTAACCACTTTACAATACACACAGACCAACAAAGTATTAAGTACTTTTTGGAGCAGAGCATGACTACAGCCCTTCAACAAAAATGGTTGATGAAGCTGCTAGGCTTTGATTATAACATCAAGTACAAGAAGGGAATGGAGAATAAAGCTGCAGATGCCCTTTCCAGAATACCAATTTCTTCTTGTCAGGCCATCTCCACTACAAAACCAGCATGGGCATTGGAAGTCATCAAGAGCTATGAACAAGATGGAGTAGCATAAGATATCATCTCCAAGTTATTATTATCTCCCTCTTCCTTGAAGGGGTATACTTACAATGAGGGGGTTTTGAGGTACAAGAATAGAATTTATGTAGGCAACAACAATGGAGTGAGGAGGATGGTGCTCACTTCAATTCATTCCTCCTCAATTGGAGGTCATTCAGGAATTCAGGGCAGTTACCAAAGGGCCAAGACATACTTCAGCTGGCCAGGAATGAGGACTGAGATCATTGAGCTAGTTACCTCTTGTGATGTTTGTCAAAGAAACAAGGTGGAGAACACTCATCCAGCAGGATTTCTACAGCCATTACCTATTCCAGAGCATGCCTGGCAACACATATCCATGGATTTCATAGAAGGATTTCCAAAATCCAACAGGAAGGAGGTAATTATGGTCATTGTGGACAGGCTTACTAAATACAACCACTTTATTGCCCTTAGTCACCCCTTCACTGCATCAATAGTGGCTGAAGAATTTCTAAGTCAGGTATTCAAGCTCCATGGATTACCAGCCACTATTACATCAGACAGGGACAAGATCTTCACCAAAAACTTTTGGCAAGCCTTGTATAAAGCTATTGGGACTACATTACAGCTCAGTACTGCCTACCATCCTCAGACTGATGGGCACACTGAGAGATTAACGCTTGCATGGAGAATTATCTCAGGTGCATGACAGGTCACAAGCCTAAGGATTGGAGTAAGTGGTTACCACTGGCAGAATGGTGGTACAACTCCAACTATCACACCAACCTTCACACTTCACCATTTAAGGCACTATATGGGTATGATCCTCCACACTTATCTTTCCCCATTGAAGTCACCTCCTCTGTAGCTGATGTAGAGGACTACCTCAAGGAAAGAGATAGGATAATCAGTGTGCTCAAGGAGTCTTTACAGAAATCACAAGAAAGGATGAAGTATTTTGCTGACATGAAGAGGACTGATAGGAGTTTCCGATTGGATGACATGGTCTACCTCAGGACAGACATCAGTAGCCTTGAGAAGGAACCCGAAATTGTCTGCCAAATACTACGGTCCCTTTAAAGTCATTGAGAAGATCGGCTCTGTTGCTTACAAGCTACAACTTCCCTCTGAGTCAAGGATACACCCTGTTTTTCACGTTTCCCAACTCAAGAAGAAGATCGATACCACTATTACTCCCTCTCCTCAGCTTCCATTGATAGATCAGCAGGGGCAAATCATCATGAAACCCATGGCTCTCTTGGGAGAGAGGGTTATAGTTCGCAACAACTTTTCAGTCCCACAGTACCTCATACAGTGGTCTAACTCTCTACCAGAAGACAGTACTTGGGAGGATGCCAGCAACATCAAATCACACTTTCCTAACTTTAATCCTTGAGGACAAGGATTCTCTGCAGAGGAAGGTATTGTCATAGCACGACTAGTTTAAGGGGGTGCCGCATGTGCCGTTATTGGGTGCTGATAGTATAAAAGATCCGTACAAGTTACGTACGCTTAATTAGTAGATAATCTAGTTATTAATTATCTTAAGTAGCCGTTTTAGTTAGCATTAAGTAGAGTATCAATGGACGGTTGTGATGTGTCCCTGAGACCAGTTCTCATTTTAGGGTTTTGTAAAGGGTATTTAATCATCCCTTTGTACCTCTTTTAGTTTAAGAAGAATATAGAGAAGAGAGGAGGCGCTACTTGTCTTTCAGATTTACTCATTCAGTCCCGTTAGGGTTCTTACCAGTTGTTATAACCTAACATATATATCCCCAGTAGGTAAGGATCAGTTCTGCTAGAGATCCCTAATACATAGGGATCGGTTCTGCTAGAGATCCCTAATAGGGATGGTCCTGCGCTAGATCCCCAATAAGAACCGGACTACCAATCCAATTGATTTTTTTCAACTACGAAACAAGTTTCGTTTGTGTACATCCTTAAACTCATATAATCGAACATAGTTTTCTACGCATGAAATCAATATTAAGTTCATTACACAATCTAGTAACAAGTTACAAAGATAATGTCTATGTCGTAAATACGAATTTCAAAATATAAGTGTTATACTTCGTAATTCAATATACCTAAGTTGTGAAACAACTTATATATTCTGCATGATACTTTGATCATAATAAGATGATCAAGTCTCTAATACTAGAGTTTCATATATATAACTTTGCATGTTATGTTTTCAATTTAAACGACTTGAAAGTAATGTAGATAAAAACGGAAACAAGTCGAGTCTTGTATTACTAACCTCAGGTAGAAGGATGATGCGTTCGTTGACGTCAATATGTCTTCAGATTCTTCAGGTTCTTAAAAGTAATACTTGTATGCCTCATAATTTCTAGACTTCCTAGTCTAACCTAACGAAGTTGACTCTAGTAATCTAATCAAGAGACTTTGAGTTTTGAAACTAAAATATGACAATCAACCTTGACATACCAACGCTTGGCGGGTTCAACCGAGCAACGCTCTAATAATCTCCCCCTTTGTCAATTTTTATTGACAAAAATCAAATACATATGGAGAATACACGAGTTAAAAGATAAAGATATTACATTATATTATCGTTTCTTAACTCATTCTTCATACGCTTGATTCCGAGTTTCAACAACACAATGACATGCACCCATTCAAAAATAAATGTCGTTGTTAAAGCATTTGAATAACAAAAAGCTTTACTCCCCCTAACGGAAAGCTAGGTATATATTCAATCCGAACACATTTGAATACTACACAGCATGATGATATGTTTCTCCCCCTTAGCCTATGCTTTACTTTTTTGTTAGATATTTCCGCACAATCCTTTCTCAGTGATTATGAGTCACTGTGTACTCCATATATTTCACCCCCTTTTTGTCACAAAAATGACAAAGAAACGAAAAAAATACACAAGCAAACTGAAAGAATCTTACAAGTTCATAAGAACTAGATACAACCTAGAAGAGTTAAGCACAAAGGTTTACCATACTATTTTATATAAACGTCACTAAAATCGAAACTACCAAAGTAATTTGTTTTAGCCTCTTATCAAGGAAACAATTACCCGAAGCAATTTTTCCTTTGATTTGATAATTCAGATCAAGATCGGAATTAACTTAGTAACTTATCAGGATCCAATTATTCATAAATAGTTGTACCTCATTTAGACAAGACACAACTAGGTTACATAACTATTTTTTTTTTATCAAGGACCGATTAGACTTGAATAGTCGTAGCTTGTTTTGATAAGCCTAAACTAATATCATAATTAACTTAGTTTTTCTTATTATGAATCAATTGGACTAATGGAAAAGAGAAGGTACCAAGTACACCACCAACTTTTTCGTTCGGAAATCTGTATGGACAAAACCTAATACAAATGCAAGTAGACCAACTTAATGATCCTTGATGATATGTATTTGGAGTTTATATCTCTATCTATTCTCAATCAGAACTTATAGACTTTGGAGTTCGTGAACCTTATTGTTAAAAAGAGCACTTAGACGATCTAAAAAAGTAATATCCAAGATCAATCTAGTCGTAGCCAAATAATCCAACCAAGTAATTAAACTTGTTATCTATCTTTCAAGATACAAATTCTACAAGAAACTAGTCTCGTATTCGATCACAATTATATGGACGTATCTACGAATATTAAATATGTATTTCTGTAACTCCTATTATAAATATAAACAATAAATGCGGAAAAGGAAAAAGAAACAAGACACCAGAAGTTTTGTTAATGAGGAAACTTTAATAGCAGAAAACCCAATGACCTCGTCCAGATATGAAAACCAAACTGTACTAACTAAGCCACTACAGACGCCTACTATCAAACTTCGGATAAGAATGTAGTTGAGAACGAATCCACCTTCCAACCGATTAATTTACAACCACGCTCTTTACGTCTTTTGAACCTCGCAAGGCTCTACACAATTGATTCCCTAAGCTGACGTCCTTTACTACGTAAGAGGTTCTTCAACCTAAGTGAAGACTTTTGATACCAATATTCCTCTAATAGATAAGCCTATTTGATATCCCTTTAGACCAAAGATCAAGGCTTGGAAATATGTTTGCAATATACAAAGCTAGCAAACCTCACAAATCCGAAACATTTACACTCACTTAGATGGGAAGCCTGGATTCTTTACCACATCTCAAGAACAATCTTCAACTTATTAATTAAGTATATTTTTCAAAAATCTATCTTGAGAAATCACAAAGTCTGTGACGAAGAGAACTTTGAAATTTCTATATATCTTACCTGAAAGAGATTACGAGAAGCTCGATAATAGAAAAGAAAGATCAGGATACACGAACTATCAAGATAAAGATATTCATACCTGGCTTAACGAATCCCCAGAGCAAAGTCTTTTAGTCGTAGACCTAATTATGTTTCTCAGAGGAAACCTAGGTCAATAGAGGACAACTCTAGCAATCAACTAGGACATAAAGTGTCAGGGACTGAATTTTCCAGTTGAAAGAGCATCTCTATATAGTTTTTCAAGACCGAGGGTTGCTTAGAACTCAAGCTAAGATAACTTGAAAATAAAGCAAACACTTTCTCCGTTTAAATGAAACTCTAATTAGGGTATCAAGTAAGCATGTGAGAATTAGTCTAGAATCACATTAGAAGAATATATATAGTGGTCCGGGTACGTGAACCGTGTATACTGATAGTTCTTTGGAAAATATGCCTTATGAACTAATAACCAATTTGATGTTCATTTAAACACTTAAGAATTTAATCATGATACACATACACAAGTGTTTTAGTGATCAATGATATCTTAGAAGTGTTTAAGAGAGTCACAATAATGCTAAGATATTAGAAAATAAGTCTTAGAGCATCTGCCAAAATCTACTGGGACCGTTGGTGAAACGGTTCGTGAACTATAAGGCAATAGTTCATGAGTCAGGATGCTACGGTTCATGAACCGGGTTTTCCAATCCTAATCGACTCGAGAAATCATATGGACACGGTTTGTTAACCGGGTTCGCCAACTGCTATCCTTTTACAACAATTTGGAAAATACATATCACCACTGTTCTGAACTGTCCCCAAGTGAACTTACGGTTTGCGAACTGGGTTTGCCAACCTTCCCTATATTTATGAAACTTGGATATCTATAGTTTGCGAAGTAGTTCGCCAACCTATCCCGAGCTAAAATATCAAAAGTTCTGAATTTCTCTTTTTTGATGCTTGAAACATTCCCAAATGATAAAATCATTTGCATGGGCAATTTTCAATTGATCCACAAATTAATTCTTGAACAATAAATTATTTCAAACTAATATTGTGAAGGACCTTTGAACATCTATGCTTGAATCATATTTCAAGATGTTTAATAAGACAAGCTTGACTCGAAATTTCTTCTCTGCGATAAACCTACTGTAAGTCATACGACATAGTTTCATACGATGGAATGGTAAGATAGTGAGTAATATAGAATAGTTCAGTCTTCACATTCCAAAATAATGAAGTACTTCAAATGTCTTCGTCGATCTTCGGTCTTCGAGGGTGATGTCTGATACTCAACTACCAAATTCTAAGACTTGACTTAGTAGACTAGAAATCAATATATAGTTTTGATCAACTAACATTGACAACAAGCTTGAGATAACAAAACTTGTGGGGTTCAACCGAGCATTTCTCTAATAACTAAAGCAATTGAACCTCATTTTGTTAAGTAAAAAAAATAATCAAAATTAACTTAGTTTTTCTTAACCAGAACAATTGTAACAAAAACAATTGTACTGTATTTCGTGAAGCAAAAGCAAGAATATGCATTTTAATCAACTTTTCTTAACAGGATAATGATTAACAAAATAAAAATAAATTGTTACTGTACTTTTCGATATGAAAAACTAGGATCCGAACCGACCAAGTTTTCATATTAGGAAAAAGATTAAAAATAGTTCTTCCCTCGGTTTTTACAACCACTCACCCCACAAGGATTTGTCTTTTAAGCACAATTCAATATAGAACTCTCCATATGTGTTTTCTTATTCCCCTGCAAGGAAAAAGAATAACAAAAAGAATCAACCTTTACCAAAAAAAGGTCGACAAGATCTTAGCTATTACGCGCCAATAGTAAAAATCTAAAATCGAAACTCATATGTACACTAAATACACAACTTATGAAACATAAATTGATGATTCTATAATCGTGACTTTACACATGAGTTTTCACAATATCTATTTATGATTATTTTGATAAAGCAACCCAATAGGTTATATCTGAAATCTGTTAAATCAAAAAGTCATAAAATCATAAAAGATAAACATATTATGAGATCGAAACATTAGAGTTAGTAAAAACCGAAAGTAAGTCTCATAAACCGAAAGCAAAGTAAAAAGAGATTAAATCAGAACAAGTAATGCAATCTTAACTATCAAAATAGTGAAACAAAGGATTTAAAGATAAAAACTTAATCATTCATATTTATTGATAGTTTGAATAAATTTACACAAATATTGACTTGAATCAACAATTGACTAGTATATTCATATGCTTAAGATTTCTTAATCAAATCTTTTCATAGTGTTGTGATCTTTTTCGTTTAAAAGAAACAACTCTACGAATTGCTTGAGGAGATCCTTGATCAAAGTATAGTTCTTCAACTTTGAGCGCATTTGGTTCTCCTTCATTTAATCTTTTTAGAAGAATTTCTTGTTGTTTGACAAGTTGTTCTTGAACAAGAAGAGATTTCTCGAGAGGACGTTTCAACACCATGGCTTTTAATTTTATTTCTTGAAACTCCTTTTCATAATCGATCATAGAGAAGGGATGACCCAAGTTATTGCAATAAGAAACTCCGTTTCTGTTTAAGTTATAAGAATTAAAGTATAAAGAGGAGTTGGATGACATCTTTTTTGCATACCTTTCGGAAACTTTGGCAGAGAGTTTTGCATGATATCAGAATTATACATAACTCTGTGTAAAAGAAGACAAGATTCCCGAAAGACTTGAAAAACATCGAACAGAGTATAAAGAGGAGTTGCCGAAAATTTGGTCACCGATTTGGAAGAAGAATATATTCTTTGATCGAAATAATCAAGAACCGAAACCTTAATCTGACCGAGTATAAGAAAATGCTTTCTTAAGAATTCCTTCCATATATCTCACAAAATTTACATATTCTGTGGTATATACTGATCTCACAAAAGAAAATATTTGAGCACTAAGTGACATAGAGTAGTTTTTTTAGCAACTAAGTAATATTTAGAGACCGATTAGCCTCACCGATAGTTGCATCATGTTGGCGTTTGTTTATGCTCTTATGAATATTATTTCTTTTGCATGAACTGCCAAACGTATCATTGAATCTTAAAGGAACTCTGGTGTGCGTTACAGGTGAATGAAAGAATATCCTTCCAAAGCAATTCCCCATAAGGATATGCTTTAAGGATCATTTACAAACACAGACTTGTTAGGTCTAAAGGTGTTTGCCTTCTATGATACCAATTGAAAAGGAAAGAGTAACAAGTACACCACCAACTTTTTCATCCAGAAACCTTTATGTACAAAACCTAATACAAACGTAAGTACACCAACTTAACGGTCCTTGACAATATGTATGTAGAGTTTGTATCTTTATCTCTTCTCAATCAGAACTTATATACTATGGAGTCTGTTAACCTAATTGTTAAGAAGAGTACTTAGACGATCTCAAAAATCAATATCCAAGATCAATCTAGTCATATCCAAATAATCAAATCAGATTCTGCCAAGTATGAAACTTGTTATCCGTCTTTCAAGATACGAATTCTACAAGAACGAGTCTCGTAATCGATCACAATTAATATGGACGCATCTAATAGAATTGAATACGTACTACTTATGATATTCTTGTTATAAGGATAAAAAATATTACGCGGAAAGCGAAAAACACAAGATACCAGAAGTTTTGTTAACGAGGAAACCTTAACTGCATAAAAACCCAGGGACCTCGTCCATATTTGAACACTGAACTATATTAAGCCGCTACAGACACTAGCTTACTATCAGACTTTGGAATGGAATATAGTTGAGACTGAATTCACCCTCCAAGCAATTCAACTGCAGTTATGTTCCTTACGTCTCTTGAACCTCGCAAGGCTCTACGTAATTGATTCCCTTAGATGACGTCCTTTACATCCTAAGATTTGTTTCAGCCTAAGTAAGAATTTTGATACCAATCTGCCTGTAACATATCAGCCTATTTGATTTTCCTTTAGATCAAAGATCAAGTCTTGGAAATCTGTTTGCAATAGACAAAGCTAGCACCTCACAATCCCGGAACACTTACACTTAGTTAATTGAGAAGCCTGTATTATTAACCACCTCTCAAGAATAATTGTTAACTAATAAATTAAGTATAGTTTTCAGATATCTATCTTGAGGAATCATTAAGTCTGAGACAAAGAGAATTTTGAGATTTCTATCTCTCTCTCTCCTGAAAGATATCACTAAGACCTTGATAAGAGAAGGAACATGATCAAGATACACGAACTATCAAGGTAAAGATAGTCGGACATGGCTTCGCAAATCCATGTTTCTCGAGGAAATATAAGTTCATGGAGGACAGCTCTAGCAATCAACTAGGACATAAAAGTTTCAGGGATTGAATTTCCCAGTTGAACGAGTCTCATTATTTATGGATTTTCAAGACTAAAAGTTACTTAGAATTCAAGCTAAAATAACTTGAGATTCAAGTAAATACTTTTTCTTTTTAGATTAAACTCTAATTAGGGTTTTAAGTAAGCATGCGAGAAGTTTTTCTTGAAATCACATAGAAGTATACACTATACACGGTTCCAGAACCCAAACCATAGTGTATAATGATTATTATACACTATGGGCTCTGGAACCGTGTATAATGATTGTTATTGGCAAATATGCCTTTCGAACTAGTAAGCAATATTGTGTTCATTCAAACACTTGATACTTAAAATCATGATGCACATACGCAAGGTGTTTAATGATCAATGTTGTGTTTGAGATGTTTATGAGAGTCATAACAATGCTAAACAAGTTTATAAAAATTATCTTTGAGCATATGCTAATATTCACTGAGACGGTTTGTGAATTGTTAGCCAGTTCGTGAATTCAGGGCGTTACGGTTCGTGAACCCTCCTGCTATTCCCGAACTCAAATGTCTACGATTCGTGAACCATTGACTATTTCTCAAATTCAGATCACTGTAGGTCGTGAACTGCCCCATTTTGAACTTTACGGTTTGCAAACTGGTTCGCCAACCTTCCTATATTTCGAATACCAGATATCCATGGTTTGCGAAAATGTTCGCTAACCTACCCTGAGTCCAAATTACAGTAGTTCCGAACCACTCTCTTTTGATGTTGAACATTCCCAATTGCGATAAATATAAATATCATTTCTTGGGAAACTTTCAAATAATCCATATGATAAAAAAATAGTTCTTGAACAATAAATTGTTTCGAACTAAGATTGATAATTAAGGACCAATGAACATTTGTTGTTTAAATTATATTTCGAGATATTTGACAAGGTGTTGATGGTGGTTTTTAGCTTAGGTTAAAATCGTAAAACCATACATCTGACATGACGTCACTACGACCACTAGCGCATTTATTGAATCAATCAGCATGCCTACGTAAGAATTACCAGGGTACCTTTTTTTTAATATATACACGTGTCTTGTTCCACGGCAGAACTCTTAGTACTAACTGACATCACCTCTGTATATGCCTAACCCTGATCCTCTCACCGTGCCAATGGCAAACCATGCCATCTACGTCTCTGCGCCAAGGCATGCCAACCATGCCAGCCGCACCACCTTGCCAATGGCAAACCATGCCAGCCACGTCTCCGCGCCAAGGCATGCCAACCATGCCAGCCGCACCACCGTGCCAATGGCAAACCATGCCAGCCACGTCTCCGCGCCAAGGAATGCCAACCATGCCAGCCGCACCACCGTGCCAATGGAAAACCATGCCAGCCATGTCTCCGCGCCAAGGCATGCCAACCATGCCAGCCGCACCACCGTGCCAATGGCAAACCATGCCAGCCACGTTTCTGCGCCAAAGCATGCCGACCATGCCAACCGCACCTCCGCGCCAATGCCAAAGCCATGCCGGCCCTAAACCATGCCGCTGGCTGCCAAACGAAGGGTTGCAACAATCAACGACCACCCTTCCATCTAAGATGCAGATCTCAGCCGTCCAAGTTCGCCACCAAACGCATGGCAACTTGCGGCCCAAAGCCAAACATCACGGTTTTCCCAAAACCCTAATTTTGGCCGCGCCTACACTATGCCAAAGCCATGCCAGCCCTAAACCATGCCGCTGGCTGCCAAACGAAGGGTTGCAACAATCAACGACCACCCTTCCATCTGAGATGCAGATCTCAGCCGTCCAAGTTCGCCACCAAGCGCGTGGCAACTTCTGACACAATGCCAAAACTACACGGTTTGTACCAAACCCTAATTTTTGGCCGCGCCTAAAGCGTGCACGAGCATGCCACCATGCCGCTGGCTACCAACATCCCTCCTGAATTCTTCATGAGTTTTACTTTCGGGCTGTTTTCACCCCCCGAACGAGCTCAAAACCTAAATATTTCCGTGTGGGAGATAGGAAATTCTTTTCCGTATAGAATGGAGGGGTGGACCATCAAAATACGAGTCCGTACGAGAATTCTACAACGATTCTAGTAAAGGGCGCTAATTAGGGTTTCAGCATACCAAACCCTAATTTAGACAAAACCCCAAGCGCTTCCATACCATGTCGGACTTCCCTTCACGGCTGCTAAAACAAAGGTGTGCGGCAATCAACGGCCACCCTTCCATCTTAGATGCAAATCTTAGCCGTCCAAGGTCGCCAGCCAACGCATGGTAACCTTTGGCCCAACGACAAAACCTTAGTTTTGGCCACGCCCAAACCGCGCCAAGGCATGCCGACCATGCCACATGTGCCAATGGCATACCGTGCTAGTCACCTTGCCGCGCCTAAGCCATACTATGCCGACCTTCCCTTCACGGCTGCTAAAACGAAGGCGTGCGGCAATTAACGACCACCCTTCCATCTTAGATGCAAATCTTAGCCGTCCAACGTCGCCAGCCAACACATGGTAACCTTTGGCCCAACGCCAAAACCGCGCCAAGGCATGTCGACCATGCCACATGTGCCAATGGCATGCCGTGCCAGCCACCGTGCCGTGCCTAAGCTATACCATGTCGTCCTTCCCTTCACGGTTGCTAAAACGAAGGCGTGCGGCAATCAACGACCACCCTTCCATCTTAGATGCAAATCTTACCCGTCCAAGGTCAACGAATGGTAACCTTTGGCCCAACGCCAAAACCCTAGTTTTGGCCACGCCCAAACCGCGCCAAGGCATGCCGACCATGCCACATGTGCCAATGGCTTGCCGTTCCAGCCACCTTGCCACGCCTAAGCCATACCATGCCGGCCTTCCCTTCACGGCTGCTAAAACGAAGGCTTGCGACGATCAACGGTCACCTTTCCGTCTAAGATGCATATCTTAGCCGTCCAAGGTTACCAGCCATCGCGTGGCAGCTTTTGGCCCGACACCAAGCCATAGTTTTGGTCGCGCCCAAACAATGCCAGAACCCTAACTTTTGGCCGCGCCTAAACTATGCCATATTAAAGCTATGCCGGCCATGCTTTCCTGCCACTGGCTACCAAACGTAGGGTTGCAATAATCGACGGCTACCTTTCCTCTCAAGATGCAAAATCTCGACCGTTGAAGGTCACCACCGAGCCGGCAAGTCTCCCAAGCTAAACTTGCCAATCAACAACAACATGCTACATGTTTTCCACGAAAACACTCGAGACATCAACACATGTCACAAACTGGGGGATGCTCATTAGGGTTTTGGTTTGGCGGTTTACAGCGTGCGGCGTACACTATGGTAGGTTGAGAAACCTACAATAATATATACTGCAAGTAAACAACGTCTAACTAGTAGACAATGGCAAGTACAGGTTGTTCCCACGAGGAGTGTGAAATACTCTACCAACTAATACCAATAATCAATCAAAAATATAATGTTTTTTAGAGTTTTAGAAGTTCGGACAAAATGAAATAATAAATAATCGCAACAAAATAGGCAACGGGTTATTAGGGTTTTCGATTTCCACCAATTCAATCATATAAAACTCTACTAATCTCTATTTATTACTCAAGACAAATTTTGAAATCAATCTCATGTCTCGGAAGATGAAATGTTAAATTCTAAAATATTGTTTCTCCGCTCTAACTTCCTTCGCTTCATGGGTAGTGATTCTAAAGCATTATATATCAATCCTAAAGCATATCACGTCAAGGGATTTAACCGAAGCACGAAATATCAATTGAAAAGCATAGATAATCAAAAAAATCACATAAACAATTGAGTACCAAGCTATATGAAGAGAAATTACTAGTCAATGAATTATTATTAGAAATATCATCGTAGAGTTTATAAATTAAATTGGCTTGTATCTAAACCCTAACATGAATTAGCTAGACATGGCTTTCTCAAAAACCATAAACAAATATAAAATCAATAGCTAATCAAAATGGAATCGAAAGATGAAACTCCAAACCCTCGTCTTCTTTTCACCGTTCACGGCTCTGTGGCCGCCTCCAAAACCCGCCTCCTCTGAATCTGCTTTTGTTCTCCTCTTTATTGATTTTGGGAGAGCCTAAAAATTAGACCTAGCAAATCTGCCTACGCCCATCCATTCAGGTCCATTACCAAGCTCCAAAACCCGACCAACAACTAATTTCTGTTCATCTAGTCACCGGCAGCAACTATTACCATCGACTGCATGCAATTGCGAGATTCTAGCTGTCTTTGAACCAGCACCGATACTCCACGACTCCATACTCCACCAGTCGACCAGCTCCGGCACAGCTCAGTTCATACGTTACAGCTAACAACACACGGTCCATCCCTGCATCACCTCCATGACTTATTCAGCTGTTGTTCTCTCATCAGCTACAGATTCAGGCCAGGTACTTCATCCCTGTCCGTTTACTCTTGCCGTGCCTGGTTGCACAAGCTCAGATAAGCACCCCATCGTATCAGCACCTTCCTCTTCGTCTCGGAAAAATAACACAACATGAAAAGGAATGATTTCAGCTAACACAAAACTCCTCCATCTTCTCCTGAATCTTCCTAACGGAACAATCAACAGCCACTGAAATTTCTTAACACATATTCACTTCGAAACCAATTCCAGACCATACGAGACCCCCACTGATTCATCGATGTACATCACCAGTAGCTGATTTTGTAGAGAGCTCCATAATCCATCTATCTTCTTCACCTGTAGCTGCAATGATGACCAGCTACTCGAGCTCAATTCTATAAATCTTGGTCACAGCAATCCTTCGTCTCCATTTCTGGATTCGAAAGCTCTTCTCAATCTCCACCCTTCCTTATCAGTTCCAACCACATCCGAACAACACCAATGCATTAGGTTTCAGCTCCATACACAACCATTGAACCCACCGCAAACTAGTTCAGACAGTACCCATTTGTTCTCATTTGAGGTACCAGAAGTTTTACAGCACAACTCCAACACGAACCCATGCCAGTAAACTCGTGAATCAATAGTTTCTTCTCTCACAGTTCCCATTTAGACCACCATTAACCAACACCATCTTCTTTAGCTGTCCGAGAATTAACAACGAGAACGACAGTCGGAATACATCCTAATTTCCCTGAGTTTCAGTTCGAGAATACCATTGACACAAAACACACAGACCCTTCTATTCTGCCTTTCTCCGCCACCGTCAGTCAGCAGCAAGACCAATTCAGATACACTTCAACCGTCTTCTCAACTCCGACAGTTTCAATTCTTTCTATATGGCAATTTAGCAAACCGGTTGTGTGTAGATTTAGTGTGTGAGGTGGTGCCTCTGATGCTGTTATTAGACAACACCCACTGGAAAGAGAGCACCACCACTCCAGTCACCGAGTACACCCATAGCAGATCCAACTTAGCTATCACACGGATTGTTACTTCCTTCTACAAACTCAGGCTCCAATTGGAAAGTCTTAGCACCGAGAGCACCCATAGCTCCCAATTTCTGCGATGCATTTTGAGCCAATCCATTTCTCTATACTTCTCAATTCCATTTCTGCGATCACAACACTTTCTCCCACCAGTTATTTCCTTGTTGCAACTCCAACTGCCATCGGGTCATGAAACTCGATTCTATCTTCTTGAACCCTAATTTGGGGCATACAAAAAAATTTGGGGGCATACGAGATATTATGGCACCCAATGCAAAATTATAAGGGCTGCCATAATGATGCTTAAGTTACTATAATACCCCTGCCTAGTTTAAATTACATTACTACCCTTCCACTTAATTAAATTCTAATCCTAAAACTCTCCCACTAATTAACCCATCCCCTAATTAACTAACCACCCACTAATTAACTCACTAACCATTACTAATTAACCCTTCTCTCACACTCTTCTTCTCATCTTCTTCTCCAAAACACAAACAAAATTAAAGAAAATTTCTTTGTGCGATTAAGTTCTCGATTAAACAAATTAATGACACCTCGTGTTAAGCGATGCCCCAGAAATATGGTGCCGAATCCTGGTGTTGCTTCTGTAGCATCTCAATCTAGGGTTTTTAGAAAAGATGGTGATGAAGAGGATAGTGGATTGATTGGTATTGGAGAGCGAGAAATAGAGCCCGATTCTTTAAAATTGCACATAGAAAGGTATTTCCCACAAACCCATTGCTTGGTTTTTCGTATTTCGTTGATTTCTGACATGTAATCGATGATTCCTCTGGGTTTTGGAAGTTCCAGAGTAGTGTTCGGCTGAAATTTAGCAGCCGAACTTCTTTTTTTTTTACAGACGAAGAACAGTTCGGCTGATGTTTTGAAAATCGATTGCGCCGAACCTTTGTGTTCGGCTTATAATATTTTTGTATGATAATGCGCCGAACTGTTGGGCATATTGTTCGGCTCATTTTGATAAGTATCTAATATGCCGAACTTTACTCTGTGTATGGCCAATAGTTTCCTATAAACTTGTCCATTTATAGGTGACTTATCACATTGTTTAGTAGAGTCATATTTATTTAGTTTGGAAAATTAATTAAGGTGTATCATTTGTTTTAGCACCCATCCGGGAAAATTCAAAGAGAAGCTTAAAAGGAGAACAATGGAAGTGACTCCTTCTAATTCAAGAACTCCCAAACCTCGAGGTGGTGGCACCAAAAACTTGCATGCAGGGAAAAGGCGAAATGACACGGGTGGATGTTTGCCTGTAGAACAAGAGGTTGATAATGACGAAAATAAGGGTGTAGTATGAGGTGATGATGAAGATGGTGGTGGAGGGGGAGGACGGGATGATGAATATGGTGGTGATCGCGAACCTCTAACTTGATTTTTCTTCTCAAAATTGATGCATGTCGCTTTAGACCTTTGGATGTATTTTTTATGATGTGGAAGATAATATGAATGATAAAATGTGGTGTAAAGAGATGATAAAAATTGAAAGATCTCTTCTTAAGGATTTTCTTATATAGAGCTCTCAAAGTTAGGCTTTAGAATCCTTCCGAAACCGTTTCTCCTTGAGATAAAAGTCAATTTTGCGTCCAAACATGTCCTAGAACAAAGGTCGAGGTTCGGCTAATACCTTGCCAACCTTTCCCTACTACCGAACCTAACAAGTGAAATTTACCCTGGTGGTTGTCAGGTTCGGCTAACTCGATTAGATTACTTTTAAGCCGAACTTATCTCTGTAAACACTTCGAAAATCTTGATTTTAAGGCTCCAGGTTCGGCTAACTCGTGATGATGAGTTATCAGCCGAACTTATCTCTGTACACTCAAGTTTTTAGATTTTATTTTGGCCATAACTTCTTCGTCCGATGTCGGAATGGCCTCATTCTTTTTGCGTTATTTTCGTCTTTTCGTTCTCTTGATGATGACGCTAATATGTCATTGATTTGAATGAGTTTAATTTTGACCTTAATGTTCTCCATTGGTAGACTTCACTATCGTTTGGGGTTAGGTTCGGCTCATTCGCAATACTATTTGAAAGCCGATCTTTAAAGTTCGGCTCATTCGTGTTTGAATTGAAAAGCCGAACTACTTGTCATATATGCGTTCGGCTTATTGGGGACTAAAATTATAAGCCGAACTGTTCTTATTTATCAAGGTTCGGCATACAAATTATCTGCCGAACCTAACTCTGTTGCGCTGAACTACATAAAAAAATCAAAACTTTTGGTGAATTCAAGCTACAAAACGGACATTAAACAACATCTACAACCATACCTATGTATTATTAGCATTGGGTTCCTCATCCATGTACTCATCTTCGGGATTTGGCTCCAAAAAGTCATCATCTTGAGCTTGAGAAAAAAGTTTGAGTTTGAAATTGAGTTTGGGTAAAATTATTTTCATAATCCAACAAATAAGCCATCTCCGGATCTCCATCGTAATGGATATGTTAGCTTTACGTTATGATTCACCTTCTTCAGTCGAATTTGTATCACACATCTCTCAATAATCACAAAGAAAAAAAAAAATTCCTCCTTCCCTTCTTCTTTCCTCCTTCTTCTTTGTCTAAAATAAGTCACTAATTATCTTTAAAAAGATAATTATTATCCTAAATTAACACTAAACTAACTACAATCATTAACAACTAATTAATCAAATTAACACTAATTTAACACTAATCCCAGAAGGGTATTTTAGCATTTTTGAAAAGAGGGGGATAAGGGCCACCCTAAAAATACTATTAGCACCCTTTTTTTGTCTTATTCCGTATGCCCCCAAATTTTTGTGTATGCCCCAAATTAGGGTTCATCTTCTTCACGCCAGTAATGGGCTCACATGCTCAACAACACAGAATTATTTATGCCCACCATGCTGGCCCGTCCGTGAGGCGTGAAAACTTTTGGTGATGTTGAAAAGGTAGAAAGGTTGGCTTGGCATCTCAATTAACTCAGTACTCATTTTGGTGCCATGAACTGAAGCAGTGGTAACTTTTGCTGCTCAAAGTCGCAAATGCCAGTGTAGTTCCGTTAAATTTCTCATTTAGCCGTTTATCCTTCCAATGATCGGATTCGCTTATATTTTCTACAAAAGCTCTGTAATAGTGTTATTAGCCAAAATATCGAGTTCTAGCTAATATAATTATGGGTATAAAATGTAGCACATACGTGCTTATCACACTACGCCCGTTACAAGAAAGTATCATAAGAATGAGTCGGTTAGTAAATACAAGGAGTAATGCTGTGGTAGGCCCGGAAGTATGCGTAAATTACGGCCTACGGTGATAACCGCAAGTGCACGGCGTCTATCGGAGACGCGGCAAGTACGGGTCGAACCACAGAGACAAGGGTGTGCTTAAGTGATCTAAGGCTTGGCTTCTTCAGCTGAATTCAAGAGTGACAATGTGACAACAGGGGTGTTTGTCTTAGATACTACTGAGTCAGTGAAGTGACAAAGAAGCTAAGATGCGCTAGATTGTAAAACACTAGGGTGTCGAATCCACCGCCTAATCTCGGTAATTCGGTTCAAATCGATGACGTTCTTGTCCCTTGAAATGGCAAGTTTGCCATTTCTCCAGGGTTTCTATGGATAGTTTGTTATCAACTAAAGCAATTAGCTAATCCTAGTATTAATTGTCTTATCACAAGACAATTAATCTTAAATCACTTTCATTACTTAGATGATCAAATTTATCCTAAGATGGATATCTAATCGCAATTAGGGTATTTCTCCTAAGCACTAGCTGTCTTCTCAGGGTACAACTAGTCTGGGGATCAATAGCAGACAATGAGGTATGAATTGCAATACATTCACATAGTAATAACCTGACTACAGTGCATACATGGTATGCACTGTGAAAGTAAAATGCAAAGTATTCTGATTAAGTATCCTAAACCATATTGCACAATCAAGAACAATCATCAAAATATGAACTAACATTAGCAGCAGATTATGGGGTTCATCTCAACCCTAGAAAATAAATTAGAACATGAAAAACAGAAATTAAACTACAAATTAAACCCTAATTCAAGCACTGGCTAGCCCAGGCGTCCCCCAAAAACAGCTTCTTTATCTTCTATTTATACATGCAAATAAAACCCTAACCCTAATTCCTCAAAATCGAGATTAAATATAAAACAACTCACAAAAACTCTCACCCACGTCGCTCTGAATTGTTGTCTTCTCTGTCAATCGGCTCTGCAACTCCATGCTGGGGTTATTGTCGAGAAACCCTAATTCTCACTGTCTTAACCCTAGCTTCTAGGATGAGAGAAGCTAATGGTTGAGAAAGGTAGAACTAGGGTGTGGGGAGGAAGTCGAGACGCAGGTGTTGTCGGGTGAGGTGATGGAGGTGGTTGCTCTGCGACTTTGGTCGGGAAGAAGATGAAGGTGTTGCGGGAGGTTTCGTCGGGTGAAGGGAAGAAAGAGAAGAAGGATAGGAGAAATGAGGTGAGTCGAGAGGGGGTATAGGGTGTTGGATGCTCCGGTGTTGAGCAGGTACAGCGGGAGTTGATGGGACGGCTTCAGCGAGCATTGGATCTAGCTGGAGAAGATCTGAACGGCTGAGAAGACTTGGAGTAATCTGGTGTTGCGCGGGAGCAGCGATCCTCGATGCGAGTGGAGGCAGCGACCGTATGATGTGTCTGGGCGAGATCTCAACGGCTCGGGACGAGCGGGTTCGGATCCGGGTCGCGGGTAGCTCTAGCCCATGACTTCTTTGTTGGGTTGCAACTGATTCGCGCGCGGGCTTTGGCTATCTGCTCCATAGATGTTTGACTCCAATTCTTCGCTCTTTTGGCTCCTCGATTTCTCCGAGATTTATTTATTACCTAAAAACACAAAATTAATTAATACAAATATTTATTCTTGAAAATAAGGAAAACACAGAATATGGGAAAATATCTGATTTCTAAGCGCAAAAGATGAGTAAAATGCCAATAAAAAGGTGTATAAATATGCACTATTTAGCACTCATCAAATACCCCCAAACCTGAATTTTACTTGTCCTCAAGTGAAACAGAAAATAAGAAATCCTAACTATACCCCTGTCGCAGGTCTCTCGAATGCATTTAGCGTATGCACTAAGCCTTTAAACCCCTAGGTGTCCCTAGTGGACGAGTTGTAGTCTCGTGAGGGTTTACAAGAGGTGTACCCACAAAACCTTCTCCAACTTCAGAGTGTAAAAAGAGTCTCAAGCCTCCAAGAAGCTATGAGGACATAGAGTTTCGCATGCTAGTAATGAAGTTAGAACTATCGAAGAACGCATTCTCATCCTTAAGTGCTTTGAGCGAGAAGTAACCATACCATATGAAAGAATTCGGATTCGATTGTGATCATAAGCCTCGACTTCGCCTCACCATTAGGGTTTTATGATAATTGCACTCAAAAAGATCGCTTTTTTAGTCTCTCATGTGTGCAGGCGGGAATAAAGAGAGAAATCCACGCACACGTTGTAGGTAAGAAGGATAACCTTCCGAAATAAAATCGAGACTCCACGAAATGTGGACAAAAAGAATCTTTTTCTGATGATCTCTAAGAAAGGAAATCAACCATTAACAAGGGGTGGGAGTACTCACTCACTTCTCACCAGATCGGCAATTAATATCACTCTCTCATAAGAACCATAGAAACGTCTTCAATCTTCGGTCTTCGGTCTTCACTTGTTGATGACGAACTTCTAAACTTCACAAAACTTGACAATTTTTAACTTTTCTACTCAAATTCCTTGTTGTTTGGATTTTTCTTTTTGAACTCTTCTTTACCATGGTGGTAGCAAAAATAAGAAAATAAACTACAATATATATATATATATATATATATTTTTTTTTTTTTTTTTTTTTTTTTGAATTTACAATAAGTGAAAATAAAAATACAAATAATGAAATAACTAACTCCATGGACAAAGGACTTTATCACTCAATTTTTCCACAACTTGTATTGTCTTGATTTTATAAATTTTATTAATTCTCATCCTATTTTCTTTTCGTTTTCTTTGTTGTACGTAAACCTTGGACTATCTCAACTTTTCTTCAAATATTCTGCTAATGCTCCGCTTGCTGACGATGATGTGTTTCTATGGGTCTTGTTGATTGAGAGAGAGAGAGATGCTAACTGCAAATCGATATTTAGAAGGAGTTTTCATCTTTAGACGTCACCCTCATGATTGACGGAATTAGCACTCAAGAGATCAAAAGTAGTCTTGAAAGTGGTGCGAAGTTGGGTAGCTCACCATTCCTACCCTAATTGACGTACGGTGACACACACTCTAAAAGCTTTTCTAGAAAGTCACAAAGAGTGAAGGTCGGTACCTCGCTTGATGTAAAATGGGTAGTCTCCACTATGGTTGATCACAATTCTACTACCGAATATCTAAACAAGCAGCTAATTCGCCCTCCGGTATGGTTAAATCCAACTTTAACGCTCTAATCAACTAAGAAACCCGATTGTGTTCTCCTAAGACTTCTAACTTTTGTTATTTCGGTCGAATCTCTATGTAAACATAGCTAAAAGCATGCTAGTGACTCTAAAATCTCTAAAGTTGGAGGTTTTACAAAAGAGAGTTTTGATTTTTTTTTTTTTTTTTTTTTTTTTTTTTTTTTTTGAAAATAAAAGATAAGATAAAAGACTAAAAACTCTAAATGCAAATGCACCCCAAACCTAAATCAAACATTGTCCTCAATGTGTCAACAGATAGGAAAAATTAAACAATCTACATACCATGAGAACTATCTTTGAAAAGATAAAAGGGAAGAGATTACCGGGATGTCGGCAAAGAAGAGCAAGGTTGAGCTTCATTCGTCAAGGCTAGAATCCAACATTCTCAACGGAGATCATATCGGATTAGCATAATATATGTGCAAGAAGACTCAACCAATTCAAGAAAAGAAAAATTTAACAGGTCCTACTGGATATATACAATAAAAATTCACCATAAACTAACAGTCTAAAGAGTTGAGGATCAACCCAATAGACAATATGTACACACATTAACAGCCTTACACAAATATAATATGAGAGTGCAAGTAAGACTGCAAATGGGAATGAGTTTCCCCCAAACCTAAACTTATCAACGGGTGTGTTTTTGAGAACAAAATCTTGCAATTTTAAAGGTACATCATGCAAAAGGTCTAACTCAAAATGAGTTTTGCTAATTACAGGCAGACATACATATTCCAACTGTGGCTCCTTAAGAGTGTTATACTTTGATGCAAAATAGTCCAAGAGGACTTGGGAAGCACAAAGTTCTAGGCCTAAGCTAGGCATTTTCAGAAAAGTTGGTTTTGCAATTTTGTGACAAACTACACCTAGGTTTGGTGGAGGAGTTTCAATTTGTGACTTAGGAGAGAGGTTAGGTACATCTAAGTTGTTTTCATTTTTAAAATCATTTGTACCATCACACACTTTCCTAGAGTCAGAAGAGGGTAAATCATGTTCATTTTCACAGGGCAATTCCACAGGTTCCACATCAACATCACATGTATGAATATCAGAAGAAGCATCATTCATAGGGTTCACAGAAGAGACGCCTAACGTCTCTGAACCAAAAGATTCTACTACATTTTCAGCGTACACATGCTCTTCATATTCATCATCATCATCATCATAGCACGATTGCATTTCCCTAACATTCATTTCACCTTGAAATTCCTCCCTTTCCTCATTTAGTGCATCAAGAATTTGACTCAATTTGAGTTCTAAACTCTCAAACTTTTGCTCAAGGTTTTGATTCAATTCTAGAGTTTCATTATGTTGTTCAATGAAAGGAGAGTTTTCACTAGTGGGTATGCATTCCTCATATGGATGTTCATTGTATGGTTGTGCATGAGGTTCACTAGAGAAGGGAAATTCAGACATGTTGCTATATGGATGGTCATGCATTGCATTCCTTTCAAGCCTAGCATTTTGCTCCAAGAGTGTTTCCATTGTTGATTGCAAACTAGGAGTTGGGGGAGTATAAAATTGTTCATCTCCCCACCGTGGTGAATGATGCATGTGTGCGGGTTGATTATGGTCCCAATAGTCACTTCTAGACACTTCGTACATTGGATTATCATGGTTTTCCCTAGACTGTCTAAAATCATGCAAGATATAACAAGATTCAGCAGGTGGTCTAAGCCACCCCATAAGGTGCAAGCATGCATTTCATATTGCCTAGAAAAACTAGATTCGACAGATCGCTCATGTGATTGCCTTTCTAAGCCAGATAGTCGAGCTTCTAATTGATCGAGAAGTGATGACTGGGTATGAGGAGAGTGTTCATTCTCAACCTGTGGTGGATGATGCATGTGCTCATAGTGATTAGGGCATGTGAAGTCAGGGCCCGGAGAAGGCTCATAAAATTCCCTAAAATCACTATGGTATGTGGGGGTTCATCCTGTGAAGCGTGCCCGTAAGCATGCTCTGTAAGGGATTTGTTTCCATCCCCAGATGCAGACCAAAATCCTGACATGATTTTTCAACTCAAATTGAACTCAAAGCCCAGTTGAAGTGGACTAAGTTTGGTTTTGGTGGGATTGGCTTGGTTTATTGGGTTTCATTTGGTTTTGTTGGGTTTTGGTTTGTTGTGGGCTTGTTGCTTGGTTTTTGTGAGATTTGGTTTGTTTGGGATTTGTTGTTTGAAGCCCAGGATTTGTGTAGAATTGTACAGCCCAGAAGTAGAAAAAGTATAGCCCAGAAATAATTTGAGTTGGGCTGAGTTTTGGTGTAAGCCCAAATTACAGCTTGGTTTATTGGGCTCGGACAAGATTGCACGCCCCGGATCACGGACTTATGTGGGCTTCGGTTTGCTTGCAGCCCAGCAGAAGAGTACAAAGCCCAGGTTGTGTTAGCCCAGGTTAACTGGGCTAAAGTTTGTTTGCAACCCAGGTTGGGTTCAATGAGCCCACCGGTGTGGTCGATCGGCCAACTATGAGGCTTCGGCTTTGGGTGCAAGTTAGCAACCAGAAGATCTTGGGTTTAGTTTGGCCAGCAAGCTTGTGCAGAGCCCTGGTTAGGGTTCAGTTGTGTGCACAGAATGTGTGCAAATCAGGCAATGCACAAGACAGCCTAGGTGCTCAGACACACGGAGGAATGCACAAGTTTAGGTGCTCGGCTTATACAATGATTATGCTAAACACAGACTAATTTCAGGTTTCATATAAGCATAGGTTCCGATTTATCACAGTGTCGAATGCTCAGCAAGCAGCTAGCACAGGCTCATGCACAAGGCTAGGTCTGATGGTTTGCAGGTCACACAAGGCAATACAGTTGGATACCAGTTGGCTACCAGTTCAAGGCAATACAAGCTCAAGGTACACAGTGCACATTCACAGCAGAGCAATCATTGATTTAGGATTATCAGGGTGTCATGCTCAGGTGAGACAGGTTATGCTCAAATGATGGTAGCAGGGTTTGCAATCTGGCGCAAACTTGCAGCTTCAGGGGCTAGCAAGGGAGCAGGGCTGAGCTCAGGTGTTATTCAGTTATGGCTCAGTTGTTCACACAATGTTAAAACCAATTCACAAAGGCCACAGGGTTGACAGGGCTGGTGACAGGGCAGATGCTCAGCAAATTTGGCTTCCAAGTTATGACCCAACACTTGCAGCTTCAGGGGCTAGCAAGGTGGTTTCACACAGGCTCACACAAGGTTCACACAAGGTTCACACAAGGTTCACACAAGGTTATGTGCTAAGATTAATCAGGCCAAGTTGCAACAAAGCCCCACAGCTTCAGGGGGCTGGGGGGGTTGCACAAGTTAATGCTCAGGGCTTGGCTCAACAGGGTTCAACATGGTAAGGTTTAACCGCACCGAACAGGCATACAAGTACAAACAATACACAGGTGCACTAGTTCTCACTCGTGAATGCTCATAAATTGCAGGGATGGGTTCATAGAAGCACAGATGCAACAGGATAGAGCATGCGCAGAATTAACAGAACAAAGCTCATACAAGGCTCGAATCAAAATCAAACATGCATAAGAGTTGAGCATCAATGGCACAGAGCATACCTGGGATGTTTAGTGGCATACAGGGGACTAACCTCAAGAACTGGGTTTTGCCTCGTCTTTCTCCCTTTTGGCAAGCACAGCTAGCACAGCCAGCAAAGCCAACTCAGCCAGCACCTCAAGTTTGCACTTTTTCTTTTGTTCCTTAGGTTAGCTAGCAGCTTGGCAGCACAGCAGCACAACTACACAGCCTGGGGTTTTCCCTTGGTTTCCCTGGGATGGTTCAGCTGCTCCACAAACACCTCAAGTTCTGTGCTTCCTTGCCTTCCTTGGATGGTTCTGTGCTTACACAGCAGCACAAAGGTACCTGCTAGCTCAGAATGAGATTTTAGTTCTCAAGATTACACTACAGATGAAGCAAAGGAGTTATAGTGCTACAATGACAGAGCTAAGCTCTGAGCAAAGCACTCAGAGCACAGGGCTAGGCAATAGAGCTAAGCACAGCTCAATTTCAACTCAGTTCTCAGATTTGCACAGTTATATTAGCAGCAGTCTGGTATTTGCAACTGAGGTTAACTTGTAATGACACAGGGGAGCAGCTGTTAAGCTCAAATTGGACTGACTGGGTTGCAAGGGTGTTAAGCTCAAGTTACAGAGAGAACACAGATGCAAAGAAAAGATGCAAGAAAAAGAAGAGAAAACTTTAGCTAAGTTATACTAACATGAGGACTAAAACAAAGAAAAATGTGCCAAAGAAAGCTAATATGCAGGGCTAATGTTACCGATACAATTTAAACTACGTTATACTAAAATGATACAAGCTAATATTTACAATGGTGAAAATCAGTAAAGCAAGCAAGAATCAGCAGGGCACACGCCAAGTCCCCGGCAACGGCGCCAAAAACTTGGTAGGCCCGGAAGTATGCGTAAATTACGGCCTACGGTGATAACCGCAAGTGCACGGCGTCTATCGGAGACGCGGCAAGTACGGGTCGAACCACAGAGACAAGGGTGTGCTTAAGTGATCTAAGGCTTGGCTTCTTCAGCTGAATTCAAGAGTGACAATGTGACAACAGGGGTGTTTGTGCCGATACGGCTGAGCTGTAGTGAAGTGACAGTAAGCTAAGATGCAGCTAGATTGTAAAACACTAGGGTGTCGAATCCACCGCCTAATCTCAGCTAATTCAGTTCAAATCTGATGACGTTCTTGTCCCTTGAAATGGCAAGTTTGCCATTTCTCCAGGGTTTCTATGGATAGTTTGTTATCAACTAAAGCAATTAGCTAATCCTAGTATTAATTGTCTTATCACAGTACAATTAATCTTAAATCACTTTCATTACTTAGATGATCAAATTTATCCTAAGATGGATATCTAATCGCAATTAGGGTATTTCTCCTAAGCACTAGCTGTCTTCTCAGGGTACAACTAGTCTGGGGATCAATAGCAGACAATGAGGTATGAATTGCAATACATTCACATAGTAATAACCTGACTACAGTGCATACATGGTATGCACTGTGAAAGTAAAATGCAAAGTATTCTGATTAAGTATCCTAAACCATATTGCACAATCAAGAACAATCATCAAAATATGAACTAACATTAGCAGCAGATTATGGGGTTCATCTCAACCCTAGAAAATAAATTAGAACATGAAAAACAGAAATTAAACTACAAATTAAACCCTAATTCAAGCAATCTAGCCCAAAGCGTCCCCCAAAAACAGCTTCTTTATCTTCTATTTATACATGCAAATAAAACCCTAACCCTAATTCCTCAAAATCGAGATTAAATATAAAACAACTCACAAAAACTCTCACCCACGTCGCTCTGAATTGTTGTCTTCTCTGTCAATCGGCTCTGCAACTCCATGCTGGGGTTATTGTCGAGAAACCCTAATTCTCACTGTCTTAACCCTAGCTTCTAGGATGAGAGAAGCTAATGGTTGAGAAAGGTAGAACTAGGGTATGGGGAGGAAGTCGAGACGCAGGTGTTGTCAGGTGAGGTGATGGAGGTGGTTGCTCTGCGACTTTGGTCGGGGAAGAAGATGAAGGTGTTGCAGAGGTTTCTGTCGGGTGAAGGGAAGAAAGAGAAGAAGGATAGGAGAAATGAGGTGAGTCGAGAGGGGGTATAGGGTGTTGGATGCTCCGGTGTTGAGCAGGTACAGCGGTGTTGATGGGACGGCTTCAAATGAGCATTGGATCTAGCCGGAGAAGATCTGAACGGGCCGAGAAGACTTGGAGTAATCTGGGTGTTGCGCGGGAGCAGCGATCCTCGATGCGAGTGGAGGCAAGCGACCGTATGATGTGTCCGGGCGAGATCTCAACGGCTCGGGACGAGCGGGTTCGGATCCGGGTCGCGGGTAGCTCTAGCCCATGACTTCTTTGTCAAGTTGCAACTGATTCGCGCGCGGCTTTGGCTATCTCGCTCCATAGATGTTTGACTCCAATTCTTCGCTCTTTTGGCTCCTCGATTTCTCCGAGATTTATTTATTACCTAAAAACACAAAATTAATTAATACAAATATTTATTCTTGAAAATAAGGAAAACACAGAATATGGGAAAATATCTGATTTCTAAGCGCAAAAGATGAGTAAAATGCCAATAAAAGGTATGCTGAAACGTTTCTTTCATTATGGAACATCAATTCCAGGCGTTGCTTACCACCTCCTTCCACTTTACTCAGCCGTTTCCATTTCTTACGAGACCAGAGTACGTTTTGTTACGAATTGTATAAATAGGTCTTACCTATTCCCACCAAAAAACAAGTTTTGGTTAGGAACATACAACACTCAGAAATCACCTGCTAGCTTTCCCATATGTTAGCTTTGACTTTCTGATACAAGTCAAACAACTACTCTTCCAGAATCAACTATTCTGGTCTCAACACTTTCTTCGCTTCCCTCCCTAAAACCAACCATTCTCCTTCACTTTGTGACCGAAGCAAGTCTGAACGACCATTCTTGGTTTAGGCCGGATTTGTACAGATTGATCTCTAGAATCTAAAGTACTCCCTTGCAGTACATTGTTTAGGGTTTAGACTCGTTTCTCACCCACTCACGCGAAATTACCGAAATCAGCAGAAACTGTTTTCACCCTCAAACACAAGGCAAGCTTGATTCAAATTTTTTTATTTGAAATATTAAATCTACTAAAAGTCATATGACATAGTATCATCATATGGTAATGCACGTGAGTAAATAAAATGGTTCAGTCTTCAATACCTCTTGTGTTGATAAAGCTCTCCAAATGTCTTCGTCGATCTTCAGTCCTCGAGGGTTATTTAGTGATGTCTGATACTCAACTACCAACTTCTATATCTAGTCCGAGACTTAGTAGACTAGAAATCAAGATATAGTTTTGTTCAACTAGCATTGACAACAAGCTTGAGATAGCAAAACTTGCGAGATCGACCAAGCAGTGCTCTAACAATATGAAGTTATGAAGTATAGTTTATCTATGGACTCCGTGAATCAACATAACACCAATTGATAACTTGTTACTATTTAATGTGTTCGAACTTTCGGATTGAATTCAACCCTTGGGATTATATTTGAAGAATATCATAAACATAATCTTAAGGAAGTACACTAGCGAAATTCCGTTTCGTAGTCGAAAGAGAGTTCAAGACCGATCCTAATTATAGTATCTATCTTATGACCGATTGCAAGGACCAATCCCAGGACCAATATCTGGTATAGGACCAATCCCTGACCGATCCTATTGAAGTCAATTCGTAATTACATATTTGATATGTTTCGTGATCTTCGGGTTTGTACAAACATCGATGTACACGGATTGAACTTGGAATGTTCACATGATCTCGAATAGTGATCTGAACATGCCAAACTCTTTTCACCTAATGTTCAAATATTTTCCCTGATTCTCAAGGCGAGATCCCCAGAACCGAATTTCAAAAATCTTTTAAAAATCGAATTTATGTGCTTACCATATCTCTAGTTACTTTATTAGTAAAGTATATGTATGTAATGCTAGCTAATATTAGTTGTTAACTAAGAGTGATTTTGGTATATAGGATGGAATACAATATGAATTTTTCAAAATCGAAAATATACATTTATTGCATATCTTAAGAATTTTCGGATTCGGTAGTTCCTTGTCTTCCACTCAAGCCTTGGTCATAACACGATAAATAATGGAGCTTGTATTCTTGCAAAATCATCCCGTGACACACGAACTTAAGTGATTGGGTGGGAAGCCAACTTTTTGATAGAGGAAGGCAATTTAATATGGTGATTCTCTGCGTTGTCTTCGCTTAAAGACTTCTTTAGGATCAAGAAGCTTCTAGTAGTACCGTTGGTGGGAAACTAAATTATATTGTCATTTTAGTGTTTCAATATTGATTTAATTGACTGATAATATAGTTATCTTTGGTAGATCAAACTTGGTTATTCCATGGTATTTCTCTTGTGATATAAGATCGCTTGAGTTTATTTGATGATTGACTATTTCATAACTAGTGATTCGAGATCTGAAGATAGACCTAGTGATCATCCAATGTTAACATACTTCATTTTTTGTGTACTGACCATCAATTAGTAGGAATGAAGTTGTTTACGCAATAGTTACTTTGAAGATTGAAGACTTGAAACTTTTTATTTTTGGTTTCTGATCTTTGTGATATTTCGTAAACACTTGATTATATGGGATCCAAACATGCAGTTTATTTTGATAGACATCAAACTTGTTGAAAGATCGAACAAATGGTCTTGTTGCTTCTCCTTGTAGAGTTGCTTGGATAGAGCTTGTTCACTGTAATTGATTATTTAGATAAACTTTGTCTTCGTTTGAACTTTGACCTAAGGAGTTTATATTGTTTAACCGAAGATCCTTAGTACTCCATTTATCTCTGACACTTCCCGACTTTTGGAGGAATACATTGAGGTGGTTACTGAAACGGATTAGTCATTTACTATTTCAAGTTACGATCCAAAGGAGTTGAAAGAAGAAGTTTTCACACCAGGTGAAGCAACTTGAGATAATGGACTCTATCTTGAGATTCAAGTGCCTAAACTAGATTGGTTGTAAACGCAAGGATACTGAAGAAACTGAGTAACTAGGAGTAATTTACTTGGTCTCAACTATACGAAGTTGTGGTAATCAATTTGTATAACGGATTAGTTTTGACTAGGTCCTGGGGTTTTTCCGCCTTGAAGTTTTCCTCGTTAACAAAATCTTGTGTGCCATGTGATTACTTTTATTTTCGCATTATAATTATAATTTTAATTAAGTAATCATACTCGTACGTTAATCCACTTGGTATTGATCGCATACTCGTATTCCATTTTGCTACATACCAAGTTAATATCTTGTTGAAGTAATCTTGTGGTAGTTATTGCTTTTGTAAGATTACACAAGGTGTCTCTATAGTAAGTTAATACAAAAATTACCAACCTAATGAACTGTGCAGTTAGAATTATTTTGTTTTGAATAGAGTTGCCAGCTGCTTATAGCTGGCTTTTTTATTTTTCTTAAGTGGTTACCAAATCAGTAAAGAATTAACATTCCAATGAATCTTGTAGTTTGGATTGTTTTGTTTTGGATAGAGTTAATAACTCCTTGTAGCAGGCTCGGATATGCCAAGGCTCCCAAATGCAAGCAAACAACTTTGTAAAAAAGTTGCACAATACAAATCTTCCTCTTATCACGTTGGTGTAAATTGTGTCGTGCCAGCACGTGCACAACCCAGCCCAACACGCTAAATTTTGAGCCCAATCCATCCAAGCACGTGACTTAGTCCAACACCGCACAATATGGTGGCTTGGCAAGACTAAGTGGCACAATGGCACATCACAACATACGGAACAAATAAGCACGTGGCATAACACAACATTGCACGTTAAGACATCACGTTATAACATACATAATACACTACACAATACGGTCCAAGTACATCATATTTCATGTATATTTCACAAAAGAGACTTTTTTCCAACTAAATTTTGACATTGTTCGTTATGTTGATTTATTTGCATAACAACACATATAACATCTAAATATCTAGAAAACATAAAATACGGCACAACACAACACGACACATCATATTTATTTTTCTGACATAACCCAATACAACACGTCCTTTATCACGGTAAAACACGACACACAACAAGTTAAACACGTGACTTTATGAGTTGTGATGTGCTGTGCCGGCGTGTTTTACACCTATTTTTAAATCGTCCTAACTCTTTTTAAAGGAGCTGTCGGGTAGTTTTAAATTTTAACTCAAAAAGATTTTTTTTGTAAGGCATTTCAAACGGGTAGAACCGTATAAGGAAGCATTAATCAACCTGTCGTCTTTAGGGGCGATCCCGAAAGAATTAGGGGCGACTAATAAAACAAAAAAGGGTCACCCAAAACTAAAATAAAGCCATCCCTTATCTCAAAATTTCTTAAATGTCTAAAATGTCCTCCATAATCGGTAGACAATACTACAATCGGTAGTTTGTATTGATGCATGTTGGTTTGTGTTACGAAAATTATAATCGGTAGTTAAAATGGTAATCTCGTGATGTTAGTTTTCTACCGACCGTGGTAGTAGCCCAAAATTCAAATTTTTAAAAAATCAATGGAATTTTGAATTTCTTTATTTCCACAATCGGTAGTTTCGTGAGTCTCGTTATGTTCTATATCTACCGATTGTGGTAGTAGCCCCAAATTCAATTTTTTTCAAAAACCAATGGAACTTTCAATTTCTCTATTTGCTCAATCGGTAGTTTCGTGATGTTTATTATCTACCGATTATACAATCGGTAGTCTCTTGATGTTACTTATCTACCGATTGTGGTAGTAGCCCCAAATTCAAAATTTTCAAATACGAATGAAATTTTGAATTTCTTTGTTTTCACAATTAGTAGATAATAAACCAATACTAAACTACCGATTATGAAGACACATATAAATATTTTCGAACTTTTTTTTGTCTTATTAGTCGCCCCTTTTTCAGGGCCGCCCCTAAAGACGTCAGATTAATCAACTCCCAAATGAGGTCAGTTAATTTGGCCTCATAAACGGACAACGAACAGCTAACTATAGACGGACAAGAAAAAAGTCTCAACCTTGAAACATTCAGATTCTTTGGTGGTTCAGCAAATAGGGGGAGAGAATTGAATTCTCTCTCTCTCTTCTCTCGCTTGAATCTGCGAAGAAAAACATCACCAGAAGAAAAGGAAAGAATGGCAAGTGTACAGTTAGGTCTTTCTGCAACCACAACCAACAACAATCACCTCTTGAAATTCTCACTCTCATCATCTAAATCTTTCCGTAATACCGTTGAATTCTCTCGATCTACTTCTGCTCTCTGCAGTTTCAACAAATCAGGTATAAATATATTCAAATTCTGTTTTCCACAATTCGCGCTTTTGGATAATAGTTTCCCATTGTTCATATTTATATTATATTAGGGAGAAATTATTCAAACCCTATATGTTTTTGCTTTTTAGATAGAATTTTGGCTTATTTTTGTAGCTGATGTGATCTAATTCGAATTAAGTTTGTTACCGCACAAGAGCGAAGTGGCTCAGTAGGCACTCTTTGTCCGTGTGGAACTGTTCTATGATTAAAACGGTCCAATACTAGGTTAAATACAGTTCTGAATTGCATAATTTATTAAACTTTTTTTCTTCTTCTTACCTTGGTTTTATTTGGGTATGTAGGAATTTGCAGGGCTAGTCAAACAGTTGAATTGTTTCCATCAGTAATCCCTGACATTGTCGTCAGGGAGGCAAGAATAGAAGACTGCTGGGAAGTAGCTGAGACACACTGTAGTTCATTTTTTCCTGATTATACATTTCCTTTAAATTTGGCGTTAAGGTTTGATCGAGTAATAGGATTGTTATCAGGATTCTCTGTTCCAAATGGTTGTAATCGGACATGTTTGGTTGGTGTTGTTGGTGGCCCTGATGATGATAGATTTTTATTCGGGAGCGAAGATTTTAGAGTTGGAAGCTTCGAAGGAAAATTCAGCTTCAATAGGGGTTATGTTGCTGGAATTTTGACTGTCGACACTGTGGCTGATTTTCTTCCCAGAAAAGGGCCGCTTCGGCAAAGAAGGTGAGTTCCTTTTTGTTGTTAAGTTTCTGATTGACATATATATAGAGGCTTCACTTGCAAGTATAGGTGTTTCTCAAGATTGATTTTAGGGTGATATTGATTTGAATTTCAACCCATTTGATCAAATATTTACCTAAGAATCATTTTAGCACCTAGTTCCTTTGATCAATATCTATTGCTTTCCAGTTTGTCAATCACATTTTGGACCTGACCCTGTAATAGCATCAACAGATTGTTTGCTCAGTAAGATGGTAAAGTTTAGGTGACAACGACTATCTCAGAGAATTCTGTTCTGCTAACCTATCTCACTTAGGACTACTGTGACCGTGAGCATGATTTCGGTTAGGCATTTCCAGACGGAATTGTAAAAATAAGAATTGACTAGGATACTCCTCCAGGTCGAGTGAATTCGCCAGCTCGAACTCGACCTGCGAGAACAACCCAGTGGTGACACGCCGACTACACCATCCACTGTTCTAGGCCCAGATGGCCAGCCAGTAGCTGTATTGGTAGGTAGGTACAGCTGTCACACCATAAGAAAGGAAGAGTCTGGGTTACTTTTTTCTGAAAAGAAACCCCCAAGCAGAGAGCTGATTACACATTGTTCAATAACTTAATACTAGAGATTATAACATGTTATGATTGAACAGAAACTAAATCTCTCCATCTCAGGACTGGAATTGCTTATATATCGAATGTTGCTGTTCGAGAAAGTGATAGGCGCAAAGGGATCGCCAAGAGGCTGGTCATGAAGGCAGAGGCTCAAGCCAGGAGCTGGGGCTGCCGTGCTATTGCATTACATGTGGATAAAAAGAATCCGGCCGCCACAAGATTGTACCAAAACCAGGGTTTCAGATGCATTAATGTACCCGAAAAAGCCAACTGGCCGCAACCAAGAACGTCTCCAGATATCCATTTCAACTTCATGATGAAGCTCCTAACTAGCAGCTGAAGCACAAATTGATAGCTCCTACTCTGGAAAGAGAGATTATTTCAGGGCACATGATGTAAAATTGTACTATTAGATGACGCTTGTATATATATAGGGAAAGGTACTACCAGTAGAATATTTTGTGCGCCTGTAATGTTCATGTTCTATCCCCTGCAGGCTAAAACAAAAGTGGGCGGTGTAGTGTATCATATTACAGTTGTTGCTTAAGGATTCACTTCACATGCATTAATCAAATTGTGGTTTAGGAAGATCCTAACCAGCTTACCAGGATCTCTTCATTGCTTGATAAGTTGATATATCTAAAGTTGGTTTTTGTAGTACACTCATATCTTTCATATTTCTTTGTACTCCGGGAACATTTTCACCTTCAGCCTCTAGATCATCTTCAGCACCTTATAATTATTGGTAACGAATCATCAAGTTCGGCGGTTGTTTTCAGCACGCCCTCCTGTGATGTGTCCGGCCCAATAAGCCCATCCACTAAATAAGCTGGCCAAGGCCCATCAGAGGCCAGGCATATTCTAGAGACGTGTCGTTATATTGGTTGCTTTAAGAGAGGTTGGCTAGACCTATAAATATCTGCTCCCTTCCTCTTGGCGGCTTAGCGGTGAAGTATATCAAAGACTCAGAATTTAGGGGCTAGGGATTTTCTTTGATCGAAAGCGAAGATGATTGAGGTAGTATTGAATGATCGATTGGGGAAGAAGGTAAGAGTGAAGTGTAACGAAGATGATACAATTGGTGATTTGAAGAAATTGGTTGCTGCACAAACTGGAACAAGGGCAGATAAGATTCGAATTCAAAAGTGGTATAATATATACAAGGATCATATTACTCTCGCAGATTATGAAATTCATGATGGAATGGGTCTCGAACTCTACTATAATTAGGTATTTAATTACTTTCTTTGTTTTTAGGTTTTGATTTCATGTTTTTCGATTCCAGTTTAATCAATTATGTTTAAGAAACCAAATTGGGATTCTTGTTTATCTATGATTATAGCAACCTAGAATATTACGCTCAAAAGGCACAAAACAAGAAGAATATTTTGTTTCTAAAAGATTGATGTTGATCTATTACGTTTAGCTAATGTTTTGAGCTTGTTCGTTATCTCTTAATCGCGAATGTTGGTGACTTCTGCTAATTTAGATATCTCTTGTTAGAAGATTTTTGAAAAGAATCTAGTTCATTAACTTTGAATATGTTGCTTATTTAAAGGAGGGATTCCTATGTATTTAAGAAGTTTTGGTTAATTTCCTAAGAGAGTTGGTTTTGAATTATATAATCTGGCATTAGATAAAAATGGCTGGTTGGAACCTAATTGGAGTGCTTGTCATATTAGAATTATTCCCGTTTTTATTGTTTAAACGAGTTATTTCGTCTAGCATCGTCCCAGCCTGCACTTTGCATTTATATCTTATATTATATACTCTTTTAAATATGCGAGGGTTAAGGATACCCTAACCAGAACATCACAAATAAAAGAATGCGGTTATTTTTTCATTAACTGTCTAGCCCTCTTTTATCATAACAAGATAAAAAATAACAAGGGAAGTGCACAGAAGAAATTTTAATGCATTACCCTGATTGTGCGGCAATTTGACCTCGCATCATTTTCTGTGTTGTATTTTCAGGATTCCTGTGGGACAGCTGGGAATCTGTGCTAAATAGAAGAGGTTTTCTTCTTTGGTTGATGTAGGTATGCAAGTTCTGTTCTGCATACATTAGTGATATCTGGAGTGGAAATAAATTTCTGTAAAACTTTCTCAAACATTTGTATATCATGGTCTGCTAATGTTTGATACTATCTTATCTACTGCAGTATGGGGCTTTGGGCATATTAGTACATGTTATACTTGTTTGGCTTGTTTGTTTGTTTTTAGTCAAACGTTATTCGACTAGGTACACTACACAAACGGCAGTCATCTTAAAATTCTTGTTATATATCAGCAACTTACTGTCTTTTACTCTGTTTTGTTTCTATTTTCAAGTATTTACGTAGTATGTAGATTGTGTTGTTAGTTGAATTAAACACCGACTTTTAGGAAATGGATTTAAACGATTGACCTGGGCTTAGTTTTTAGAGTCTCCTTGTCTTTTTTGGGAATAGAGCAGTTGAGTTACTCTAGTATTGATTAGTTAACTTACTGAAGAATTTTATACGAGGACACGGAAGGTGTAATTGTTTTGTCGTAAGTACACTGATTAGTCACAAAAAGTCACAAAAAGGATTATTAGCAAAGGAACCCACCAAGAAAAAAAAGAAAAAGATAAAACTAATGTTTTTCAGTTCTTGCCATTTGTGGTTGGCCTGGTTAGTGAATTTGGGCACCATATTAAGGTTTCTCTGGACCTTCTAGTGAGAATTGGAGTTGTTGCGCAGTCATGCTCAAAAGTAGGCTCTAGCTAATTCTCTATTGTGTCCCCCAACGTCTCTAATGTAGCCTGAAGTAATCTAAGGATATGAAGATCAGAAAATCTATAGAAATGATATTGTTTTTATTTTTTCCGCCAATGGGTTAGTTTGCTATTCTTTCAATTCAAATTAATCTCCATTTTCCTTGCAAAATAAATCTGGATTAGTCACCCTGGTAAAAATTATCAGAAGGAACTATGAAACAGCCATCATTCATTCATTATTCTGATACAGGGTTTTCTTTTCATTGTTATTTGCGTTTGAGTGTGTTTTGAATGCTCTTTCCTGTTAATGCTGCTATGGTTTACTACTAGTTATTCTTCTGCTATGGTTTCCTGTTAATGCCCTATACTAACAGTGTACAACACATTTGCTTTAATCTCGTAATTTGTTGGAGTAGAAATTGCTGTGTTGGGTATCGTGTGCTTGCTGCATGACTGACTGTAAAGAAACAAAAGTGTCTAGCAGTCAGTACCTTATGTTTTGAGGTTCATTACATGTTCAGTTCTGGTAGATGTCTTCACTTCTGTCTTGTCTTTTGCTTCTGTTTAGTAAATACTCCACAAAATTTACTAGTTGCAACCACAAAATTTCACTCTGGATCTGAATTTTTCCCTGGTGGTTTATACATCTAAAGCCACAACTTCAGAACCACTTTTTAATGTCTGAAGTTCACTAGAATCAAGCAGAACCAGTTTGCGTTGCTAACGTTTGTACTTTTGTCTTGGTTTTTCACCTATTGGTCACAACTTTTACAACTTAAAAACAAAAGTTTTGCCATCCTGGCGCCTGTCCCGGCTGTTGTGCCATGCTTCTCTTATTTCTCTCGCTTTGTAGCCGTGTATCCGTGTCTATATTTATTTTCCTAAACTCTGGTGTTAAAAGCTTGCGCCCTACTAGTATTAATGTTCATATGTTCATTAATGTTTGTCAACCAGTGGGATCATGAAATGGTTAAAAGCCATTGTCGTCAGTAATCACACTTCATTTTCGTAATTAAGGTTGCGATATCAAATCCATGGTTAGACATTATAATTCATAAGACAGTCTACTTGTTTTCATAAATATTGTGTGGTTACTTACCAAGCTTTTTGGTTCTGTTTTTTCTCGAACAGAAGATCAATCTTGGTCTCTTCATACAAATTCCAAATCCAACTGACAAATCAAACAGACATAGGAGCGCTTTTAATTTGTTGTAAATTAGGGCAACTTAGATAGACTTACAACCACCCCTTCTTCCTTGCACTTTTTAAATAAATGTGATTCGGTGTTTTGCTAATAATATTAGGCATTATTTCTCCATTATGCATGTAGTTGCTGATCTGGAAATGAGTATTACGTAAGAATAGACTCTATATCTACGGCGTTGGTGGGTCCCACGTGGCATTATCTTAGATAGACTAGTACTACTTATTTCCTTCAAAAATAAAATAAAAAGAGAAATTGGTTTGTAATTTCTCATCAAAGACATACGAGAAATTGGAAAATCGTGTTTTAACGATTATTTTGATGGCGGGTGAGAAATGAGAATTCATAGATATCTTTGGAGGGGACTCAGGGTAAAACAAATCAGAGGTTGGAACAACCATATACCTACCGTAATACTCTTTTCGGGTAACTGATAAGATCTTCTCCAATGGATTGTATATAAAGATAAATGTTCAAGTCCACATTTTTTTTTAAATTCTTGCCCAACCCCAATTTCTTAAATTTTTGTTAGACATTGTGAAGGTCAATGTCTAGTTTTAGACATTTACCTTGACAATGTCAAGCTATCCTAAATCTTTTGCTTACCTAATTCTAATATATTAAATAATAATTTTTAGCTATAATAAAATCTAAAAATTACTAAAAATAAAATTTACATTTAATCCATAAAAAATCACAAACAACACCATTGGAGATGAACTATTTTTTCACCCTAAACTTAAAGAAAAATTGGAATGATAATGTCTTGTTTGTGTTGCCACCTAGGAAGCACACACAACCACCATTGGAGAAACTCTAAGCAGCAAAGACGTCGTGGTGTACAAGTGGCAGTTGATTTGTCAGCTGGATGTCTGTCGGGAAGCATGACGACGTGGCTGCTACTGGGGACCACCGCACGGATGCATCCTGCACGGCACGTCAAATGGATCAAAGTCCGAAGTTTTAACCATTTTTCTGCTTCAACAAAAATGTTCAGTTGAATACCATAAATAACCTTGACGTGCTAGTGTGCACACTGTACGTCTGTACATCCATGCCCTTAACTGCATGCAGATATATGCTATAAATCTTCGAAATGGTTAGTCGGGATAAATACCATGATCAAACAACGAATAACACAGCATCACAATATTATTTCTTAGGTAATCGCATTATCGAGTTTTAATGCTGATGCACATAATTATGCTGTCGTCTTTCAAGCTTGGAGGTTTGATGTTCTTTTCCTTCTGCGGTTACTAGTTGGGTTATCCTCGACTTATTCCTGGTTGTAGATCAACTTTTCTGGTTTAATATTGGGCGCTAATGCTGTTCGTTTTCGGCCGAAAATGTGATTACGTATACGCCTGCTCAATTTAATTAGGACTCCGACTATGGCAACCCAAGTGTGATAACCGTAACCATAAAATAACCGCGTATATCCCATTCGGGCAAACCTGTACAACAAGAATTTGCCTCAACTTGGTACAAATTTTTAGTATGTACCATCAGTATTTGCAAAATCACTAGTATAGTATTTACCATCACTAGTATGACTTTCTATTTTGTCTTGTATGAATTTTGATACCTTCCTAATAAATTGATACCTGTCAGCTATAAGTATGAGTATTCGAGGCCGTTGAGTAAAATTATTGACAAGTGCACAAGTGACAAGTGACAGCTAGGATAGGATGGGAAGTGTGAAATGGTGTGCTCAAACTTCAAACGAGATGTACGTGGAGCAACGGTAAAAAACCAGGTTGAGCTTCTCAAGATCTTCTTCGTCAAACAATAAAGAAATCCCACATGGTACTGGTTCTCGCTTTCCATGTTCAAAGTTGCATTTACGGTGTAAACTAAATCCAATGCTTGCACCATATTGTAAAGTTGTAACAAGTTGGACTTTAAGTACGTAATATAGCAAAACAGATTTTGAAATGTTTGAAATCGAGATTAATGAGATATGTTTATAAAATAGTTTAAGCTTTTAGGGTTGGCATTCTTGGATCACGGGAATTAGACATAACTAAGCAAATATATTATGATATGGTCCCCAGCTCAAATTCCGCACATTTTAGGTTCCCAACGTCTCAATGTTACAGCTTAATGAAAAACATAAATAATAAACTTAATCTAAAACCTAATGAGTTGTAGACTTTTCTCTACTATACTAATTAAGTTCAGTCATTTGTTTAACGATCCCTTGTTTGCTTCAACAATCTTGTGGGTATCCATGATTCATGAACGATTGGCTAATAAATTTGAGTGTTGATAAATTTTCAACTTAATCGTGGTGGGCTGTGGAAACTGAGCTGTTGGAGAAATTCGAACTGACGCAACTGCTGGGAGGCAAAGTATATGGCAGCATGGCTGATAGGTTTCCGAATCTCACTACAGATTTCAAACAAATTAAGTAATAGTATCGCAAGACATGAATAATGCTAATCCCTAGATTTTAAACATGGAAGTCAATAGGGAGAGGAGGATGGCAAGATGGAATAGAAACCTACCAGCCTAGTCGATAGACTTTGATGAACAATGCTAATCCCCTTGGTATATGAAATTCTGAATACAACGCACAGCACCCTACAGTAATCCAAAATTTTATGTCTTTGATCTTAGTTATGTGTATTAAATTTTATGTGATATCTTCCGATCCTTGTATTATTGCTCGAAATAGGAAACATGTCGGGGAAACAATGGATTCCAACCATGGCAGAACTGAAAACATGATCTTAGATTATGTGAAGAAATTTCTTCCTTTTTGTTTGTTTTGTGGGTAAATACAATGAGTTTCTGTTTCTGTTTTTATTGTTTTCTGAAAATGTGTTGTGTTTGTTTGTTATGTCTCTGATATTGTCTTTATCTCTCTACTTTTATATATACTGTTATACAAATATGGTGTACGACTTTCTTTTCTTTTTTCCGAAAAAGAGGCTAACCTCATAACATATATTGAGAAAGCCGATTTAGGTAATCGGAAACCTAACATGAAGTTTTCAAGATCATACAGTCATATATATTGTAGTATCTCCACCAATTCTTGCCTATCATATCTATCCCTTCAGATCTAAAAACAATTTCAGAAATCCTTCTGTCTCGCAAAGGAGAGGACCAAACATATAGGGCCAAACTGATTTTGAAAGCAAAATCAGTATGTATCAAAGCACAAGGCAATGACTGGATCAAGTGCAACCAAATGTTCCTCGGAGCATGTAAATAACATGAACCGGATTTTTTAAAGTTTAGATTGCCTAGTGCAATCAAGGTAGCAATGACCCAACTAGTAGTAACAGTATCTAAAATGTAACCAAAGTGTCTCAAAAGGTAACCAGAGTGTCTCAAGTAGCAGTGGAAGTATGAAACGGTCTTTAAGTGTCTGTGTCGGAAAGTATCGGGCTGACTCGACTTTGGAGATGAGTTAACAGTTGAAGCAGCAGATGAACTGGGTAATGATCTTGAACGAGTTGTTGCAGTCTTTCTTTTCATTACTAATCCTAAAACAAGTAAAACTAAAACAAGAGTGACTAACATGATAATCTTACATACTAAAACTAAAACAAGGTATGATGAAATCCTCACAACATCACAAGCAAAAAATATATCAGGTATGGTACTATTTGGTGTAGTTAACGTAGATGCAGGAGTGGTTGTAGAAACTTTGATTTGCTGAGTGATAAGAACTGAAGGTACTGATATGCTTTGTTTGCTTCTCAGCCAAAGAACGAAAAACATACCCATGAGGCAAACCAAATACAAACCACAACCAAAAATCCATAGTATCAGAACTAGAAGCAGGATCTTAAGGTAGTTGTTAGAAAGCTGGCTGGAAACTTTCTTCCACAGGTAATAATCAACTTCCCGGAAAAGTCAACGGAACTTCTGCAACTGCCGGAGGAAATCATCACCAAGTTTGCAGCTAACGCCGATAATAGCACAAATCCAAAAGTACAAAGAAGCTAAAACAGGGGTAAATACAAAAGAAACAGAAACCAATTCAAACAACATATCGGATTCTTCTCGAGTTATCGGAGATGAAGCGAATCTTTTGACTTTGTCGGAGATCAGATCTGAAAAGGATTGTATGTCTAATTCTCTTCTCCCAACCAGAAAAAGAAACATACCAACACCAAATAGCTTACGATCTACCATTAAAATCAAGAGATATGGACGGAAAAATTCACCGGAAAGACTAAAGAAGGGAGAAATAACTGAAAAAATCACCCCACGGGAGAGGGGAAGGAGCAACAAGTTATGGGTGTTGATTGATCTGCTCAGATCAGCCCCAAAGGGGCCGATCTGAGCAGCGCGGCGCTCACTGACCTAAAGTTTTCGTTGGAGCAAAGAAAGGGAAGAAAGAGAAAGATGAAAATGATCGATAATTAGATTAGGCAATAAAAAAATTTAATACTTGTACTCCTAAAATTTTTAATATGGTCTACGACTTTGTATCCTGTCTTTCATTCTTGTACTCCTACATATACATACATGTACAATCAAAATTAGGTGCAAAGGTGGATTGCAATATGGATTGGTCTTTGGAAGAAGTCAATTAAAAAAATGTCAATATTTAAAGGATCGGTCTTTAGACCAATCTCTAATTTATTTCTATCGTATGAAGAAGAGTATGGTTTTAAGTAAGTAAGTTATTTCTTTATTTTTTTCTTGTTTTTCTTGACGCATATATGGTTTTGTTTGTGGGTGAAAATGGTTTCTGTTGATTTCAGTAATTTCGGTGTGTGGGTGAGAAACAGATTTAAACCCTAAACAATGTACTGCAAGGGAGTACTATAGATTCGAGAGATCAATCTGTACAAGTCCGGCATAAACCAAGAAATGGCCGTTCCAGAATTGCTTCGATCACAAAGTGGAGGAGAATGGGTTGGTTTTGGGGAGGGAAGCAAGGAAAGTGATGAGACCAGAATAGTTGATTCTGGAAGAGTAGTTGTGTTACTGTGACTTGTATCAGAAAAGTGGGAAGGCTAACAAATGGTAAGGAAGGCTAACAAAAGAGGCTAGGCGAGATGTGATGTTCCATAAAACCGGGGAGGTGGAGGTGGTGTCTTGTGGAACGCATGGAATTTGGTCAATTTCTTTGAGGCATGTTCCGGCGTCGGATGGAGGGCGAAAAAGAATGTTTCATGATGCCGTGGATTGGATGTGGAAGATAAAGATCTCAACGGCTCCGGGTTCGGATGTCAGGTATTTACTTCCTTGTTGGGTTCTGTGTTTCCGCCTTTGGCTATCCTTATTTCTCTTGATTTGTTACCTAAAAACAAAAAATTAATTAATACAAATATTTATTCTTGAAAACAAAGAAAACACAGAATATGGGATAATATCGATTCTAAGCGCAAAAGATGAGTAAAATGCCAATAAAAAGGTGTATATATATGCACTATTTGGCACTCATCAGTTTTACTTGTCCTCGGTAAAGCCCATTAGGAAATCCCTAAACCACCAGCATCGTAAGGTCTCTCGAATGCATTTAGCGTATGCAAAGCCTTTAAACCCTAGGTGTCCCTAAACCAGAGGTGTACCCACAAAACCTTCTCCAACTTGAGTGTAAAAGAGTCTCAAAGAGGATCCCCATGCTAATAACGAAGTTAGAACTACCCAAAGAAACATTCTCATCCTTAAGATATGAAAAGAATTCGGATTCGATTGATGGCTCTGAATTTTTATGTTTTCAAAGATCGTTTTGGAAAATAAAGAGAGAAATCATTGTAGGTATAACCTTAGCATGTTGGACAAAGAATCTTTGTCGTGATCTCTAAGGAAGGAAATAAACCATTAGTTACTCACTCACTTCCGATCGACCATTAATATCGCTCTCTCGCTTAAGAACCACGGAAACGTCTTCAAGTCTTCGTGAGGGAGACTTTTAATTTTTCTACTCAAATTCCTTGTTGTTTGGATTTTTCTTTTTGAACTCTTCTTTACCATGCTGGTAAGCTAGCAAGTATTTTCTGAGTGTTGTATATTCCCGAATGAACTTGTTATTCGGTGGAAATAGGTAAGACCTATTTATACAAGTCGAAGTGAAACGTACTCTAATCTCATTAAGGAATGGAAAATGGGTGAATAAATAGGAGGAGGTGGTAACGTTAACGCATGGGATTGATGTTCCATAAAACTGTTAACGCATGGAATTGATGTTCCATAAAACCGTCAACGCATGGAATTGATGTTCCATAAAAAGAATGTTTCACCATTAACTCCCTGTATTTACTAACCGCCTCATCCTTATTTCTTTATGACGGGCGTAGTGTACGCCGCGCGCTGTAAACCGCCAAACCAATACCCAAAGAGGATCCCCCAGTTTGTGATATGTGTTGATGGCTCGAATGTTTTTGTGGAAAACATGTAGCATGTTGTTGTTGCCTGGAAAGTCGCACTGGGGAGACTTGCTAGCTTGGTGACCTTCGACGGTCGAGATTTTGCATCTCAAGAGGAAAGATAGCCATTGATCGTTGCACGCTTTCGTTTTGGTAGCCGCGTAGGGAAGGCCAACATGGTGGCGCGGTTAGGTTGGCATGGCATGGTTTGGCGTGGCCAAACTTAGGTTTTCGGGCCAAAGGTTACCATGCGTCGTCTGGTAACCTTGGATGGCTAGGATTTGCTCTTGGGATTGAAGGGGGACCGTTGATCGTCGCGCGCCTTCATTTTTGGTAGCCGCGTAGGGAAGGCATGGTGGCGCGGCTAGGTTGGCATGTCGTTGGCATGGCATGGTTTGGCGTGGCCAAACGTAGGTTTTCAGGCCAAAGGTTACCATGCGTCGTCTGGTAACCTCGGATGGCTAGGATTTGCTCCTGGGATTGAAGGGGGGCCGTTGATCGTCGCACGCCTTCGTTTTTGGTAGCCGCGTAGGGAAGGCCAGCATAGTGGCGCGGCTAGGTTGGCATGCCGTTGGGATGGCATGGTTTGGCGTGGCCAAACTTAGGTTTTCGGGCCAAAGGTTACCATGTGTCGTCTGGTAACCTTGGATGGCTAGGATTTGCTCATGGGATTAAAGGGGGACCGTTGATCGTCGCACGCCTTCGTTTTGGTAGCCGCGTAGGGAAGGCCAGCATGGTGGCGCGGCTAGGTTGGCATGCTGTTGGCATGGCATGGTTTGGCGTGTCCAAACTTAGGTTTTCAGGCCAAAGGTTACCATGCGTCGTTTGGTAACCTTGGATGGCTAGGATTTGCTCCTGGGATTGAAGGGGACCGTTGATCGTCGCACGTCTTCGTTTTGGTAGCCGCGTAGGGAAGGCCAGCATGGTGGCGCGGCTAGGTGCATTTGGCATGGTGGGGCAAGGGCTTAGCTTGTCGTTGGCACATGGTGCGGCTAGCACGGCTAGGGCCAAGGAAAGGTGTGGTTTGGCTTGGCATAGTGGGGCCAAGGGTTTGGCATGCCGTTGGCACATGGTGCGGCTAGCATGGCTAGGGCCAAGGCAAGGTGCGGTTTGGCTTGGCATGGTGGGGCCAAGGGTTTGGCGTGAATGGCTTGGCATGACATGGGCGCATGGTGTGGCTAGCATGGCTAGGGCCAAGGCAAGGTGCGGTTTTTCTTGGCATGGTGGGGCCAAGGGTTTGGCATGCCGTTGGCACATGGCGCGGATAACATGGCTAGGGCCAAGGCAACGTGTGGTTTGGCTTGGCATGGTGGGGCCAAGGGTTTGGCATGCCGTTGGCACATGGTGCGGCTAGCATGGCTAGTGCCAAGGCAAGGTGCGGTTTGGCTTGGCATGGTGGGGCCAAGGGTTTGACATGAATGGCTTGGCATGGCGGGGCCAAGGGTTTGGCATGCCATGGGCGCATGGTGCGGCTAGCATGGCTAGGGCCAAGGCAAGGTGCGGTTTGGCTTGGCATGGTGGGGCCAAGGGTTTGGCATGCCGTTGGCACATGGCACAGCTAGCATGGCTAGGGCCAAGGCAAGGTGCGGTTTGGCTTGGCATGGTGGGGCCAAGGGTTTGGCGTGAATGGCTTGGCATGGCGGGGCGAATGGCTTGGCATGACATGGGCGCATGGTGTGGCTAGCATGGCTAGAGCCAAGGCAAGGTGCGGTTTTGCTTGGCATGGTGGGGCCAAGGGTTTGGCATGCCGTTGGCACATGGCGCGGATAGCATGGCTAGGGCCAAAGCAACGTGTGGTTTGGCTTGGCATGGTGGGGCCAAGGGTTTGGCATGCCGTTGGCACATGGTGCGGATAGCATGGCTAGTGCCAAGGCAAGGTGCGGTTTGGCTTGGCATGGTGGGGCCAAGGGTTTGACATGAATGGCTTGGCATGGCGGGGCCAAGGGCTTGGCATGCCATGGGCGCATGGTGCGGCTAGCATGGCTAGGGCCAAGGCAAGGTGCGGTTTGGCTTGGCATGGTGGGGCCAAGGGTTTGGCATGCCGTTGGCACATGGCGCAGCTAGCATGGCTAGGGCCAAGGCAAGGTGCGGTTTGGCTTGGCATGGTGGGGCCAAGGGTTTGGCGTGAATGGCTTGGCATGGCGGGGCTAAGGGCTTGGCATGCCATGGGCGCATGGTGCGGCTAGCATGGCTAGGGCCAAGGCAAGGTGCGGTTTGGCTTGGCATGGTGGAGCCAAGGGTTTGGAATGTCGTTGGCACATGGAGCGGCTAGCATGGCTAGGGCCAAGGCAAGGTGCGGTTTGGCTTGGCATGTGGGGCCAAGGGTTTTGTAGGTGCGGCTGGCATGGTTGGCATGCCTTGGCGCGGTAGGTGTGGCTGGCATGGTTTGCCATTGGCACAGGGGTGCGGCTAGGCGGTGGGTGTGGCTGGCACGGTTTACCATTGGCACAAGGGTGCGGCTAGCATGGTTGGCATGCCTTGGCGCGGTGGGTGTGGCTGGCACGGTTTGCCATTGGCACAAGGGTGCGGCTGACATGGTTGGCATGCCTTGGCACGGTGGGTGTGGCTGGCACGGTCTGCCATTGGCGCAGGTGGCGTGGGAATTAGGGTTTTGGCCTATCGAAACCATAATTAGTAATTAATTAGAAAAAAGGTACCCTGGTAATTTTCTCGCAGACATATTAAAGGGTTCAATAAATGCGTTCAAGTTTTGTGATGTCACTGTCTGGCTAGGGTTTTACGATTTTAACCCTAAGCTAAAAACCACCATCAACATTAAGTTCCCTGCTTAGATCGGAACGGGAGCTTCGTTGCGAGGTAAGCATAAGATGGTGACAGGCTAGGACAGGAAATCGAAACAACAAGCCGTGATAAGATGGTCAGGAAGGTCCGACTAAACTTTTTCGAGAGGTGGAGAGAGTTTGTGCTTCCGGTGTTGGCGGCCTTGCATAAATTGTGCTGGTGGTGCAGACCGTGGTGTGGAGAGATGAAAATTGTCATCTTAGTCTGGATATGCATCACCTTGGATGGGCTAGGGAACATCGTGCCGCTGGGTCGGAGAGTTGTTGGCGTCAGTATGGTTCGGAAAGGAGGGGCAGGCGTTGCGCTGGCTTGGACTTGCCGTGGCAAGGCATGGCGCGGGCAACTTGAAGAGGCAAAGCGTGCGGACGGCTTTGGTACGTGGGGCCAATGCATGGCACGGTCTTGGAAGGGCAGAGCATGCAGACGGCTTTGGTACGTGGGGCCAATACATGGCAAGGTCTTGGAAAGGCAAAGTATGGCGGACGACTTGGCGTGTGAGGCCAAGGCAATGGCGTGGACGGTCTTGGAAAGGCAACTTTGTCTTGGCGGGACCGATTGCCTCTTTTCTTACTTGGCTCGAACAGGAAATCCTTTCTTTGTTCAAACTCCCAAGTACCACGCATATAAAAGGAGGGCCGTCTCTCCTTTGTTTCACGCCTATTTATTTTATCCCAGCCGTGTGGTAGCAGTAAAGCAAAGCGGACAAGCGAATCCCAAGTATGCCTTCCAATACTTCTCCTTTAACTTGCTTTCTTTTTTCTTTTGCGTTGGTATAAACCCTAGCTATAGGCGTAGTTTTTCATGTACTTGTAGAAACATTTTTGGTGTGAACATTAGCCGTAGGTATGCTTCTCTCGAACTTGTAATAAAAAATTTAGGTGCGAATGATGTAGTGATGTTGGCCGCCTCAATTATTGTGCGAAGTAGGTGTGCACGAGGATTGTCATACCTTTTCCGTGAAAGAACTAGCTTTTAGGGTTTCCCCCCTTTTTCTGATGTAGCCGTGCGTATGATTTCCTTTGGTGGGGTGCGCCTATTCGGCTGGGCGCAAATTTCCTTTGCATGAAGCGGTGATGCGAGTCCTGTCAGTCCCCATTTCTTCGCATATGCACAAAATGACTTTGAAACCAATTGGTTTGTGTCCAAGATGGCTCTCTTGCGTCTGATAAAATGATTTCCACGCACTTTCCGTAATAATCTCTGCTCGTATTTGTAGATGGTGGATTTTCGACAAAGGCTAATATCGTAAACCCATAATTATAAGTATTCCTGATCCAGCAATCAGAAGAATATTGAGGCTCATGTCTCTTATCGAAAGCATGAAAGCTCATGCCACAAGAATCTCTGACTGAGAATACTGTCTCTCGTAGTATATATGGATATGTAGTCTCTCGGATGAGGCAACGGCATATCTCATGAATACTTGAGCAATTTAAACTACTTCTACATAGAATCGAAAGATTAGACGGCTCCTGAGATGTTGCCCGCTAGTATAGAGCAATAACGTCTTCGGGATGTAACAATGTTTTCCCGACTATATGAAAGAAATATGACGCTTCAACAAGCTCATAACACTAGATTCCTGAATAATTAATGCTCCTAGACGATCGTACTAGTATAGAGCCATTAATTAATTATTCTCAAAATCAATAGATTCAATTAATCAATCCTGGAAAATATTCAATATTTTCATAATATTTCGTTACTTCAATTTATGGTTCTTCCCAGCAGAATTCCATGGGTTAGTAATAAATATTCAATACACGGGCATCTGAGCTACCTTTGAGTAAGCCCTGATCAAAATGGTGCAAGTGTATTTAACAATAATGCACTAACGAGCACCTGAACACACGAATGAGTATTTCAAAATACGACGAGACGATGAACCTATGCAAAATAGGAAGAAAATAATAAATAATAAAATATTAATCAAGGCGCTAGGGGACTGGGCTCACCGGCTGGCCAGTCATGCCGTGACCAGTCCAACGCCCAAATTCTATATTTTATCATATTTTTATTATTTTCCTCGATCTCATGAAAATCCTTTCATTTGAACATATATCCTTTGTTTTAAGGAAACTCCTCAGTTTCATGATGTTTCCTTCGCATCAAGGAAATAATATAAAATTGGGAAAGGTGTCATGGGACCGTGTCTGCTAGCTGGCCGGCTATGCCCTAGTCATGGCCGGTCCCACACCTCATGAATCCTCAATATTTTATTATTATTTCCCTAATTTTATGAAAACTCCTTAATCTCATGATGTTTCCTTGATCCCATGAAAAATAATATAAAATTAGGGAAACCTGTGGGACCGGGCCATAGCCGGCCGGTCATGCCCTAGCTGGCCCCACACGTCTTATTTTATTATTATTATATTTTTCATGTTTCCTTAATCCCATGAAATTCCTTGATTTCATGATGTTTCCTTCAAATCATGAAATAATACATAAAATTAGGGAAAACTCACGGGACCGGGCCCTAGACGGCCAACCATGCCCAAGCCGGTCCCACACGTCCCTTATTTTATTATTATTATTTTTTATGTTTTCCTCATCTCATGGAAACTCCTAGATTTCAACAAAACTCCTTGGTTTTATGATATTTCCCTAAAATCATGAAAACGTAATAAAATTAGGAAAAATACCATGGACCGGCCCCTTGGCCGGCCGGCCATGCCTTGGCCATCGCTGGTCCCACACTTTATGATTACTTTATTATTTTATTATTTTTCCTTCATCTCATGAAGTTTTCACGGTCTCAACAAAAATCACTGATTTCTTCATATTTTCTCAAAATGTTGCTCAAACGCACACCAGAAAATATCAAAATTCTCATAACTGAAATACGAACACTTTGGTGACGTGAGCATGTTACCTTGACCGACCAGGGTTGGCTATTTGGCTTGCAAGAGGCCGGTCCCATGTATTTTGACAATTTTGACCTAATTTGCGCAATTGCACGTATTAGGTCCATAACTCTTCCAAACAACTTGGAACTTCATAAGACGATCAATATTCGATCCCGTGACTACCCAGGGCCGGTTTCATAACCCCTTGGTCGTTCCCTCACATCTTCATAATTAATTAGGTTTTATTACCTAAGGTTCAGACGAGCATTATTTTAATAAATGATTAAACCAAACATTTAATCAGCATTATTTTAATAAATGATTAAACCAGCATTTAATCATCCTTTCATCAAATCAACTGGTCTTCAGGAGACCTTGATATTTGCTCACGTGAGCATCAGGTCGCTACATGGTTGATCCATAATACCATGTAGTCGGTCCCTCCTTCGCTCCGTGGTTAATTTTCAATAAACCATCAGTTAATCATCAATTGATCAAATTAGGGTTTTGAGTCCAAGGTTCATAATTCCAGATTCAAACACTAATAATTTTACGTTGATCCCGTGATCAACATTTTATTTATCATACTCGGTACAATTTCCAGTATCTTATTTGGTCATGCTACCAATAATTCATCGAATAAGCAACATTTGCTCAAATGAGCAATATTTGCTCAAACCAAGGAATACTGGTTCAACTATCAATATTCAACAATTCATCGAATGAGCAATATTTGCTCATGTTAGCTTATTCACGCATCATACCTCTGTCTCAGCATACACGTTCAATTCATGAACCTCAAAACATTTTCAAATCACGTTTGACTCAACAAAACAAGGACTCATCGTCCCATGAAGTCAGCAACTGACTAACTAAATACATGTCTGCCTTGCAGACTCCACAATCACACGAGACATCAATCATGTTACATAGGGGGATATTAACTAAGGTTTTGGTCTGGCGGTCTACGGCACGTGTGTTCATACACACGATGAGAATGTGAGCAAGTCGTGCAATCAGTTGAAGGAGTTAACAAAGTAGTGGATGGAAAATCAACCAAGTCTCCGCACGTTGAGTAAATGGTTTTAACACGATTTCCACTTCCCCATTCTTTGATTCCATCAACTCGTCACACTTCATGAGATCATGGTGTTTTCAATTCCAAAGAATATAAATAAATCTCTCGAATCATTATTGAAACAAGGATAATCTCACGTCAAACAGACAACACGATATTAACAATCCAACTCTCAACAGAGCAAATTCAATCATTCAGAACTTATCTTATTTTCAGAATACACAACACACCTACAATCTTCGATCATCATTGATCTCACACATTTCTCAGCTTCCCTCCTACAGACCGACCCATCCTCTCTTGTGACCGAATTTACTCTGGAACGGCCATTGTCTTGGTTTAGGCCGGAGTACTTGTAGTAGGAGGAAATCCCACACTACACCCCTCATAAGAATTCACACAATCAAGTCATTTTAAGATGAACAATTATAGTCTTTATTGATTAAAACTCACAAATGTTACAAGATGGAAAGGAAATAAGCTAAGGAATTTACAACCGCTCTAAACTTTCTCTCTCTTAATAACTTGCCCAACACTCGAAAAAGATCTCCCCCTCTCATAAGCCTACTCGGTCCTTTATATAGGACATTACATAGTGGGTGACAACTAAGCTGTCCTTTATTTTCGGATCTGGCTTGCGACACGCTCGCAAGTATTCAAATGTAAAATCTCGCAACGCTCCTACATCTCGCCAGATCTTCACATCTTTCTCGTGTTCAGGCTTTCGTCATCCGTTGCGTCATTTATATTACTTATCTGCGATATCTTCGCAGTGTGTCGTTTATGGATTTCGCAAGGGTCTTGGTGTTGCGATATTCTGATCCTACAATACTACAGATTGATCTCTCGAATTCAAAGCACTCCCTTCTTGCAGTGCATCTGTGTGAGGTTAAGCATTTTGCTCGGTTCAAGGAGTCTCCTCCGCGCGATCATCTCCTCAATTCCGTAAAAACCAGCAACTCGTTTTGCCCCATCTACAGTATTGTTCCATTGTAGTTATCTCGGAGGTGAAAGCAGCGTAAGAGAATTTTCGTTAGGATGTCAACAATTTCTGCCGTACCAAAGGATGTTGGTAATTCCAAGCCAAACGTGGCTGATGAATTATTCACGATAGTTTCTGCCAGGAGAAGTTATCTTAAACATGCGCCGATTCTTATGACCGGTCCGGAGAGTGGTGGAGGGGATCGGTCGGTTCCGCCCGGAAATGTAATACAGTTTTGTATTCAGAGGAAAGAGTATTCCGCCTCTCTTATTGATTTCAAAATCTCTGTGAGTCCATTGCATTCCTTCGATGAGTGGATGCAATTTATGATAAGTCAAGATTGTATAAAAGATAGTTTGACCAAGGCGCAAATCATTGATGTTGTCGCGGCTTCTGCCTCACTTCAAATTAGGAAATACCTCCGGGCTTGGTTGCTTTCATCTCCATGTGGTGTCCGGATACTCACACGACCATATGCAGGTGGGGAGAAATGACTATATCCTTAGAAAGTGCGGCCATCCTGCTGAATCTTCCCATGACAGGAAACCTTAACATCAAGCTGTCAGATGATGAAGAAAAAATGCGTATTGCCCTGGTTGCGAAGTCGAAAGGGTTTATTCGAAAAGAGAACGATATGAAGTGTTTCTATATCTGGTGGATGTCTCAATGGTTTCCCGATGAGCTGGCACCGGATCAAAAGAATAGTACACTCCATGTCGCGGCATTCTTGGCTCTTTAGTTGTCCCGGGATGTTTTCGATGATGGCTCTGGTAAAAAGGAGATAAGGCAAGAACTCATCAATTTTGCTATAAGATTGGCGAAAGGAGTCGCTCTCCCCATTGGTGGCTTGTTTCTTGGTTCTCTGTACACGCACTTGGATCATCTGGCTATGGACATACGTGCTTCAAATGGTTACATGAAAGTGGACTCGTATGTTCACGTTGCTTTTCTCCAGGCGTGGCTATGGGAGCATTTTGAAAAATACGCTCCTAAACCGTTGGATTCACCCCCCGCACCTTGGGGTGGCTCGAGAATACTTCGCTGGTCGAATAGGCGTCCAAGAGCTGGCTCAAACCTGGCTGATTTCCTCGATAATTCATGCGCTGTTAATTTTCGTCCATGGTCCCTAGTGTGTACATCCATAGTCCAAGTTAATACTTTTGCTTCTGCTCCAAACATGTCTTTGCTTTCTGACGAAGGGAACCTGGGCGTCGGCGAAGTTGTATTCATGCAAAGTTGTACGTCTGGCTATATACCGTCTTTCTTCCGAGGATCGTGTCAGGCAGTCTCCTACAATATCGATCGGGAAGCTCGGCATATGGGTTTCGACCAAGGGATCCCTCTCATTCGTCAGCTGGTAACTCAAGAGGACTCACTTCCGGACGTTCTCGATGCTCGTGTTCTCATGCCGGGAAAAAGTCTCCCTTTCTTGCTTTCGGAACTAAATCATTCGACTACTTCCAAGTACAATACGTTCTGGCAGAATGAATTCCTTGTCATCCAGGAATTTATGAAGCTCGTAGTGGAAAACACCCGTGGTAGGCCCTCTATCGCGATTTTAGCAAAGCATCCGTTGTTGAAAGTTACTTCTTTAGCCAAAAGAAAATTTGTCGGTCCGGACGCGGACAGTCCCCAAGCGAAGGTCTAAAAATCGTGCAGGCGGTTTCCAGTCTGGTTCCGCAGCTCTACCGACTTTTAGTTCTTCCAATATGCGGGTACGTATGATTTTCCTCTTGACTTTAGTTAGATCATGCATATCCTTGTTTTCCTTTCTGAGTATCCGCCTTTGCATCTCGTCCAGGGTGTCAGCAGTGTGAATGCCTTTACCAAGCTTGCGAGTTATCAGAAAACGACCCTTCCCGAGACGGAGGGTGGCGGTGCTGAGCTTGTCCACGGCGATGGAGAATCCAAGAAGGATGAAATCTCAGAGTTCAGAGATGGCGAGAGTAATTCTTCTAATAGTAGTGATGAATCTTCCTCCAGTCGGTCTGAAAGCGAATCAGTGAGTCTTCTCCAGGTTCTTCTTCTTCTTCCTTCTCTCTTTTTTTTTTGTTTGAAGAGTGTCTAAGCCGTGATATCACAGAGCGAAGCCGGTTTTGAAGATGAACTTGAGACGGAAGCTGGTGGAGACATGGCTTCATCTCCAGCCGTGTCAGCCAAACCTGGTGGCTTTGAAACAGAGGTCGATCAAGATGGAAGCGTCATTGTGACTCAGACAATGGGGATTGTTCATGTGAATGTTGGTGCAATTGTTGTTAGGAATCCTTTGCCAGTTACTGATGCAGTCGCAGGCGCCACCTTTGTTCCTCCATACCTGGTTCCTTATTCGGGTCAAGTGTTGATTGGGGGATTTAGCGTACCAGCTAAACACGCGGCGTTATACACCAAGATATGGGAAAGCTATGGTCATATTGCCAAGACCAAGATACTAGACGATACGCGCTGGTCAAGCTTGTGGAGGAAGCCTTGTCTTCGATTGACGACATTGCGCAACGTGACTGGTCACACGGTTTCTCGGGATGTAATCTCAAGCTGGAGGTTCCATCACGATATGTGCATAAAGTTCGAGTTCAATGCTCCTTGGTTAGCTGACGGTCTCTCTTAGGTCGAAAAGCTGGTGGTCGAAATAGTCGAAGGTCCTTCCGCAGACATGGTGAAGAAGTAGGAAGCGGAATTCAAAAAATTGTGCAGGCATGTGAAGTTGAAAAAGGCGGCTCTCCAGATGAAGCTGATAATCGGGTTGTCTGGTAACTGAGTCGTTGATCCCTGGGCGGATCGTCTGCTTCTACCATCTTGATGTCTGGGTAGAAGCATGAAATCGATGGTCGAAAATTGACATTGTAACCGAAAGATCAATCTCCCGCTGTGGTCGCCAATTGTTTGTGGGTGAAAATGGTTTTTGCTGATTTCAGTAATTTCGGTGTGTGGGTAAGAAACGGATTTAAACCCTAAACAATGTACTGCAAGGGAGTACTTTAGATTCGAGAGATCAATCTGTACAAGTCCGGCATAAACCAAGAAATGGCCGTTCCAGAATTGCTTCGATCACAAAGTGGAGGAGAATGGGTTGGTTTTGGGGAGGGAAGCAAGGAAAGTGATGAGACCAGAATAGTTGATTCTGGAAGAGTAGTTGTGTTACTGTGACTTATATCAGGAAAGTGGGAAGGCTAACAAATGGTAAGCTAGCAAGTATTTTCTGAGTGTTGTATATTCCCGAATGAACTTGTTGTTCGGTGGAAATAGGTAAGACCTATTTATACAAGTCGAAGTGAAACGTACCCTGGTCTCATTAAGGAATGGAAAAATTGGTGAATAAATGGGAGGAGGTGGTAACGTTAACGCATGTAATTGATGTTCCATAAAACCGTTAATGCATGGAATTGATATTCCATAAAACCGTTAACACATGGAATTGATGTTCCATAAAAATAACGTTTCACCATAAACTCCCCGTATTTACTAACCGCCTCATCCTTATTTCCTTATGACGGGCGTAGTGTACGCCGCGCGCTGTAAACCGCCAAACCAATACCCAAAGAGGATCCCCCAGTTTGTGATATGTGTTGATGTCTCGAATATTTTTGTGGAAAACATGTAGCATGTTGTTGTTTCCTGGCAAGTCGCACTGGGGAGACTTGCTAGCCTGGTGACCTTCGACGGTCGAGATTTTGCATCTCAAGAGGAAAGATAGCCATTGTTCGTTGCACGCTTTCGTTTTGGTAGCCGCGTAGGGAAGGCCAGCATGGTGGCGCGGTTAGGTTGGCATGCCGTTGGCATGGCCAAACTTAGGTTTTCAGGCCAAAGGTTACCATGCGTCGTCTGGTAACCTTGGATGCCTAGGATTTGCTCCCGGGATTGAAGGGGGGCCGTTGATCGTTGCGCGCCTTCATTTTTGGTAGCCGCGTAGGGAAGGCATGGTGGCGCGGCTAGGTTGGCATGCCGTTGGCATGGCATGGTTTGGCGTGGCCAAACTTAGGTTTTCGGGCCAAAGGTTACCATGCGTCGTCTGGTAACCTCTGATGGCTAGGATTTTCTCCTGGAATTGAAGGGAGACCGTTGATCGTTGCACGCCTTCGTTTTTGGTAGCCGCGTAGGGAAGGACAGCATGGTGGCGCGGCTAGGTTGGCATGCCGTTGGCATAGCATGGTTTGGCGTGGCCAAACTTAGGTTTTCGGGCCAAATGTTACCATGCGTCGTCTGGTAACCTTGAATGGCTAGGATTTGCTCCTGGGATTGAAGGGGGATCGTTGATGGTCGCACGCCTTCATTTTGGTAGCCGCGTAGGGAAGGCCAGCATGGTGGTGCGGCTAGGTTGGCATGTCGTTGGCATGGCATGGTTTGGCGTGGCGAAACTTAGGTTTTCGGGCCAAAGGTTACCATGCTTCGTCTGGTAACCTTGGATGGCTAGGATTTACTCCTAGGATTGAAGGGGGACCGTTGATCGTCGCACGCCTTCGTTTTGGTAGCCGCGTAGGAAGGCCAGCATGGTGGCACGGCTAGGTTAGCATGTCGTTGGCATGGCATGGTTTGGCGTGGCCAAACTTAGGTTTTCGGGCCAAAGGTTACCATGCGTCGTCTGGTAACCTTGGATGGCTAGGATTTGCTCCTGGGATTGAAGGGGGACCGTTGATTGTCGCACGCCTTCATTTTGGTAGCCGCGTATGGAAGGCCAGCATGGTGGCGCGGCTAGGTGCGTTTGGCATGGTGGGACCAAGGGCTTAGCTTGCCGTTGGCACATGGTGCGGCTAGCACGGCTAGGGCCAAGGCAAGGTGTGGTTTGGCTTGGCATGGTGGGGCCAAGGGTTTGGCATGCCGTTGGCACATGGTGCGGCTAGCATGGCTAGGGCCAAGGCAAGGTGCGGTTTGGCTTGGCATGGTGGGGCCAAGGGTTTGGCGTGGATGGCTTGGCATGGCGGGGCCAAGGGCTTGGCATGCCATGGGCGCATGGTGTGGCTAGCATGGCTAGGGCCAAGGCAAGGTGCGGTTTGGCTTGGCATGCCGTTGGCACATGGAGCGGCTAGCATGGCTAGGGCCAAGGCAAGGTGCGGTTTGGCTTGGCATGGTGGGGCCAAGGGTTTGGCATGCCGTTGGTGCGGCTCGCATGGCTAGGGCCAATGAAAGGTGCTTTGGCTTGGCATGGTGGGGCCAAGGGTTTGGCATGAATGGCTTGGCATGGCGGGGCCAAGGGCTTGGCATGCCATGGGCGGCTAGCATGGCTAGGGCCAAGGCAAGGTGCGGTTTGGCTTGGCATGGTGGGGCCAAGGGTTTGGCATGCCGTTGGCACATGGCGCGGCTAGCATGGCTAGGGACAAGGCAAGGTGCGGTTTGGCTTGACATGGTGGAGCCAATGGTTTTGGCGTGAATGGATTGGCATGGCGGGGCCAAGGGCTTGGCATGCCATGGGCGCATGGTGCGGCTAGCATGGCTAGGGCCAAGGCAAGGTGCGGTTTGGCTTGGCATGGTGGGGCCAAGGGTTTGGCATGCCGCTTGGGGGCCAATGGTTTGGTAGGTGCGGCTGGCATGGTTGGCATGCCTTGGCGCGGTAGGTGTGGCTAGCATGGTTTGCCATTGGCACAGGGGTCTGGCTAGCATGGTTGGCATGCCTTGGCGCGGTGGGTGTGGCTGGCACGGTTTGCCATTGGCATAAGGGTGCGTCTAGCATGGTTGGCATGCCTTGGGGCCAAATGCGTTCAAGTCCCGTGACGTCACTGTCTCGGCTAAAAACCACCATCAACAGGTTTTAAGTTAAAACAACAATTAAGTGGATTTAATTAAGAACATCAAAAAACAAGAAATTAAAATCCAAATCCAAATCTAAATACATATTAAGTTAAAAGTAAACCGGAATCAAATAATTTGTCTGAAACCTTGTTTGCAACGAACCACGTACCCCTGAATCCCTGGGGGTTAAGATAGAAGCAAAGTCTTGGCGAGTTGAATTTTTGATGTTCTTTAATAATCCAAAATAGCAAAACACAAATCAATGATACAAAAATCTAGAAACAACCACAAAGGCAATGATACAATCACAGTAAACATGAAAACAAAATTATACAAAAGCGACGATGTAATCGCCCCAAAAGCGAAGAAAAATAGTAAAACATATCAAAATCATAGCAAACTTAAAACTCTACAATAAAGAAAAACAATAATGAAAATTATATATAATTCCTTCTCAGATCAAGCTTAAAAACATATTAGATATTGGCAAGAAAATAAATACATTGCAAAGCTATTAGATGTTTTCTTCTTTTTGGGTGAGAAGTAAGATGAATAGGATAATGGATTATGTTAGAGCATTGCTTGGTTGAACCCATAAGTTTTGATATCTTAAGCTTGTTGCCAATGTTAGGTGATCAAAACTATATATTGATTTCTACTCTATTAAGTTCAGTTTCGGATAGGTTAGAATTGTAGTTGAGTATCAGAGATCACCCTTGATGACTGGAGATCGATGAAGAAATTTGGAGAAATTCTGTATCAGGTATGTGAAGACTGAACCATTCTATTCTACTCATTATTCCATCATTCTATCTATTGAGACTATATCGTGTGACTTATAGTAGATTCACAAATAAGATGTTATGTGGCAAGTTTGTCTTGTGAAAAATCTCGAAATATGATTTAGCGAGATGTTCAAAGGTCCTTAACAATATTAGTTATATGAATTAATTTGTGGATCAATTGGAAATTGTCCATGCAAATGATTATATCACCTGGGATGTTTCAAGCATCATTGGAAAGAAATATGAACTTACTGGAATTTCTACTTAGGGTAGGTTGGCGAACTCAGTTTGCAAACCATAAATATCTAAGATACAGAAATACATGAAGGTTGGCGAATCAGTTCGCAAACTACAAGTTCAGTTGGGAAAATTTCACGAACCCGGTTGGAGAATTGTGGTAAACTGATTTTATAAGTTGGATTAATTGGCTAGCAGTTGGCGAACCCGGTTCACGAAGCGAGGTCAACTGAGTTCGGTAGTCTAGTAGGGTTGGCAAATCCGGTTCACGAACCGTATCACCCTGACTCGTGAACAAACCTTACGGTTGAAAACCATTGTACCAACTTCCCGACAATGTTTAGCAGACTCAGAGTCTTATTATTTTAATATACACGGTTCGATAGCCGAACCTATGTGTATAGTCTTCTATTGTATTTTGGAGACCTATTTTGTTTGCTTGTTTCTCAACTTATCTTAGCTTGAATTCAAAGCTAACCCTGGTCTTTGAAAATTATAAATAGAGCATCTTTGTCAACTGGGAAAATCAATCCCTTAAACTTTGTGTCCTAGTTGATTCTAGAGTCGCCTCTATTGACCTTTTAGGTCTACGACTAAAAGACTTTGCTTGGGGATTTGTGAAGACACGTCCGACTATCTTTACCTTGATAGTTCGTGAATCCTGATTTTGCTTTTTGTTATCGAGGTCTAGTAATCTCAAAGTTCTCTTCGACTCAGACTTTGTGATTCCTCAAGATAGATATCTAAAAACTGATCTTAGTTGATATTTCGACGATTTTTCTTGGGAGGTGGTTAAGAATCTAGGATGATCTCCGGGAGTCGTAAGTTTCAGATTTGTGAGGTTTGCTATCTTGTCTTGTAAACAAATTTCTGCACCTTGATCTTTGGTCTAAATGGAAATCAAATAGGCTTATCTGTTATAGGCAGATTTGTATCAAAAGTCTTCACTTCGGCTGAAGCAACTATTAGGTTGTAAAAGACGTCAGCTAAGAGAATCAAGTGCGTAGAACCTTGTGAGGTTCAAGAGACGTAAGGAGCATGAATGTAACTGAATCACTTGGAGGGTGAATTCGGTCTCAACTACATTCCAGTCCGAAGTCTTATAGTAGGCTAGTGTCAGTGGCGGATTAATACAGTGTGGTGTTCAATCTGGACGAGGTCCCAGGGTTTCTCTTCTATTACGGTTTCCTCTTTAACAAAATTCTTGTCTGTGTGTGCTACTTAATTTTCCGCATATTTTGATTGTTAAAAGTACTACATACGTTCATACCCCTATCAAAACAAAAAAGTTGGATGTATTTGGTATCCCCTGTGTTTTCAATTAGTATCAGAGCAGGTTCGTGTATTCGGTGTAACAACTAACATGACGATCTCTTGCTTTGATATGAGCAGTCAATTTACATATCATGAGTGTGTTGTAGAAACCATCAGATGATCTAAATATTGATTTGAATAAAAAGTCATTGATAATCTTTATCATGAGAAACAGTGATTGATAAGGAAAATTGATGGACTTCATAGTGAAATATATATCAAGAATTCCGATCTGCGAGAAGTATTTGGAAGATAAAAGGTTCTTCAAAGGGAGTTAGATAATCAAATTCGAATTAACAAGGATTATGTTATCATGTTAGATGACACAACAGCTACACTAGCAAAAACCCTCCAGTATTTGAAGATTGAAAAAGGAAAGTCTAGCTCCTTAAAGAATCTAAGTCCTCTTGATTCTTGTCTTAAGAATAAACGAGGTCTTGGCTTTGTTAAAACTGATGTGACTCAGATTTCTTCGAAAGGACCGGTTGATGCATTCACCACTTCTGTAGGCTCTTGTATGTTTTGTGGTCATATAATGATTATCAACATACATGTTAGACAAAAGTTAAAGTTGCCAATGTTTTACATGGAAGGGCTAAGAAACTTTTTGAAAAGCTTACAAAAGACATGACAAGAGATTCTATTCCAAGGAAAAGTAATGTCAGTCTGGGAGATTTTTCCTTAAAGTCAACCTCACCCTTTGAATGGTTTCTCAAAAGTGGATGTAGCCGGCATATGACAGGTGACCCTTCATGGTTCATTAAAGTGGACGAGTTCAAAGGTGGACCCGTGACCTTTGGAGATGGGAGTTGTTGCTATATTAGAAAAAAAGGGAGCGATCAAACTTCCGGGAGTACCTGAAATCCATGACTGTTATCTTCTTGATATTTAGTTATATCTTTGCTGCAACTAGATTAACGTAGAATCAACCCAACTTTTGCATGAGCATTTTGGTCACATCAATTATCTCCTCCTTGGTAAGATCATTAACATAGAACTTGTCAGAGGTGTACCCAAAATCAATGTCAAATTGGATGGTGTTTGTGGTGCTTGTCAGAAAGAAAAACAAGCTAGAGTTCCACATAAGTTGTTACAAGACATTGTCACCAAAGATCCACCTGATTTAATTCATATGGATTTGTTTGGTCCTATTCAACAACCTACTGTTGGAGGGAAGAAGTATGCCTTGGTAATGGTAGATGACTACACCAGATTCACTTGGGTGGCGTTCCTAGCACATAAGATGATACCCTGAGTGAATTTAAGATTATTGTGAATAGTTACCGTGAACCTGATTGTTAAGAAGAGTACTTGGACGATCCCAAAAATCAATATCCAATATCAATCTAGTTGTATCCAAATAATCCAATAAGAATTATGCCAAGTATGAAACTTGTTATCTATCTCAAGATACGAATTATATAAGAATGAAATGAATATCGTAATCGATCACAATTAATATGGACGTATCTACTAAGATTAAATACATACTACTTGTGTAAGTCCTATTATAAAGATAAACAATATAATGCAGAAAGCGAAAAACACAAGACACCAAAAGTTTTGTTAACGAGGAAACCGCAATAGCAGAAAAACTCCGGGACCTCGTCCAGGTTTGAACACCAAAGTGTATTAAGCAGCTACAAACACTAGCCTACTATCAGATTTAGGACTGGAATGTAGTTAAGACCGAATCCACCCTCCAGGAGAATCAGCTACAGTCGCGCTCCTTACGTCTCTTGAACCTCGCAAGGCTCTCTACGCAATTGATTCTCTTATCTAACGTCCTTTACAGCCTAAGAGTTATTTCAACCTAAGTGAACACTTTTGATATCAATCTGCCTCTAACAGATAAACCTATTTGATTTCCCTTTAGATCAAAGATCAAGGATTGGAAATCTATTTGCAATAGACAAAGCTAGCAAACATACAGATCCGAAATATATATTTACACTCACTTAGATGAGAAGCCTGGATTCTTTACCACTTCTCAAGAACAATCTTCAACTTATCAATTGAGAATAATTTTCAGATATCTATCTTGAGGAATCACAAAGTCTGAGACGAAGAGAAATTTGCGATTACTATCTATCTTGCCTGAAAGATATTATGAGAACCCCGATAACAGAAAAACAAGATAAAGATACACGAACTATTAAGGTAAAGATAGTCGAACCTGGCTTCATGAATCCCCAAATCGAAGTATTTTAGTCGTAAACCTAATAATGTTTCACAGAGGTAACTTAGCTCAATAGAGGACGACTCTAGCTATCAAGAAGGATACAAAGTGTCAGGGATTTATTTTTCTAGTGAAGAGAGCATATCTATTTATGGATGTTCAAGACTGAGGGTTGCTTAGAATTCAAGCTAAGATAACTTGAGATTCAAGCAAACACTTTTTCTGTTTAGATGAAACTCTAATTGGGGTTTCAAGTAAGCATGTGTGAATTTGTCTTGAAATCGCATACAAGAATATACACAGTGGTCCAGCTACGGAACCGTGTATATTTTGACAGTTCTGGCAAATATGCCTTATGAACTATATGCAATTTCATTAAACACTTAAGAATTTAATCATGATACAGATACATAAGTGTTTTGGTGATCAATGATGTCTTAGAGGTATTTGTGAGAGTCATGTCAATGTTAAACATATTTAAAAAATAAGTCTTTAAGCATCTGCTAAACTTTATTGGGACCGTTGGTGAAACGGTTCATGAATCATATAGGTTGTTCACGAGTCAGGGTGTAACAATTTGTGAACTCGGTTCGCCAACCCTACTCTGCTCGTCAGATGGACACGGTTTATAAACCAGGTTCGCCAACTGTTAGCCTTTTTCCACTAACATAAAAGAATTCAGATCACCACGGTTCATGAACCAGGTTCGTGAACAGTCCTCTTCTGAACTTAGGGTTTGCAAACTGGTTCGGCAACCTTCCTGTATTTCATAAACCAGATATCCATGGTTTGCGAACTGGTTCAACAACCTACCTTGAGTCGAAAATACAGAAGTTCTGATTTCTCTCTTTAGAAGTATGAAACATTCCTAAATGATAGAATAATTGCTTGGGCAATTTTCAGTTGACCCACAAATTAATTCTTGAATAATAAATTATTCCGAACTAATATTGTTAAGGATCTTTGAACATCCAATGCTTGAATCATACTTTGTAATGTTTAACAAGACAAGCCTGAGTCGAAATTTCTTCTTTGCAATAAATCTACTAGAAGTCGTACGAGTCTCATAAGATAGTGAGTAAAATAGAATGGTTCAGTCTTCACATACCTTGTTGATGAAGTACTCCAAATGTCTTCGTCGATCTTCAGTCTTCAAGGGTGATGTCTGATACTCAACTACCAAATTCTAAACCTAGTTCGAGACTTGACTTAGTAGAATATAAATCAAGATATAGTTTTGTTCAAATAATATTGACAACAAGCTTGAGACAGCAAAAATTTTGGGTTCAATCGAGCATCAAACTGCAAACATCCCACCAAACTGCAAACAAAATGGCATCCCATACGTTTCTTCTGACACTAGAGTTCGAAATTTTAATCTTCCTCCATTCCCAAACGTATGGCGGACAGACTTTTGAGAAACCCATTGTAAACTATAATTATGCAGAAAGAAAAGCCATACGGCTTTAGTGGTTTCACAATATAAGAACATATGGTGATTTGCCTCCGGCGCTTTATTACAAAGTAAACAACCACTATAATGGAATTCATGTAAGTATCTAGCGTAGGCGCCGCATTGTAACATAAATTCCAAACAAAAAAGATTACATTTTATGGGACTTTTGGGTTCCATGAGCATTTGTGTGGAAGTAGTAGCAAACCATCAGTCTCCATCACCCCATAACATTCATCAATAGAAAAAACATGTGTACTTTACTGCCAAATTCTCTGATCCTCTCTGTCGTTACCAAAGTTGAAAGAAGAAATCAGGTTGAATAGATGCGTCACCTCTGCAATTTTATCTTTTTTTTTAGATTTCTGCAAAACGCTATATTCCAATTTCTATCCCCGTTGTTGACATCCATCATATCATAAATAGTAGCATCCTACTAATTCTATACAGAGTTGAAAATAACGACCGCAATATTTGTCCATTCAACCATTTATCTTTCAGAAAAAGAATTTTATCTCCCGAATTAACCTGCAAAGTTGTATTTTATCTCACATATTCACAATTCTTAGGTATGTCAGGCCCATAAACTCTTGCCCACCGATTTCTTTGTTGAGGTAGGAAAGAAATCTCGACAATATCTACCAAATTTGTGATTTATGACTTTCCTCCACAAAGCATGTTTTTCATCATTTCCATACCGCCAAATCCACTTGGCGTGTATGGTCTTATTCATGAGAAGCAGCTTTTTTATCCCATTCCACCACCTTCTTTGCAAGTTTAATTTCTTCCAGCCAACCCAATCTTTTTTGGGTTTTTAATTTAAAGTACTCATAGGAACTGACGCATAATTCTTTCCATTTGCTTTTCTACCGAGGCTGGAATCTAAAATAAAGATAGATAGTAGATTGTCATACTACAAAGTACATTTTGTATTAGCATTAGTCTTCCCCCTTTATAAAGATACTTTCTTTGCCATACACACAATTTCTTTCGAAATTTCTATAGTATCAAATCCCATACTCCGATGGACTTAGACTTACTTCCCAATGGAATCCCAAGATATTTCATTAGAAAAGAAGTAACGGGACAAGGAGTCCGCACTCTCAACCACATTTTCTGCATTTCCCATAGCTACCACCACATTCTTTCTGCAATTAACCTTGAGGCTGGAAATTAGCTCAAAAGCTTACAATACATGCTTTAAACTTCTGACCTGCTCTACGTCATCATTAAGAAAGGCTATAAGATCTCTTCCACCCTTTTGTTACAAATTTTTTTTTTTTTTGATAACTTTCATAACTTCCGAAAATTGAGACTATCTTAGACATGGATAATATGTCATCGTCAATCAAGCCTGAATAAAGTAAAGCATATTTTTTAACCTGGCTAAATTGGGGCCTATGCCACTTAATTGGGGCATATGGATTTCTTCATCCACCCAATAGAGAATGATAAGGGGTGTCTAAATATTTTAAAAATACTAAACTAACCCTTAAAGAAACCTTAATTATTCTAACACAAATACAAATACAAAATCATAACTTAATTACAAATACAAAAATCATTAATCAAAACTCAATTTAATTTTCAATTTCCATCAAAACCAAAACTAAAACTAAATCTTAATCAATCACAAACAACAATTAAAATCTTCTTTTGTTGTTTGTAAAAAGAAAATCCAAAAACAGACAATTCAAGTGATTGAGTTAAATCCCTTTAAACCATTCCTTCTAAGACATACTCTACAATGATTTACCTCTAAATCTTAAAAATTCACTCATCAAGTTTTCTGAAAATCCACCCAGAATCGGTTTATATGTTCAGCATAGTAATCCGATTGTAATCTTAATCGGATTTTAATGTGAACCTACATAAACCGATTCTGGGTTGATGTGATGAACATCAACTATAATCGGGTTACATTAATACACATATAAACCGATTCAGGATTCCTGTTCGGATCATTTTGGACCATATGTAACCCGATTGTTTAGTTAAAAATCATTTTGGACCATATGTAACCCGATTGTTTAGTTAAAAATCTATGTACCCTTTTCTTCCAATAATCGATTACATTATCCTCCATATAAACCGATTCTGAAAAAGCTGCAACAAACTAACTCCTGAATCGGACTCTATAAATGAATAAGAAGTCCGATTGTGTTACAAATTTCTATAAATGAGCCCAAGTTACTCAAAAAAAGAAAACCACTTTCATTCATTAAGGTTGGTTCAAGTTTGCAAAATACAATATAAGAAAGCGACAAAATATAAGCATCTGATAGATCAAGTTTTTAACATAAGGAAAATACTCATTCCAACAAATGGAGACCATCGAATTGATCCGGCCCGATCAATTCCTCCCATCGCCTCATGTTGGGATAATATTTTTTTAGCCACTCCTTGGTGACCTCCGAGACCTCATGAAACCCATCTAGCGGTGGTAATGGACAATCATCACGTACTCTAAGACCGATATAATGTATGTTGTTATGGTTGAATAAAACAATTCTCTGATCCTTAAGCGATTCATCCCAAATGGTGTATTTTGGTGCGTATGTATAACATGATCCCTTACCAAATAGATGAACAACGCAACTCCACATTTCCGCCAAGATATGAACACATAGAGGCATTTGCATCCAATGCTCTCGGCATTTGTATCCAATGCTCTCGGGTAACCCTAAGGATGTCACTTGGTTTACATGCTTTCATCGACCTCACCGCTTCCAATTGATGTGGTTTCAACCCACAAACGACCGCGTGTCCAACAAGAGATTCCGGATCATCATGATTGTGAAAACTATTCATCACTTTAGAGAACTTGTATACCTTACTACCATCGGGTCTCTTGGGTCTATTAACTATAATCTTAAACGGGCAACCATACTTCTTTGATTTAGTAATGTATTCCCTTGTCGTCTTCTTCACGTACAGTCTTTCCTTTGCCCAGTGACTTTCTTGCTTTCCACCTCTCTCACAAACAATTTCCAAACGATCTTCACTTGAATGACGGCCTAAAACTAAGGCGCATTTGATCTCTATTCCCTTGTCTATAAACCATTGCTTTGCATCATTCCTTTCTTTCCATTCCAAATCGGTGTAATAGTGGGCAGAGGTATCAACACCTACGGGTTTGGGCTGATCTTCGTCGAACGCCGCAACAATCTACAACAAATATCAACTAGTTGATGATTCAAAATCGGTTTATATGTTACAGTCGATTAAACCGATTTTCCACAATCGGTTTATATGTGCAACTATAAAGACCGATTAAAGATTTGTCTAAAATATTTCAAAGTCCACAATCGGTTCACGTCTCGTGTCATATAATCCGATTGTTGTTCACATTTCTCCTAGAACTTTAAGAATCGGATTACATATACACGAAAATAAACCGATTGTCGACTTACGTGATTATTCAAGTGAAGAAATCGAGTTATGAACATCACCAACAAAAACCGATTCTGGTCACGTACCCATCGCGCCAAAAAATTACTACAATCGGTTCATATGGTGATGAACAAAGACCGATTTATGTACCCAATTTGGGGATTTCACCCAGAATCGGTTTATGTAGTGTTATCGAATAAACCGATTCTGGAAAACGATTTTGAAATTTTGTTCCTTTTTGGGCGATCGAGACGTGCAAATACATGTTTGTAGATCGTTACAAATCATACATGTTTATTAGAAGCATTTTCACCTTCTTCTTCCCGACGAATTTGTTCTTGTGCTTGAGTAATATCCTCAAGCATTCTTTGGTTGACATCCTCTTCTTCTTTCAACAAATTATCCAATTCGGTAGGATAGAAATCATGATAATCTGATGCACCCACTTCTTCATCACTACTAGAGTCTTCATCATCACTACAAAGTTTCATTTTTGCTAAGAAAATCACAAACCCTAGTTTTATCTTTTTTCTCTCTACTTCTTCTTTCCCTCCAAACCTTAAAAGAGGAAATAAATTTCTACTCTAATCCTAACACTATAATCAAACTCAAATACTAATTAATTTAACTAATACTAACTTAATTAATCATCACTAATTTAATAAGGGTATATTAGGTATTAACAAAAATAGTGGTTAAGGGGTCTAGAAATTACTTGTTAGTGACCCTATTCTGTCATGTAGATATAGGCCCCAATTAAGTGGCATAGGCCCCAATTTATGAAGTAGGAAATACCATATGGTCCTAGAAATAATATATTAGAGAGATTCTAGTCCAATTGACCTAGTCAATTGTCTGTTTGGTCATATTTGGTAATATAAATTATCATTTGGTCCTAAAAATTATAGTTTGGTCCTAGGGTGATGTCATGGATGATGTAAATGTATCTTGTAGTGGCAAAAACACCCTTATATTATTGTTTGGTACTAGAAAATAATGGTTTGGTCTTAAGGTGATGTCACATTCCTTTGTTTTTTTCTCTCTCTTAATAAAAATTAATAAATAAAACTTAAAACTTAAATATCTTTTGAACCATATGTCTAAAAATGATAAATTTTATATATTCGGAAAGCCCTCGACGATAGCTTTCCAACGAGTACCATTGTTGCTATGTTTCGGGAGCTTTTAATTTTTTGCCTTATTTTTTAGCTATAAAATGAACTATTATACGAGTTCATTCTACAAAATGAACTACTTTGATGAACTATTATATTCTGGAATGAAGTCCATATAAAAACCTGAAAAAAACAGACTTCATTCCAAAAATGAAGTCCATATAAAACATATACAAACAGACTTCATTTCTGGAATGAAGTCCATATAAAAACTTGAAAAAAACAGACTTCATTCCAAAAATGAAGTATATATAAAACATATACAAACAGACTTCATTTCTGGAATGAAGTCCATATAAAAACCTGAAAAAAACAGACTTCATTCCAGAAATGAAGTCCATATAAAACATATACAAACAGACTTCATTTCTGGAATGAAGTCCATATAAAAACCTGAAAAAAACAGACTTCATTCCAAAAATGAAGTCCATATAAAACATATACAAACATACTTCATTTCTGGAATGAAGTCCATATAAAAACATGAAAAAAACATGAAAAAAACAGACTTCATTCCAGAAATGAAGTCCATATAAAAAGCCTATAAAAACATACTTCATTTATGGAATGAAGTCCATATAAAAAGCCTAAAAAAACAGACTTCATTTCTGGAATGAAGTCCATATAAAAACATCAACATCTTCGTCTTAATCTTCAAATGAAGTCTGTTTTTTTTTCATTCTCGGAATGAACTACTATTATATTGAAAAAAATTAAAAGCTCCGAAACATAGCGACAATGGTACTCGTAGGAAAGCTATCGTCGAGGGCTTTCCGAATATATAAAATTTATTAATTTTTGACATATATTTTGAGAGATATTTAATTTTTAAACTTTTAAATATTAAGGTAAGAATGAGAGAGAAATTAGTAGAGAGGTTAAAGGATGATCTTATTGCTCGATTCAAAGTTACAAGGCAGTGTTTCTCTCTCAATGCTTTATGTATGTCTCTTTCCTCACTTCACACTTAGGGTTCTGCCTCTACATGAGTCTCTGCTTTATAGTTACAGAGTGATGATACATCGGTTACTACGATGTTAGGCACAGCGTAGCTTCCTCGATGTTCTCTCGGGTGATCGGTCGATACCTCGGCCACGATGTTCTTATTTGTTCGGATTCGGGACGTCAAGCCGAGTGATGTCTTCTTATGCTATCATCGTAAGCTCACTCATCGCCCGCCTATGAGTGGGGATGATCGATGTGCGCCCTTTGGATCATAGGCGAGTCTTCCTTGGCCGGAGCTCTTACCTATCTCTTTACCAACTCTGTTGATGCATTTATTGCTCCAGCTAGATGACCATGTGCATCCACAGCTTTTCCCTTTTCCAACTCGACTCTGAAGTTGTCTGCTTATCCTCTTTTCTGCTGATTAGGAGAGGTGATCAGGTTACTCTAAGATGCGTACTTTCTTCCGATGCGCCATGGCTTCGGATCGTTCCACATTGTCCTGTGGATTATTTACATACATTTATGCCCCTTCTTTCACTGCGTGTGGTCAACACGTGGGGAGAATAACGCTCTCGTCTTCCCACGTCCTCGGTCATGCGAGTTTTCGCATCTTTGTCCCCGCTCGCTCCGATTCTGCTGACCGGTTCACCTTCTTGCCGGTTACCACGGGGGGGTTTATAAGTCCGACGTCTAAACCTTGTCTCCTTTTATTTCCTTCTCTGACTTCCTTCTTTCTCTATCTCTGCTGACCTTCATTCCTTCCTCCATCCTCTCCGCAACCTTTCGTTCCCTCTGCATCTTATCTTTATCGTTGCTGTTGGCTATCTCCCTCGACTGAGTCTCTTCCCTCTCTCTTCTCAGTGCTCCGTCGTCTTCTCGTCTCCGTTGCGCTTTGCACCCAACCTCGAGTATCCGATTGTGTTTGCCTTCTCTCTGCCGTTTTTCTCATTAGTTTGTATGGCATCTTCAACTCCTCAAATAGCGGAAAGAAGGTGTGTGAGTTATATGTTTTGCGATGAAGAGCAGGGCGTCACGCTTGATTCCCTGTTTATCGTAGAAGTCCTTCCAAGTATGATTACTGCCGGCTCTAGATTCTATCTTTCACGATAACCCATCTTCGTTTTCTTGTAGAGTGTGACAGGAGGCCGCTAAGGACTTAGCGGACCGAAATCGTTAACCAGTGAAGATGAATTCGGTCTTCACGGATACGATGTCGGGCTCTTGTCGGGCCGGAGGGTGTTACAGAAGAAGGAGGATGTTTGAGATTTCCTCATTCGAGCGGCGACCATTGTCACCGAGGGTCGCAGCTGGAGCTCGAGGCTCGTTTCCCTCCTATCGATCTAGTCGCCCGATTTCTGTACGAGGCCCTTTCTAAAATCCGTCCCGTCACCGTGCCTTGGCTCGATGGAATGGTAACACTTCCAGTATCTGTCCAGAGTGGGAGAAGCGTAGTCGGGCGGGTGCGCTCCTACTTGGTCCCTGCCTACGGTCCTGCCGACGAGTGGTATTCTCTCACTGCCCGACCCAGTTTCGAGAAAATGGTATCGGAGCGGGACCCCGCTGCTTGTAGCAGCGATCTCGCAGGGTTCTGCTTTCCGCTCCTCATCGAAGTCGCCCAAAACTCTTCCCAGAAGGAAGTCTGGAGACTTCTACTGGATGAGGAACCCGAGGGAAAGAGTTCCAACAAGCACTGCCCGTCATACTAATGACACGGCAGGACCTGGGTGCCCGGATTAGACATCTTCAGGTCCTCTTGCGGGTGGCAAACTCCCTCCTCTAGAGCCGATTTTATCCTTTTCACCGGGTGAGTCGATGTTGAGCGGTGAGTCAGGTGCATTCTACCCATCTCTCTAGTTTGATTGATCGAGCGCTACGAAGCGACTTGCGGGGGTGATGCTTTGTTTTGGTGTTTTAGGACTAAGTCCAGAGGTATTCCATACGGGGCTTTCGTTCATCGGAGAGATAGAATTCCAGGAGGTAAGGAGGATACGAGGAAGGTAACAAATATACTTATTATTTTATTTAACGCTACATGTACGATGCCCCTTTTTGTTGCCTTGCACGGATCGTCAGCGATGGCTCATGCACGAAGGTGAGGTTGACAACAGTGCGGTGCCTGACGAAGGACGGTGAGGATCCGATGATCGACTACCTTTATGTCGCATTTCTGGGGAGGTCGCCTCGGAAGTCGTGCGACGCCAGTTCGTGCTGCCTTTGTGGTGGAAGCCCAAGGGAAGGGTAAGAACCTAAAGAGGGATGCGTCGTGGAGAAGAATGTGCTTCAGGAAGTGGCGCAGTGGAAGGGATTGTCTCGCTAGATGGCATTATGTATGTTGTGTCTGAAGGTGATGATGAAGAAGGTCTTTTGAAGATGAGGATGATCGCCACAGTGACCATGAGGGGGTACCGGGTGCGGACGGAGAAGTCGGGTTGAGTGGTGGGGACCGATTTGATGACGTGATGTGGCGGCGGATGGTCTTTGACATCGGGGGTCAGCCGGCGCAGACTTTCCCTACCGTGGTTCCTAGTTCCGGTAGCGGTTCCTCCTTCACCGTCTCGGGCACACATGTGCTAGACTCGCTCGGGACAGCCTTATCTCCCCGGGTTTTGCCTCTTGTCCAGGTGAGGAGAGGTCGATGCCGTCTCGTTGTATGAAGCGGTCTGAAAAGTACAGCTGATCTCCTGGTGAGTTAAAGTTCGTATTCGGGCGTTGCGTTCTTGTTTTGTTTAGAGCGACTATGTTGGTGTTGTTCTTAGGATGTCAGCAGCAGTTTGTTGAATCACGCCATCAGCCATGGGCCCAGTCGGAGAGGAGGATCTGCCGTCTCTTATTCTGCAGCGGTAGGCCTAGAGCGGTCTCGAGGGTTGGAGAAGGAGTTGGCCAAGGCCCAGAGGTATTACGTTTTACTCGCAACTGAATTATGATTGATCTTGTAAGTACCCCGATATCTAAGTTTAGTACTCCTGCTTATGAATGTTACATTGGAGGCCGATGCTGCCACAAGGTGTCGTGCGGTGAAGAGGGAAGCGAACATAGAACGAGATCACGTTTGAACTTACAACGAGAGAATAGTTAATAAGGATGCTAAGATTGATCGTCTAGAAAGCCAGATATTGAAGATCTTGATCAGGCTTTATCGGTGCAGAGACTTTTGAGTATGTTCAGAAATTGATAATGCGGCCGGACCTAGCTCATTTCCAAGGTATAGCGGCGATAAAAACATTATTGGCCGACAACTTAGAGGATCAATGTGGTGGTTAAGACTTGAGTTCGAGGTTTGCATGCGCGAGATCGCCTCCCGGATCTTGGGGAGAGGACGACTGAGAAGTGTGGCCGAGAGTCCCTTGAGAAGCTTAAGGAGTCGTCAAGGTTTACGAGGAGTTGGATTAGGTTCGTGCTCAATTGTCGGGTTTGCAGGCTGCCCACTCTCGACGAGAGGGACGAATGGAGGATCACAAATATTGCCCCAATGAGTTTTAACGAGACAGGGCGATATCTAGAACTTTCTTCGAAGATATCTTCTGTCGAGTGGCAATGCACGAGTCAGGGAGTCCCGTAGAGTAATTGCCTTTGTTGGAAGGTGTTGTGCCTTGTGTAGTGCTTTAGTGTTGTTGTTTCCACTTGGTGTTGTTGTGTGTGCGGCCGCTCTTGTTGTCTTGTGACCGAAGCGGAAGAAGGTAGCCTCGTTGGAAAGAAGAGATCGTCCGTTTAAAGGGGAGGAGGCTCATTTGCTCGATCGAACGGCCAACTGCTTGGAAACGACATCGGGTATAACTATAGCCTTGAGGATCTTCTTTGCCCGAGAAGGCGGAGTTCGGTGATGGCTCGTCTCGAAGGTCAAAGGCCGGTGTGGCGGTGCTTGATAAGAAACGAGCCGATGCGCGCATGAAGGCTTGACTCTGGGTTCTACTTCACTCAAAGTGATCATGTTTTTTGCGAGCGGCTGCGTAAACGCTATCTTGCCACTTCTTCTCTGGGTTGCATGATTCGTTTGAACACCTTTATTTTCTGCGTGAAACTTTGGTTGGAGTGCTGCTGCGTTGCCGGTTTGTTAAGCTCTTCTTGCTGCGGCACGCCATTATACTTGCTGATGTTGTTACTCCTTATTTATGCTTGAAGTTGCTGTGGTGTTGCTGCCATTGGCGTCGTAGCCTTGTTATGCATGCAATAGAATAGATAGGTTATTAGTCATGATATCCGTTTACATCGAAGACACACTCCAGCAAGGAGGCCCATGGACTGATGCCATGTCTGATTGAGGGCATCTCATCACGGAGTCTTTCGGGGATGCGAGTGGAAGGAAGTGGTGTCACTGGTTTCTATGGGGATCGAGCATCCCCCGAAGTTGTGATTTAATCTTCTTGGGCAAGTGATTTCGGCCACTTGCGAGGAGAGCAGTGTTGGTGCACGGCGCGGTACTCATGCCGACGATGATTCGGCCCGCTGGTTTCCAACCGCCGGGGCCCACTGGACTGCCTCGCGCCCACTTGCACGCTTGCCATCGCCCCGAGAGGTTGAATGAGTCAGGTGTTAGTGTAAGTCAGCCGGCACTTGCACGATGCCATCGCCCGGGTTCAACTTGACCATTCGTACGCACTTGTCATATTTCCCACCCCATACGCGGCCTTTCACGGAAATAGATGACAAGATATCTTTGCAGGTTTCATGGATGGTAGAGGCTTTGGTCGTGTCGCGTTCCAGTGAGTGCGTTGGCTCGGAGATGTTCGATCCAGGCTTCGGTATCTTGGCCTGCCCCTTCTCCAGGCCTTACTCCCAACTGTTGTGTAGGGTCCTCCCCCACCGTGAGGTGCAAGTTCACCGCCCTTCTTGTCACGCTCATGGCTAGGTAGGTGCTTTAGTACCAGCTGCCCGGTTGGAATTCTCTTGGTCGGACCCGTTTGTTGTATTCTCGTTGGATCCTTCGTTGGTAATTTTCCATCTTTGCGAGGGCCATCTCTCTGGTTTCTTCTAGATCGTCGAGTTTAGCCAAGATAAGGTCCGCGAGATGTTTCGCCTCCACGCTTCGGTCCTCGTGGTGGGTATCGTCAGCCTCCGTGGCGGGGATGGCTTCGGTCCGTATGTTAACATGAAGGGTGACAATCCAGTTGCCTCCCTGCAAGTTGTCTATACGCCCACAAGGCGTTGTAGAGCTCTTCACGCTCATTCCCCATATTCCCGTCGAGTTTCTTCTTCATGTTATAGTGATGGTGCGTGATCTTGATCTGGCTTTGCCCATTGCTTTGGGGGTATAGGGCGTGGACTTGCTGCTTTCGGATGTTGTAAGTGTTGAATAGCAGGTCGATGTTTTGCCTTGCAATTGTTTCCGTTGTACGAGGCGATTGCTGCCGGAACCCCAGCGGCATATGATGTGTAACGCCCAGAGTTCCGGACCGAGGACGAGCCGTATGGAAGTCAGGAGCACTCGAAGCACTACGGGTCGGGAAAGAGACATGCATATAACTGCCCCAATTTATTTATAACATTAAACGTAATTTAACTTTTCTAGCATGAATTTAAACATATGAATTAGATAATCATCTTTAAAAAAAAAGCATTTACTACGACAAACATATTATTTCAAATTACATTTTGAGCAATACAATAAGATAATTCAATCACTAAGCTACTCATTCTAGCTTTGGCTTCGCCACTACGATAAATACGCAAGGATGTCAATTGGGGTGAGATGACGGCTCAATGAATACATTCCCAATTCTCTAAAGATGCTCAAACATAATCATTTTGTAATAGTATATAACAAGAGCATTACAACTTGACGAATCAATGATATATTCAAGAATCACAATACCTCAATATTTTAGATAACTTATCCAATATAGAATTCGATCTATGGGTTCACAACATTAATGTTATTATCAAAAAATCATCCATTTAGGATCGACTCAGCAATTCACATCTTGACAATATTGTTTTCAATAACTTCATTTATTTGGTTCCAACCCATTCACATATTAATATTGCTCACCAACAAACTATGAGTTTAAAAATACCACAATAACTGTCAGCATGCCATTCATCGGTGATTCAACACATATATTCACGCATAAATATAGTCACAGAGAAACCATAGGTTATTGTGTGATTTTGGGATTTGCTGCGTCAATTCACAATTCATCCATATAAGTTCACACTTGAGTTCCATAATTTGATTATATTTCATACATTAGTTCATAACACCAAAATTATGTTTTCCAACAAATCATATAATCTATATTTCAACACATGATTCACAATTTAATATTGTCGTCACACAGTAACCATGTGAGTTCATACCAACAATACTTTTAATAATTCATCCAATTAGATTTCTGGTGAGTTCATAACACCAACCATGTTTCAACAAATCTACCAATTTAGGTTTTAACAATTGAGTTCAGTCACGAATACCTTGGTTCGTACACCCACATAAGTTTATCGACACAGACGACCTCCATCGATGGTCAGGAACAAAAGTTCCTATGGGGATCATACCATATGCTCTCGGGGATCATTACCCGTTTCCTACAAATGTGATACGAAAACCTTGGTCCGTACACCACCCTACTCTCGTTCTGTGCAGTTGACTGTATCGATGATCGGGAAACACAAGTTCCCATGCGGGATCGCGCCAATTTAACTCTCGAGGATCATTACCCGCCATTAACATGAAACATGTCTCATATAACGGTAAAACATGAATCACATTCCTCTCTATAAATCATTTTCACAAACAACACAAGCAACCATGGCTTAACAAACACGAATCTTCATTCAAGCATTCGATCAAACACTGTTGCACTGCGTACCACATTTACATCATATGTTCTGCATGGTTATGACTTTCTATTCGATCATACTCAAATTTTTTACGGGGAACATTTTTGACGACATTATCACAACAACATAATTCAAAGTTCACACCAAACCAACGGTTCAGAACAAAGATATTTGTTTCATATGATACTCCTGAAAACTGGGCAGATAACATCATAATATCATATTATCACAGTAAATTCATATTAATCTCAAATTGAGCAATTCCAAACAAAATGAAAGACAAGATGTTTATCTGACAACTTTCGTTAAGACTTCATGTCATTTCAACATCATTAAGACTGCCTACCGAACATCAAGATCACAGCAAAGCGAATCTCGTCCAGAAATTTCAGAAACATCACTCAAATTCAAACAAAGCCTCAACTTGGTGAATATGGCTGGCGGAATACTCCTCAAATTCCTAACCAGAGATACCCCAATCGCTGTTAGCGTACCAATAACAGAAATCTGACCAACAACTATATGCATCAAATCAAATAGACAAACTTCAGAACCCTAATGATATAAGAATAAACAAAATGGAAATCAAAGTAGCACAAAGAAACATAAAAGAGAAAGGGATTAAAGCATTCTACCTCTCAATTGCTACAAACTCTGATTTCTTCTCTAAAAATCTCTAGCTCCATCTCTTTCTTCTCCTCCTTAGCCTTATGCATTCTTTCTTTTCTAAACTTTTGATTATAAAAATCTTAATAATACTAATATTCATAATGATAACTAATATTTATATTTATTTATTTATTTTTAATTGTCTTTTCATCTTAATTTATTCATTTTATTTTATTTATTAAAATAAATTAGGTGACTTTATTTCCACCTAAGTTGTGTCCCTTCTAGTTCAATCCTTTTCAGTTAAGGTAGAAACAACATAAACCACATGGTTAGCTAATTTGGGTATAACTAGACCAGAAAGCAGCCTTCAAGAAATACGAGGTATTACATTCTACCACCCTTAAAAGAAATTTAGTCCCAGAAAATTTAGAAAATACTACAACCTAAAAATTCATAATTATAATAGTATAGTACACACAACACGACAATTCAATCCAACTCACGATTAACAATTCACATAAGTTTCACACAAAGCCATAATACAACTACTAACATCAAGCAAGCAATATGATGACTCAAATCGGGATAACTTGCATTGCAACATCCGAAATAATTTATTTACGGTCCCATTCAAGATCTAACGCCTGAGCTCGTACTAACTTCAGGAATAAGTTCTGGACCCACTGTGCCAACCCATATGGAATCCGAACTCGAAGCTTCTGGTCGGAAGAGACTTATGCATATAACTTTCTAATTTATTTATAAATAAAAACGTAATTTAACTTTTCTAGCATGAATTTAAACATATAGATTAGATAATCATCTTTAAAAAAAAAAAAAAGCATTTTCAACAAACATATTATTTCAAATTACATTTTCAAACAATCTGATAAGATAAATTTAATCACTAAGCTATAAATTTCTAGCTTTCAGCAGCCACTCGATAAATCTACCCAAGGATGTCGATTGGGGTGAGATGACAGCAAATAGACTCACATTCCCAATTTAAAGATGCTCAAACATAATCATTTTATCAAGCAAAAACATATAACAAGAGCATTACAACTTGTTGATCCGATGATATATTCAAGAATCACATTATATAATGTTGCGATAACTTATCAATATAAGAATTGATCTATGGGTTCACAACATTAATGTTATTATCAAAAAATCATCAGCTTTACAGGATCAAACAACAATTCACATCAACAATATTGTTTTCAACAACTCATTTATTTAAGTTTCCACACCCATTCACATATTAATATTGTCTGACAGCTATGAGTTTAAATACTCTAATGCTTGTCATGCCATTCATCGGTGATTCAACACATATATTTACGCATAAATATAGTCACGGAAGAAACCATAGTTCACTAATCACCCATTTAGGTTGCTCGTCAGTCACAATTCGTCCATATAAGTTCACTTAGTTCAACGATTTATTGAATTATATTTCGCACATTAGTTCATAACACCAATTATGTTTTTCAACAAATCATATAATCCCATATTTCAACACATGATTCACAATTTAATATTGTCATCACACCAAGTAACCATGAGTTCATAATACCAACAATACTTTTAATAATTCATCGATTAGATTTTATCGATTGAGTTCATAACACCCGATAATAATTTTAGAAACAAATCTACGATTTAGGTTTTAACAATTGAGTTCACGGTACGAATACCTTGGTTGTTACACCTATAGTTTATCGGCACGGACGACCTCAGCCATTGGTCAGGAACAAAGTTTCCTATGGAATCATACCAGCCGTATGCTTAGGGATCGTTACCCGTTTCGTGCGATGAAAACCTTGAGTTAGTACACCGCCCCTATCGTTCACCAAACGCAGACGACCGCTGTCGATGATCGGAAACACAAGTTCCCATGGGGATCATTACCCATTTAACTCGGGGATCATTACCCGCCATTAACATGAAACATATTTCATATAATGGTAAAAACATGAACTCATTTCCTTTTTATAAATCATTTTCACAAACAACACAAGCAACAAAACTAACAACATGAATTTCGTTCAACATTTTAATGAAACACACTACTTTGCAACCACATTACATTATATGTTTCATGGTTATAACTTTATATGATCATACTCAAATTTTGCGAACATTTTGACACGTTATTAAATAACATATCCAATTCACACCGAATAGCAGTTTGAAAACAAAGATATTTGTTTATATGATGATCTAAAAGGCGGGCAGATAACATCATATTATCATATTATTCCTGATGGGAATTCATATTAATCTCAAATTTAGCAATTCCAAATAAAATGAAAGACAAGATGTTTATCTACAACTTAGATTTAAGACTTAGTATCATTTCAAACTATCATTAAAGACTCCCTACGAACATCAAAATCAAACCAAAAGCGAATCTGTCAGAGAAATTTACAAATATCACTCAAATTCCATAAAGTTTCAGGGTGAATATATGGTGGAATATACTCTCAAATTTTAACTAGAGATACCCATCATGTTATGTACCCGATAATAGAAATCTGATCATCAATTTATATGCATCAAAATTAAATGAACAAATTTCAGAACCACTAATGATATAAGAAGAATAAACAAATGGAAATCAAAGTATAACAATATAAAGAGAAAAGGGATTAAACATTCTACCTCTCCGTTGCTCACAAACTCATGATTTCTTCTCAAAATCTCTAGCTCCATCTCTTTCTTCTCACTCACTTGTACTTATGCATTCCTAACTTTCTTTCTGGCTTTTTGATTATAAAATCATAATAATACTAATATTCGCAATGATAATAATATTTATATTTATTTATTTATTTTTAGTGTCTTTTCATCTTCTATCATTTTATTTTATTTATTAAAAATAAAATTAGGTGACTTATTTCCACTTTTCAAGTTTGTGTCCCTTACAGTTGATCCAACCACCCTAAGTTAAGGTAAGGAAATAACATAAACCACATGGATTAATTTGATTATAACCAGGCCGAAACCACGTAACTAAAAATACGAGGGTATTACATGATGTGTTCCCCAGGATAAGGCAAGAGAAAACATCCTTATCCCGTATGTGCCTTAGCGAAGGCGACCTCCAGCCCAGCTTGGTGAAATGGTAGTGGCTGCAATTAAATACTTCCTTTGTCACGATCAAGGCACGTGTGGTGGTCCCTACGATGTCGATTCCCCCATTTAACGAAGGGCCGAGGGGTTTGATGAGCGGGATTTAATGTTGCATGGCGCAGCGTGTATCTTCTTCCCAAATTTGCGCTCGTCGCGAGAGCGGTGGCCATATGCTTAGTCTCGTTGCGTATGGCAGAGAAGTATCCCGTGGTTTTAGCTCTGAATGCCGCTGCAGGCTGCGGCCCAGACTTGCATGGTTTCCGCGACCCCATAGTGTGAGCCGTTGAGGATCAATGCCCCTCCACTCCTTACTCGAGGCACTTTAGCGGTGGTCCACAGAGTATGATTTTGTATAGGGCCCCGTCCACGAGAAGTTGAATGCAGCGGCGGCTTTGCTCACCGATCTTGCTTAATCTCCGAGGCCTCCCCCTGGGCAACCTTCCCGTTCGAGGTATTCATGGATCGAAGCTGCCCTCAGTCATCGGCCCGGTATTGATCGGTGAGTGGTTGCCGCGACTTGTGCGCCGATATCCACGTTCTCGGTGACTGAGCGTTGGGACCACTCATTGATTCCAACTGCCCTCGATGCGCTTGGAGTCCGTCAACGTGTGGAAGCGATATATGCCAGGCATCTGAGTGCCGATTGTCATTCTACTGCGCGGATGTGTCCAGATTTGATGCTTGGTATTTGCCTGATGTAGGAATTGGGCGACTCCCAGTATTTCTGCAACAAGGGGGTCATGTATGGCATATTGCCCGTTGATTTGGTCGCATGACTAGTCTAGAGTCAGCATGTCGGTCGTGCCTCACTGGATGCCCATCTCCACGATCAAACGTAGGGCATGTATTACTTGCTTAGTACTCCGTGACTGTTGTTGGTTGCTTTAAATTCCAAGCCTAAGGAGTGGACCATTTTCTTGCCCTTTGGTGTCGTGAAGACAGTCCCCAAAGCCCGTCCAGTGCTGGATGACCCATCGGCAAGACCTCCCATCGTGTGAGAGTGCGGGTCTCGATAAATCGGGTCGAGTCATCTCGATCTTCCTCCATTCCGGTCTTCTGCCACGTCCTCGTCTTGAAGTCACCTTAAACCGACCCCTTTACTGCTTTTACTTGCATTGTCTTATTTATAAAAGATATCGACCTTTATTTGTGCGCTCCATTTAGAGATCCGCCCCGACCCTAGTTTGCATTGTCAAATACGGCTCTATGGAGGGACTTGGTAACACTCGAATCTTGAGTTGGAAATACGTGGGAACTACGTGTTGCAAACACTAACGCTAGTATGTTTGCTCGATGCAGTGTAGTTAACCATAGGGTTCATGGTCTTGCTTATGAAATATCAGGCTTTCCTCTGCTCCCTCGTTCTTGATAACCACCGGCGATGGCATGGTAGTTGCCGAGATACGGAGTGTTAAGTAGTATGTCCTCGGGCTCGGGTCTTCACCTGCTTCTAGGTAGGATGGCATATGTTGCTTGATTTTTTACGGAATGCTTACTTAGCACTCCTGGTCCATTTAAACTTCTCTCCCTTTCTTAACGTCAGAGAAATCCTTGCACTTAATCGGACGATCGAGAGATGAATCGTCCTAAAACCGCCAAGTTCCCGTTGGTAGTTGCACGTCCTTGGCTGATACAGGTGATGACATTTCTCACCCACGGCTTGATTTTATACTGAATGCCCGCCTCGATCCATTGTCGGTGATTATGTATCACAGAAACTTATCGAGGTGACCCGGAAGGTGCACTTGGACAGTTCGCCCTCATCTGTATTTCTCATGGTTTGGAAAGTGCCTCTAAGGTCGTCGTCATGAGTATAAAGCCACTTTGCTCTTGACAGCATGTCGTCACGTATTATCACCCGATAGGTGTGGTGTATTTTATCTCGAACATGTCCTCCTGACCTGCGATATGTAGCACCGCATTTCAGCCCGAATGGCATTTTGGTGTAGCAACACGGTCCCCTTGGCGTGAAAAAAGATGTATGCTCGATGCCGCGGGGGCCGGGGGATTTGGTTATATCCAGAGTGTCCCGTGCATGAGTGTTATCTTCTGCCCGGTAATGGATTCCACTAGCGAGGTGATCTTTGGGGAGTGGGAAACTGTCCTTTGGGCATGCCTTGTTCAAGTCGCTATAGTCGGCACCAAACTGGACGTTCCTTTTGGGGACTATCGCCATATTAGATATCCGTTGCGGATGTTGGTTTTCGGATGATTCTTGCCGTACAGGTTTCTTGACTTGGCCTCCACAGGTTGTAGCACAGACAAATTCTTCCATCTTTGTCACGATCGGTTTGAACTTAGGGTCTATCAAGATGGTGTGAAACGAACTTAAGGTCGATTCCTTCGCCCGTGCATTTGCGACGAACACATCCATGTGCTCTAGCAGAGGGTTATCGGCTGCGGGCCCATTCGTTAGTTAACGTGACCTATTCTCACTAACCTCGGCTCCTCTCGGTGCCCAGTTGACTGTCGGGTTAGTTTTCTAGGGCGAAAAGTTTTGCTTGTGGCTGCGACGGTTCTTGGCTCATTGATTGCTACGAGATTTGTCTCGCCGCTTCGTAGGTGGCAGTAAAACCTATGACATTACCTTTTCAATTCCTCTCCCGCCTCCATTTCCTTAGACTTCTTTTTTCTTAGCGTTTCCTCGTAGTCTCTCCTCGTTACGGTGGATGTCTATGCACATGCTTGCCCTTCTTTGCTTGGGAGATCGCCCCCAACACCTCTACCACTCCTCGGTAGACGGGGGCCGTAATTTCGATGGTAAGCCGAGCGACCCCTTTAATCCCGCGAGCAGGGAGCCGACCCAAGTACTTCATATGGTGACACGACATGACCACGCAAAAAGTGGTGAGTGTGTCGAAACCCCTCCCCGTTCGAGACTCGGAGGGTGACTTCTCCCTTTAGTGCCCATTCTTTGTCACGGGTGAATCAATGAATTCGATAAGTGGACGGACCGGGATATCATCGGACAACTCCATCCTTTTGAAAGTGTCGTAGAGCAGTGCCCGGCCAGCTGCCGCTGTCCATTTGGTATTATCCTTGTGGACTCCCCAGTTTTCACCGATGGTAAGGGTTGTACTAGGGGATCCCCGTGCGACGCCGTTCGATGGGACGTCTTTCGCCAGAGAGGTTATCGGCTGCATCATCCATGGTTCCATGGGTAGGGTCTTGGCCACCTTTGAAGATTTCTTTTTGCAGGTGGTCCCTCTTATGGATTCTTGAGGTGATGCCGTTCCAGTCGTACCCACGAGTTGCTTTGAGTGTGATATAGTGAGACGAAGCCCCGGATGTACGATTAATTCTTATACGGGTACCTTTGGGACATCGAGTTCGGCATGTCGGCGGTGTCTTGACAGTGCCGTAGAATTTCCACTCCTTGAATCGAACACGGACGATGTCTTTCATCTCTCTCTGATCTGTGGTTGAATGACCGCAGGCTTGATGATGTGGCAGAACTCCGGGTGGTTCACTTGTCCGTCGAATTGGATTCCACAGTCTTGGGGTAACCGGATGTCGTTCCCTGTACCTTCAAACCTCCTTGAACACTTCTTCCAATGGTGCATTTAGCGGGAGTATATGAGTCTTGGCTCGTGCATGGGAGCCACTCCATACAGAGCTGACTTTCTTGTTTTTCACCACAAAGGTGGACACCAGGGCCTTTCTACGATCGTTTCGTGGCTTCTCGCGGGGTGGCCTCTTACGGGTGCTCGCCTCTTGTATTCCCCCTCGGATCGTTTCGTGGCTTCTCAGCCCGGGGTGGCCTCTTCTGTGGCCTCTTTGAATCTCCACTCCCAATGTCTGGAGTGCTCACTTCGTCTTCGGGATCTCCACTTAGTGTCTTGGCTTCTCAAGTGCACATTGCCACCCGGATGGGATCAGGCTTTCTGTACTGCACCAGTTCTCGAAACGAATATACGTTGGTCAAACCAGTTGCTTTCTATCCAGTGCATAACTTCCTCCATACGTACGTTAAGGAACGGCTGACTCCCAGTGTAGGAATGCAGCAACATCGAACTCTGGGCCGGAGCTATCTTGTTATGCATATAGGTCTCGAGGAAGGAGTTTCCACCAAAATGCCATAGCTCCCAGAAAGCTTGATTTATCGGGCGGGGTGTAGAACCAACTGCTTGACCTCTCCCTCCAAGTAGCGGGGGAAGAATTTGCACATGACAGCGATCGTGATTCTTCCTTGTAGCAAGGACATGTTGAGTACATCTTGATGTGCTCTCCACCAGCGTCGCGTGCCATCGAACCTAGATGGGAATATTTGGCGGCGTACATTTTGGTGGAAATGGTGTCCGGTCCAATTCCCACTTTGAAAGTGCTTAGTCTGCAGGCTTCGTGATTATACCTTTAACTTATCATCCTCGTCTCCAGTCAGTTTCCTTAACCATCAGCTAGAACCGGTGATCTTTTGTTTGGTGGACGCGTCAGGTACTCTCGTTGGTTGCTTCCTCATCGGCAGAGGAATCCTCGGATGGCCATACCACCTCTTGGCCGATTAGGGTCGGTGTTCATCTCGGCTTGGTGAGGGGGTGGGGCGTCCGCAGTGGTGTGATTGCTAGGCGCCTCGGCTTGATGATCTCTCGACCCCGCTCTCACATTGCGGGGCCCAGTGATTCGTATTCTAGTGGGTTTCTCCTCTGCGATTCTCTCATTAGGTCCTCTGTCTTCTTTGGCTTGCCGTGTGTGAAATAACATCGGGTCGGTGCTCTGTTAAGTGACCATTAGCTTGGTATCCAGGTTGTGTTAGGGGGGCGCGGTTGGGGGTCTCGCGGTAGGAGCGACGAGACGATCGGAGCCGTTGGGTGGTCGATCCTCTTTGGGAACAACCGGGCGACTGGGGTGGCTAGCCAATGCTGGAGGGAACAATCGGAGCTGTGGGGAGGCGGGTCGGCGGGTGCGGGGATGTCCCCGTCAGGGTTTGCTGCAAGTGTACTTGCCTAAGTCTCTCGGCTACCGTTCTAAATCTCCTTGGTGCTACGTAGGTTGTCTTTCTCTCCCTCGTTCCTCACGTATTGTTTGAACTTCCTCCTCCTCCTCGGTGTCCGTCTGGTTTCTCAGTCTTCCATGCTTCCTAGTTCCTTGGCTTGTCCATTTCCGGTTGATCCCTCAGCATCCAGGGTGGGAAGTCGTCATCTCGGCCCCACGAGATCGACCTCCTCGTCGACCGTAGTCATGCCTTGATCAACGCACGAGTCTGCGCCCCGATTGTTGGGTAGACGATCTCTCGTCTTGGGAATCCACGTGAGCACTGCGCCGCTCTGCGTCCCAGCAGTGACAGGGTTCTCGGGATCCTGCTCGTCACACGGGAGGTACTTGCCATTGCCTCTGCTATCGTCTCGTTCCTCGGCTCGCCTATCCGTTTCGTACCTACGTCGTAAGTATACAACACTTACTTCGAAGCGCACTACGAAAAGGTTAAGGTAATGCGATTCAGTCACGCAGTGAAAAGGTTTTATAGTACGAACCGTTCTGACTAGCGTAATGATTATGACGGTCAAGTTGTTTTTGCATGGGACAAATTTTGAAAAATCTGTCTTGAACTACATCGACTTTTCGGCACTTTCCCTATGCATTAATCGGTATTTGTCCACGACATTCCTAGCGCCCGAGAAGTCATTAATCATTCGATGCGTTAAATTGGAAGATTTCTTTCATAGGCGGTGATAGGTGGTAACGTAGCAGCCACCAGCTGTAACGACCGTCGTGCGATGGCCGCAAGATTCCTACGGTTTTCCCGGCTGATCTTTGTGAGGCTCTTATCGTAGGATTATGGTGAGACTCGGGCCGTTCACTATAATCTCGCCGGCCATGGTTTTAGAAGGCTGGACTCGATGATTACGAGCTAGCCACTGTTTCCACCGTTATCGTGCTTACGCTTATCTTGCTTTAAAAATGAAGGCCGGTGTGAAATGGAGACGAGATAGCGACAAATATCTCTCCCCCAGAGGATAGACCTAGCAACCTACGCGTTAGCGCTTGCTAGAAGTCTTTCACTTAGCATCGACTATCCTCTCACTTTAGATGTCGATAGGAGTACGTTGAATCTCTCTTTTAACGGGGTTTAAAGCCACGAGATCACGGGTCGGCGAGATGGGGATCCCCTTCTAGCTTCAACCGACAGCGTCGAAGGATGCTATTTGAGGGAGCTCATGGATCCTACGATAACTACGGCGAGGCGTCGCCAAGCAAGCCAGCCTATCTTGACGGAGGCGGTCTCGACGGTTTTTCTTTAAAGCGGAAAACATGTTTTGCTTGGAAAATGGAGACTATTAGTTAGAACACAAAACAAACTTATATCGGCCTACGGCGAAGAAATGCCGTTAAGAGACAAGCAGAAGATAACAAGTAGGAGCACTACAAAGCCTTAACTTTTATCCAGCTTTCGAAGATGTTGCTAAGAAGGCGAAGATAACAAGCAGAGAACGCCCAAGGCTAACTTTCTATCGAGAAGACGTTGCTGAGAAGCGATATATGACTAAGAACACAAAGCGAACGTTTATCAAGCGAGATACTTGAGACCAAGGAGTTTCTCCCTTGGCGTCCAGCCCGGCACACGAGGTGGCTTAGGAGCTCGGATTTTCCTCTTTTTGGTGCCCGATTTCAAGGTATCACGGAGACGTTATACGTCCCCTTAGTCGAGCGCCGGAATGTGAGATGTAGAAAATCCTACTTCTACATCAGAAGGTAATTAAGCAAACACGTTAAAGAAGCAAAACAGAAACAAGGAAAGTAGAAGAACACGAGATATACGTGGTTTGAGTATGATTACCTAAGTCACGGGGGTTAAAGGATGATCTTATTGTTTAACTCAAAGTTACAAGGCAGTGTTCCTCTCTCAATGCTTTATGTATGCTCTCTTTCCTCACTTCACACTTGAGGTTTTCTATCTCTACATGGTCTCTATTTATAGTTACAAGATGATACATCCGGTACTACGATGTTAGGCTCGGCGTAGCTTCCTCGATGTTCCTCCGGGTGATCGATCGATACCTCGGCCGATGTTCTTAGTTGTTCGGGTCGGGACGTCAAGCGAGTGATGTCTTCATACGCTATCTCGTCTTCGTGTCGCCCACTTGGTGGGATGATCTGATGTCGCCCTTTGATCCTCAGTCTTCCTTGACCGGCTCTTCTTATCTCTTTACCAACTTTGTCAGCGCATTTACTGCTCCAGCACTCCGATGACCATCGCATCACAACTTTTCCCCTTTTCCATCGACTTCTCATTTGTTCTCTGCTCCTCTTTTCTTGCGCCAGTTCGGAGAGGTGATCCGGTACTCTAAATGCATACTTTCTTCGCATGCGCCATGGCTTAGGATCATTCCACC